>VZQC01007008.1:928978-1052520 GCA_009823505.1 Rhizomys pruinosus | reverse complement strand
CTACAGGAATATAGTCTGGACTCCTGATTGATCAACATGCCTGTGCATACAAGCTTCTCCAACTGGACTATGGGAACCTTGGGTTGTTCAAAATTTGGACATAGATACTTGCAAAATGCACCAATTACCTAATTGTATGACATACTGAGTAACATCAATGTTATCTACAAACAACTGTGTCATTATATTGTAGAATCCCTTAAACAAAACAAAACAAAACAAAACAAAACAAAACAAAACAAAACAAAACAAAAAAACCCTCTAGTTCCAGGGGATCTGATGCCTTCTATTGGCCTGTGAAGGCACTGCATGCATGTAGTGCACTTACATGTAGGCAAAACTCATATGTACATAAAATAAAAACAGATAATGAGGCCAGGTATAGTGACCCATGCCTTTAATTCTAGCACTCAGGATGCAGAGGCAGGCAGATCTCTGAAGATCTAAGCTAAGCTAGGGCTTTGGGGAGACCGTGCCTAAAGAGAGAGAGAGACAGACAGACAGAAAGAGAGAGAGAGAGAGAGAAAAGAAAAGGGCAAGGAAAAGACACAGGACCATAGAGATTCTCAGAAATGTTGGCATTGTATCAAGCTATTCCAGTATTCACAAGACTATTATTCCTGTAATCCTAGTACTTAGCAAGTTAAGGCAGGAGGATCAGGAATCCTAGGCCACTCTGGGTACATGAGACTTTGTTTTACAAATAAAAAGTAAGAAAAAACAAAAGGAGAGGAACAGCAGTATCAGCTGTAAACTGCATCCTTGGGCACTGGGAAATCTACTAAAATCCCTTCTCTTCTAGGAGCCCACAGTGGCCACCCTGGAAGCTTAGTGTTTAAAAGAGCAGACTAATTAAGCTGATTAGGTCATGCTGTACCCTAAAGCTCTAGTCTGGTAAGTGGCATAGCTGGATTAGATCACAAATAAATACACATACACTAATTTCCTTGCCTAGGGAAGTACAAATACACTGCCACTTGGAGTTTATCGGGAATATACTACAAACTGGGTCTCCTGGGGGAGAACTACCATGACCCCAACCTACTTTAGAGAGATGTTCATCAGCACAGCTCCCTGGCCACAGAAGGCTATGATTCTGCAGTGATCAGTGCTTCAAAGTATAAAACCACCTGGAACTTGTCATCAAAATGAGTTTGCCTCATGTAATCAATAACCATGTCTACAGCTCACATAAGAGATAAGCTGCCTGCACCGGGTACAATGCTCTGCTCTTCTATCTCTGTAGTCCTAGGCTCAGCTCCAATCAACTAAACGTTTCACAAGTTTAATCTACAGAGTTATCTACGGGAAGACCTGCCTTGCTCTGAAGTACACAGCAGTCAATATCTTTTAATCACTGGCTGTGTTGACAACTCATACACTATCTGCTTGCAACCAGGAGGCTCTGTAAAGGTCAAACATTTAACTATGTCTCTGCTCAAGGACCATTTGTAATCTGGAACAAGAAGAAATAGATACGCAGATTTGCCTTGCTCATTTCTTGTTTTCAGTCTAACATGGGCTAGAACATGGAAACTGAATTTAAAAGCTGATGTTCTAAAAAATACTCAAAAGACTATTCTATTATATAGTCAAACACAGGCAGCTCTATCCTGAGTGGTAGGGGTCAGGGCAGAGGTAGAGGGGTGTGAGAGTGGCTTGCGGGTGTGCTGTGTGGTCATGCTGCAAGTTCACTGAGATGCCTACTTCTCTGTACGAATGGGTATGACCCTGTGAGCCAGTGCCCTTCTTCTGTCCTACTCACATGTACAGGGCTTGCCATTAACTCCATCCCCATTCCAATTCTAACCTAGTCCTGCTCCCAGGGCACTCCCTGCTTTATTTTAGTGAGTTGTTCTTGCTGAAAGATACCAGTCTTGGGGCTGCAGAGTTGGCTCAGGGGTTAAGAGCAGAGGACCTGGGTTCAATTCCCAGCACTCACATGGTAGCTAACAACCGTTTATAACTCCAGTTCCAGGGGGAATCTGATTCCCTCTTTTGACTTCCATGGGGTTTGCATGACATGGGTACACTTTTACGCATGTAGGCAATATACTCATAAAAATAAAATAAAAATAATAAATAGAATATTTGATACCAGTCTTTTTGAGACAGGGTCTCCTTGTAGCTCTGGCTGTCCTGGAACTCACTCTGTAGACCAGGCCAGCCTTGAGCTCACAGAGATCCCCCTGCCTCTGCCTCCCAAGTGCTAGGATTAAAGTGATACCAGTCTTAATGGAAGGAAATTCAAGGATCATGAACTAGGGAGGCAGACAGCTGGGAAGGCTCTGAGCAGCTACCCTCTAGCACCATTACCCTCAATGTAGCTGTATTTTGCTAAGAGAGAGTTTCTAATGTATCAAGAACTTTTGTTATAAATACATGTCTTTTTTAAAAATTAATTCATTAATTTATTTATTTTCTACGTGTATGAATGTACTGTCTGCATGTAGGTTTGTGCACCCATGTCGTGCAATGCCACGGAGGTCAGAAGAGGGTGTCGGATTCCCCTGGAACTGGAGTTCTCCTGGAATTGGAGTTACAGATGGTTCTTAGCCACCATGTGGGTGCTGGGGATCAAACCCGGGTCCTCTGCCAGAGCAGTTGGTGCTCTTAACCGCTAGGCTATCTCTCCAGCCCCTGTTATAAATACATTTCAAGGTCAGACATTTCTGAATTTTTTATCAGTTAACTAGCCTCACTGACTAACCCATGATCTCACGACTGTGTATCTTCTGATTGCAGCATAGAATACACTTGGTTTACTCTAAGCTGTATCAAGTATTGTCTGCTAGTGAGGTGGTGGTATGCACCTATAATCCCAGTACATGGGAAGCAGAGACAAAAGGAGTGTGCATTCCAGGCATACGTAGGCCACACAGAGAGACCCTGTCTCAAGCAACTAAACCAAGCAAGCAAGCAAGCAAGCAAGCAAGGCTGAGGAAGTAAGCAGGTAAGGAGACTTGCTGTGCAATTATCAGGACCTGAGTTCAAATTCCCAGTATCCACATAAAAGGCTGGAAGAGACTGCTCAGTGGTTAAAAGTGCTTGCTGTGCTTGTAGAGGGGCAGAATGAGTTCCTAGCACTCAAAGCTGATGGCTCATAAGTGCCTATTAACATCAGCTCTGGGGATCTGATGCTCACAAAAACACACAGAATGCTAATCTAAAATATGACTAAATGTTATTCAACTTTAATTTTTTAAATTTTATTTACTTTTTATGTGTACAAATGTACTGTCTGCATGTAGGTTTGTGCACCCATGTCATGCAATGAGGTCAGAAGAGGGCATTGGATTCCCCTGGAACTGGAGTTAAAGATGGTTCTCAGCTGCCATGTGGGTGGTGGGGATCGAACCTGGGTCCTTTGCAAGAGTGGTTGGTGCTCTTAACCACTAGGCCATCTCTCCAGCCCCTCAACTTTAATGTTAAATGAGCAAAAATACCCCGACCATCTTCCTAAACCAGGTTTATATTTGAGTCTTTCATTTATTTCATATTTTTGTTTAAAAACAGTCAGCTGGGCGTGGTGGCCATTGCCTTTAATCCTAGCACTTGGGAGGCAGAGGCAGGCGGATCTTTGTGAGTTCAAGGCCAGCCTGGTCTTCAGAGCGAGTTCTAGGACAGCTGGGGCTACAGGAGACCCTGTCTCAAAAAGACCAAAAAAAAAAAAGAAAAAAAAGAAAAAAAGAAAACAGTTTAGCTTAATCCACTGAGTCCCACCTAGTGAGTAAACTTCTGGATAATGAATTTCTTTTGGACATTATTTTCTTTCAGTACTATTTACTTCCTTTAAAATATAATAGTTTGGTTGGTGTCAAAATGATCAAAAGCTTTTGGGGGTGATTGTGAGGTGAATGGCACAAAGATTTTTGAGAAGAAGGCTGGCTGGAAAGTGGTTGGGAAGGAAGTCACAGAGCAGGGGAGAGGAGGCAGCAGGACAGGAAGGGCCTTCCCTGCTGTTAGAGACGCTGACTGACCACATTCCTGAAACCTACTACATCAGCAGGATCCTGAAAAAGGCACAATCCTTGGGGACAGAGGAAACAGGAAGAGGGCGGCAGCGACAAGCTCTAGAAGCTGGAAAGCTCAGGAGTGACTGCCTGGGTACAGGAGAAAAACGAATGCTGAGATGTGGTGGCAACTAGGGAGGTCCCATTTGCTTGCTGTGGCCTATCCCAGAGGCTTAGACATTGGGGATAGAGTCAGGAAGGGGTTTCTAACAACAGGAGTGCTGCCTCCATGTCTGTTCTGGGAGTAGTTGTTTGGCTCATGAGGAACCCCAGCTTATCCAGTTTTCCTGTGAGGAGAAGACAGAGTTGCAAGTGCCTAGACCAGGGCTGGTATACACAGTAGTGAGCAGAGAAGCACCAAGAAGACAGCTTGAGGTGACTAGACATCTCTGTGCTCAGTGGAAGAATGTGGCGGCTAGACTTACACTCCCTCACAGCAGATCACAAAGAATCTGACTGATTTCTAAGAAAAGAGGTTAAGACTCTGACCCTGAAGATTCCCCAACCGAAGCAGGCTAATGGCTCTCCAGGAAAGTGGTCATACACTGATAAGGTCTCTTCATTCAGTGACCAATATTGGACAGTGCTGTCCCCAAGACCTTGAGTGGATGGCAAGAAACACCACATACTTCCTGCCTTTCACACCACAAATTTCCTGTGGTGTGAAAGGCAGAGGAAGACATTGACCTGGAAGATATTGGGAGCACAAAGGGCCAGAGGGCATCAGGAATACTACCACTACCACCTCAGCAGGCCAAGGAGGATACTGCACCTAAGATGGCATTGCATGGCGCTGGAGCAAAGGAACACGCAGAGCCAACAGGCCAACGGGGTGCTTGGGAGTGAAAAATGGCAGGAGAAATGGAAGACAGCAGAAAAAATGGAAGAAGACAGCAGGAGAAATGGAAGAAGACAGCAGGAGAAATGGAAGAAGACAGCAGGAGAAATGGAAGAAGACAGCAGGAGAAATGGAAGACATCAGGAGAAATGGAAGAAGAGGGCAGGAGAAATGAAAGAAGACAGCAGGAGAAATGGAAGAAGACAGCAGGAGAAATGGAAGAAGACAGCAGGAGAGATGGAAGAAGACAGCAGGAGAGATGGAAAAAGACGGCAGGAGAGATGGAAGAAGACGGCAGGAGAGATGGAAGAAGACGGCAGGAGAGATGGAAGAAGACGGCAGGAGAGATGGAAGAAGACGGCAGGAGAGATGGAAGAAGACGGCAGGAGAGATGGAAGAAGACGGCAGGAGAGATGGAAGAAGACGGCAGGAGAGATGGAAGAAGACGGCAGGAGAGATGGAAGAAGACGGCAGGAGAGATGGAAGAAGACGGCAGGAGAGATGGAAGAAGACGGCAGGAGAGATGGAAGAAGACGGCAGGAGAGATGGAAGAAGACGGCAGGAGAGATGGAAGAAGACGGCAGGAGAGATGGAAGAAGACGGCAGGAGAGATGGAAGAAGACGGCAGGAGAGATGGAAGAAGACGGCAGGAGAGATGGAAGAAGACGGCAGGAGAGATGGAAGAAGACGGCAGGAGAGATGGAAGAAGACGGCAGGAGAGATGGAAGAAGACGGCAGGAGAGATGGAAGAAGACGGCAGGAGAGATGGAAGAAGACGGCAGGAGAGATGGAAGAAGACGGCAGGAGAGATGGAAGAAGACGGCAGGAGAGATGGAAGAAGACGGCAGGAGAGATGGAAGAAGACGGCAGGAGAGATGGAAGAAGACGGCAGGAGAGATGGAAGAAGACGGCAGGAGAGATGGAAGAAGACGGCAGGAGAGATGGAAGAAGACGGCAGGAGAGATGGAAGAAGACGGCAGGAGAGATGGAAGAAGACGGCAGGAGAGATGGAAGAAGACGGCAGGAGAGATGGAAGAAGACGGCAGGAGAGATGGAAGAAGACGGCAGGAGAGATGGAAGAAGACGGCAGGAGAGATGGAAGAAGACGGCAGGAGAGATGGAAGAAGACGGCAGGAGAGATGGAAGAAGACGGCAGGAGAGATGGAAGAAGACGGCAGGAGAGATGGAAGAAGACGGCAGGAGAGATGGAAGAAGAAGGCAGGAGAAATGGAAGAAGACGGCAGGAGAAATGGAAGAGGGCAGGAGAAATGGAAGAAGACGGCAGGAGAAATGGAAGAAGAAGGCAGGAGAAATGGAAGAGGGCAGGAGAAATGGAAGAGGGCAGGAGAAATGGAAGAAGACAGCGGAGAAGTGGAAGAAGACAGCAGGAGAAATGGAAGACGGCAGGAGAGATGGAAGAAGACAGCAGGAGAAATGGAAGAAGACAGCAGGAGAAATGGAAGAAGAGGGCAGGAGAGATGGAAGAAGACGGCAGGAGAAATGGAAGAAGATGGCAGGAGAAATGGAAGGCATGGTGGAGCATGCCTTTAATCCTAGCACTCAGGAGGCACAGGCAGAGGCAGAGGCAGTCAGATCTCTGTGAGTTCAAGGCCAGCCTGGTCTATAGAGTGATTCTAGGACAGCTGGGGCAATAAGGAGACCGAAAAAGAAAAAAAAAAAGTCTACAAAGACCAAAAAGATCAAAGAAACAATACGACTTCTAAGAATTAGAGTCTGCTAGGAGTACTGGCCCTTTCCCAGAATGTTAGGGCACACATCAGAAAGGGCCTTGATGCTTCCAGAGAGCACAGACAAAGGCACCAACTCCTTTCCAGCAAGCCTGGAGGCACAATTATGGTGACAGAGCCAGTGCGCAGGAATTCAAGGGAAGGTAGTGTGGTTTCACAGGCCTGTGATCTCAGCAATTGGGAGGCCAGAAGATGAGTAGTTCATAGTTATCTTTGGCTGGCTATGGCAGATCTGATGCTAGGCTGGGCTACATGAGAACGTGCAAAACAAAATGAAGCAGAGCCAAACAGAGAATTTGAAAAGAAAGTTGTTTCCATCTCACAGCTCAATCGCCTGGTTATCAGTCAAACCACAGGTAAGATAAATCAGCATACTTTTGTGGCAGGTGCCCCATTAAAGAGAAACTTCACTCATGGAGTAGTTTATCCAAGAGTAGGCCTGATCTTTTCTGAGGTGTTCTGATTTCTCCCAGAACTGTTCTCTCAGAACTTCTCAAAGAAAGGTCTCCCTCTCATATTACTGAACAGCTATCAAGCATAGTAACAGAATGGCTTGGACAATCTTTGATAACATGATAACAGCTTCGCAAAGGAAGAAGTTATTTTTCTGGCCTTACTGACTCAGACCAGCACACAATGCCACAGACAGATTTCACTAACCTATGACCCTATGTTGCTTGCAACATTTCTGGGGGAGATGTTGTTTGCAACATTATTGTTTTCAACATTATCACTGTCACATCTCAGGCACATTTACATTGCTCTGAGAAGGGGCATAACTGAGTCACAAACAGGGAGAACATGGTATAAGATAAAAGCTATCAGCAAGCATAGTGGACCATTAATTACACTGGGATTCCAACTCATTGTAAGACTGAGTACATTGTTTTTCTTAGGAGTACATAGTTCCAATTGTTCTCAAAACATATAACTTAGTTTACAAGATATGTAAAATTTCAATCTGTAAAGTTCTGTTACAAAGAGTCTTTGTTACAAAAAGTCATTCCCTCCTGCAGAGGCAGGCAGATCTCTGTGAGTTCAAGAGTTCAAGGCCAGCCTGGTCTACAGAGCAAGTTCTAGGACAGCTGGAGCTACGGGGAGACCCTGTCTCAAAAAGACCAAAAAAACCCCTAAAACCCAAAAACCCAAAAACCAAAACCAAAAAGTCATTCCCACATATTTTTAGGAATGCAGAGCTCAAAAAATCATTACCTTTGCAGCAATCCACCCTCCCCAGCTGTTGATGTGTTCTGTATAAAAGAGAGTGAAGCAGAAGAAACAAAACACTGGATGAAGACTTCAGGACAGGCAGTGTGGGAAGCAAGACTCAACAGCCCAAAGAGAAAGTAGCAGAGGTGCTGGGGAGACCGCCCAAAAGGGTAACCTGACATACTAACTGATGTGTGTTGGGACCCAACAACCAGGCCAGAGTCTCAAAAGCCCCACACTGTTTAATGGTGGGGATCCATTTTGAGAAATGTGTCACAAGTGCCAACACCATAGCATGCACTAACCTACACTGTACAGGTCCACTACTTGATATAACCACTTGGCAAAAATCAAGAGAATGGGTAAACATTGGGTATAGGAGGCTGCTGCCAGGGTAACAGGGCATACAGCCTTGCTGTTACTTACTTTTTAATTTTTTTTTTTTTTTTTTTTTTTTTTTTTTTTTTTTTTTGAGACAAGGGACTCCCTGTAGCCCCAGCTAGCCCTGGAATTCCACAGCTGCTGTACGAGCCAAGGCTGACAGCCTTGAACTCACAGAATCTGCCCACTTCTGACATCCTTGTACTTGCTTCTAGTAAGTTAAGGTTATACAACTAATTAAGATAAAAACTACTCTACATAATACACGCCAACGTTGGGGATCTGATTGTAGCCAGTGTGTGATGGTTAACTCCTTATGGGCACCTTGACGTGTGATCGGAATCACCCAGAAGACATCTCTGCATGTCTGTGAGATGGTTTGCAACAGTTTTAACATTTACCCAAGTGCAATGGGTGACCCATACCTATAAATGTAGGTGCACCATCCTATTGGGGGCTAGGGTTTCCAGATATGAATATAACAATAGGGAATGAACAAGCAGCAGAACAGAGGGACTAAGTCAATGCTGCTTGTGCTTCGTCACCTAGCTTTGGAGATGCTAATGTGCCGATCTGCCACTTGCATGCTGGCCATGTCGTTCCCCACCACAATGGAAATCCCTGTGCCCTGAAAAATGAGAAAACCATTCCTCTCTAAAGTCGCGCTTTTGGTACTGGGTCACAGCACTGAGAAAAGTCAATAATACAGTGGTAGACTGCATCCCCAGCATGTGAGGACAGGTTCTTGTGCTCCATGTCCAGAACCACAAAAAAACCAGAAACAAAACAAAACCCAAAACAAAAAAGAAATACAAAATAAAGCAACNGTTTGTTTGTTTGTTTTTTTTTTTTGAGACAGGGACTCCCTGTAGCCCCAGCTGCCCTGGAATTCACTCTGTAGACCAGGCTAGCCTTGAACTCACAGAGATCTGCCCACTTCTGCCTCCTGTTACTTGCTTCTAGTAAGTAGGTATACAAGCTAATATAATGATAAAAAACTTACTAAATACACAGACCACGTGTGGATATCTGACTTGGTAGTTGTGATGGTTAATCCTTATGGTCACCTTGACTGGATCTGGAATCACCCAGAAGACATCTCTGCATGTCTGTGAGATGTTTACACAGTTTACATACCCAAGGATGGGTGACCTACCTTAAATGTAGGTGCACCATCCTATGGGCTAGGGTTCCAGATTGAATAAAAAGGGAAAACAAGCACAGAAGCAGAGGGCTAAGCATTTGTTGCTTCTCTGCTTTGGAGATGCAATGTGACCAGCTGCCACTCCTGATGCCATGTCTTCCCCACCACAATGGTCTGTGCCCTGAAAAAATGAGAAAAACCATTCCTCTCTAAAGTCGGCTTTTGTACTGGTCACAGCACTGAGAAAAGTCAATAATACAGTGGTAGACTGCATCCCCAGCATGTGAGGACAGGTTCTTGTGCTCCATGTCCAGAACCACAAAAAACCAGAAACAAATAAAAACCCCAAACAGAAAACAAAAGCAAAACTCTAAACTACTCAGAAAATCCCTACAGCACTAACACTAGGGCTTCTCAGCACTACAGGCCATGAGTGGAGTGCAGTAGGCCTGCTTCCAACCACCATGAGTACAAATGCACTAGTGCACGTGGATATCCTTCTGATGTTTGTGACTGCACTAGGTCCATTACAATTATGGGACCAACACTGTATACGTCTTTGACTGGATAGTTGTGGTGCCTGGCTGTGCATTATCATTAGTACAGAAAAGGCCAGGCAAACAGAAATTAAAGCAAATATTAACTCTAGAGAAAACAGAAGGTGGGCAGGAAAGGAAAAGTTCTTCTACTATGCCTGATGGTTCAGGTGATTCTGTGTTTATATAGCATAATAATGCCCATACCAATAACAACCTAATCAGAATTGCAATATATATCAGGAGACTGACAGGCCAGGACATGTCTGACAAAGTATGACTCCCTCATTGCTACAGTGAAAGCCTCAAGCTTGACATTTTACAAGGAAGATGACAATAAGCATGGTCCCCAGAAGTACAGACAGTACAACCCAGATAAGCATCTGAAATAACCAAGAAAATTTGTGTAAGGGGCTGGAGCTAGGGAACATGAGGGTGGAAGGAACGCTGTGAGGCTGTCGGCTCTCCCTAGCTGTGGGTTTTATATCCTCAGGTTCAACAAACACCAGAAAGAAAGTACTTTAAAAAAAAAAAAATTGTGGGCTGGAGAGATGGTGCAGCTGTTAAAGGCTAATGACCAAAACATAAAAATAAAACAAACAAACCAAAAACAATCAAAAAACAAACAAACAAAAACTATATTGAATGTACACAGATTTTTACTGTCATTGCCCTCTGTGATGCTTAATGCTGACCATCAATGTGACAGGATCCAGGAGTGCCCAGGAAACAAATCTCTGGGCATGTCTGTGAGGGAGTTTCTTTACTGGACTAAGGTGGGAACACCCACTCTAAATTCAAGTGGCACCATTCCACGGGCCAGGGGTCCTGGCCTGAAGAGACTGTAGAAAGATAGCTGAGCACTGGCATGTCGTGACTGGCACACAGTGTGGCCAGCAGCCTCACATTCCTGTCTCTAAGACATCTTCTCTACCACAATGGACTGTGCCCTCAACTGTGAGCCCAAGTAAACCTCCTTCCCAAAGTCGTTTTTGTCAGGTATTTTGTTAACAGCAACAGAAAGAAGTAACTAATAGATCCTCTAAAGACATAGCAAAAATTATTTTTATGATTTAAGTATAAATACAAAATTCTTTTATACAGTACAGAGTAAGCTGTATTCATCACAGAGACTTGGGCATCCATGAATTTTGGATTTTGAAATCCTTGGGGATTCAAAGACCAATTCCTATGATACCAAGGAAAATCTGTATTTCACAAATCCATAGTTTAGAACCATGGGCATAATGATGGCAATGTAATTTAAGATTATAATGAAAACATCTTGGTTGTTTGGAGACAAGATGTCTCCTAATAACACAACTTTATGTGTGTGGGAAGCTCAGCTGCCTGAGCTGGAGCTGCACAACAAATTACCTACTTTTGATGCCTTTCTGGCTTTGAGAGACCTCACAAGCTCCCCTTGAGCAGCTATGCTGTTGAACAGCTCCAGTGGAGAGGCGCAAGACTCGCCATTGGGCACATCTGCCATCTTCCAGAACGTAGGCCCACAGCTGGCTACTACGTAGAGGACTTGTTCAGCAGTTGAGATAGGACTCTGTAGAAGAGAGGAGAAATTGGAAGGTGAGGTGGGAGGTATTACTAGATCACTGCAGTTCTTTGTCCTTTGCAGTACCTTCCAGATCCTAGCTGTCTGAAAAAGGACTGGAGACACAGTTCAGCAATTAAAAGCTCTTCCTGTTCTTCCAGAGGACCAAGTTTGGTTCCCAGCATGCATAATGGGGGCTAACAACCACCTGCAACTCCAGCTGTAGGAAATCCAACATCTTTTTTTGGCCTCTGGAGGCACCCAGAAACATGCATACACTCACATAGACAAAAACACATTAAAAAAAAAAAAAAAAGGTAAGGCGAGTTATAATAGAGAAACTTGATAAAATAACATTTATAAAGAAACAAGCAGAAATTTGGGGCCATAAAAAAAGAGGAATTATAAATGATAATGATAAAGACTGAAGGAGTTTCTGGGATGTACTGACTTGAGGCCAGCAAAGGAGAGTACTCTTGGGAAACCAAAAAGTTGGCAGGTGGTGCTACTTCTGACCCCGCCTAGTGCACAAGAGAGGGACTCATGTTCGCTCAGAAGAAACACTAATGTGCTTTAAGGCTACATTTACCAGGGCTAAGGACATTTTGCAAACTATTATTTGTTTTTAATCTTTGCTGCCATGGGGACAAGTTCTAAGGCTTTTCCAATGATATCAGCACTAGCACTGCTGAGCAAACGGCCTCCAGCTGGCCAGCTGCTGTGCTCTCACACAGCAAGGTCTGGGTGGAGGATGGGGCCTTTTCTGTTCTGAGTTCCAAACTTGTAAGGACTGTGTGGCCTGTTACCACTGCATGGCTGCATGGTGCCTTTCTTCACTGCAGATCCTTGGGAAGTTGTGCCTGTGCCTTTTATCAGTCATTATTTTCTGTGACACAGGTTCAGGCGAGCACAGGCTGGGCTACCTGGAGTCCCTTCTTGGCCACTTTTTCCCCTCATCTATAAATAGGTAACTCCAAGAACTTTTTCACCTATATCAAGGGCTGTTACAAGAATTAAAGAAGGAAAAACTGACACAGGAGCATTCGGCACAGTATAAAGCAATATGAAAATGCACCATGAGTCTTCTTATTTATTTTTTAAAATTTTATGTGCATTGAGTATTTTGCTTGCATGAATCCAGGTGCAGCAAGGGCATGCAATGCTTGCTTGCAAAGGCCAGAAGAGGGCATAAGATCTCCTGGATCTTGAGTTACAGAACATTGTTAGCTGCCATATGGGTGCTGGGAACTGAACAGTCAGTGCTCTTAACGATTGAGCCACCTCTCTAGCCCCACAAGTCTTGTTACTATGTGAGCTGGGGTTCCAGAGCTCCACTCAACCCCAGCTTCACCTTAACTTGCCACAGCACCCTGAGTGAGTAGCAGCAACAGCCTGAACCTGAGCCCCTAACTCTGAACACTACTGACCTGCCTTGGTCTAAGCCTCTTCCATGCACCAATTTATCTGAGCCTTATCAGAATCTCTTCTCCCCACTCGTGGATACTGAGGCAAATGACTGCAGAAGGGACACAAGCTCAAGTGGTTTCAGCCACTGTACACTGAACTCTTGGCATCAAAAACACATTGAGATGAAATTTATTATTTTTTTAGTCTTTTTTTTTTTTTTTGTCTTTTCGAGACAGGGTCTCCCTGTATCCCCAGCTGACCTGGAACTCCCTCTGTAGACCAGGCTGGCCTTGAACTCACAAAGATCCACCGGCCTCTGCCTCCCGAGTGCTAGGATTAAAGGCGTGCGCCACCACGCCTGGCTTTTTATTTTATTTTATCTTATTTATTTATTTTTGTGTACGAATGTACTGTCTGCATGTAGGTCTGTGCACCCGTGTTGTGCAATTCCACGGAGGTCAGAAGAGGGTGTCGGATTCCCCTGGAACTGGAGTTCTCCTGGAATTGGAGTTACAGACGGTTCTCAGCTGCCATGTGGGTGCTGGGGATCGAACCCGGGTCCTCTGCAAGAGCGGTCGGTGCTCTTAACCACTAGGCCATCCCTTCAGCCCCTATGCCTGGCTTTTTTAGTCTTTTTGAGACAAGTCTTCCTGTAGCCCCAGCTGTCCTGGAACTCGCTCTGTAGACCAGGGAAATTTATTTTTAATTATCCACTTGTTAAATTTGTTGAATGGCACCATCTTCATACAAGTGAATGATCTTGTAATACTGAAACCAGGATGGGACAGCAGGCAGCTTCTCTCCTTCCCTGCTAGAATCATCTCAATTCCCAGGAAAGGAAGTTTGGTGAGATTCTGATTTGGAGGGAAGGCTCTATAGCCTAGGGATATCAAATAACAATGAATGCAGTGAAAATGGCTTCAGGCCACAAAGGGTCAAGCATCACTCAGTCTGGAATTCCCTGGCCACTCAAGAACTGGTATAACTCTATATGCTGTTAGCAGACAAGAGGCTCAAGGAAGCCAGAGGAATCTCTCTGAAGTTCAAATTCAGAGACTGATCCAGGCTCTGATGTCAAAACCCACAAAAGTCAAGGGCTCAAAGTGTCCCCATTGTTCTGCCCAGGCTGTCTTTCTGACCTTTGTTAAGATACTGCTGACAGCTTTCCAATGCAAACCTTAGCTCTTCAAACCTCAGCTCTTCATCACTTTCCCCAATCTCTGCACTTCTGGCGCCAAGAGAGCCGATCTACTCTGTGACCCTTCAGCAGTCTCATCTTTTTTTTTTTTTTTGAGACAGGGTCTCCCTGTAGTCCCAGCTGTCCTGGAACTCACTCTGTAGACCAGGCTGGCCTTGAACCAGCATTCTCATCTTGCCCTTATTAAAGCACCTACACTGAAGTTGAGTTATTCATGTCTTCAGTACAGGGAAGGCATGCACCAGTTATATACTCCAATGTATTTCAAAGAACCTGGTAGATAGTTAGCTCATCAATTAAACATTTAATGAATGAATGAATCTGCTGTCAGTAAGTTCAATCTTCTCTCACATATCCTCATATCATTGTTATAAGTGTAGGTTCTAGCTGGGCATGGAGGTATACCTGTAATCCAGCCCTCTGAAGGCTGACATAGGAGAATTAAGCAAGTTTGAGGCCATCCTGGGCTTCAGAGTGAGTTAGTGAGTCCAAAGTCAGCCTGGGCTACACAGAAAGACCCTGCCTAAAAATCCCCTCCCTCCCCTGCCAAACTTCCAAACAAACATAAAATCTACAGGGTCTTCCTGTAGCCCCAGCTGGCTTGGAACACAGTATGCAGACTAGGCTGGCTTTAAACTCAGAGAGATCCACCTGCCTCTGCCTCCTGAGAGGGTGGATTAAAGGGGTGCGCCAATACACCCAGCAGGAAACTATTTTCTCTAACTAATGCAATCTGGAAGAAAGAAAAGAAGTTATAACCAGGAAGTAAGCTATAACAAAAGTAACAAAAGTACTGGGAGTATAAAAGGCAAACTGCTCGTTTGCGGATTAGCATACCATCCAAGCATCTGTGTCTATGCTCACAGCTTAGCTTGACATAATAATTGGTACTGCTTAAATGCCTGTACATCCAATAGCTTGTGCTTTGTTAGTATGACTAAAAAGGGTATCACTGGGAAAGCTGTCAATCCATGAAGGGAAACAACCTGAACAGACTGGAGTCCAAAATGACAACTCCAAAGAAATTAGACTGTTTTCTTCTCACCCACTGGTGCCCCTTTCCCAAAGCCCAGGGAACAAACTGCGGAAGAGGAGGCATGGTAGATTGTAAGGGCTGTGGAGAGATAGGGGTGAATCATGAGACTACAGGAATATAGTCTGGACTCCTGATTGATCAACATGCCTGTGCATACAAGCTTCTCCAACTGGACTATGGGAACCTTGGGTTGTTCAAAATTTGGACATAGATACTTGCAAAATGCACCAATTACCTAATTGTATGACATACTGAGTAACATCAATGTTATCTGCAAACAACTGTGTCATATTGTAGAATCCCTTAAAAATAAAAAAAAAATAAATTAAAGAAAATAAAAGGCAAACTGCTCAACCTGGCAGACAGGCCTTTGATGAGACACTGACATAGGCTCTTCCACTCAAATTCTCCTCTTTCAGGAACTTTAATCTGTGGCTCATTTGGAAATAAGCTGTTGTTCTGGGTGAATATGGAACGTTCTTAAGAAAGTGGACACATTATAGTGTTTGAGAAAGAATGGAAAGAACTTGGGCAGTAACAAAGCCCACAGGTAAGATACACTGAGTCTGTAATCTGTGGAAGGGTGGCTTCAAGACTCCAAAGGCGGCTTGGAAAAGGAAGTGGCCTAGGAAAGTTTCTAGATATCTCAGGACTGTGGCCTCAAAGAGTGGGTGATACTCCTCTGGACTAGAATATCCCCCCCCCCAATTATTCCTAGAGGGGAAGACAATAACTTCTTTAGAGCAAGCAGTTCTTTACACTCCCAAATTTGGGGATACATAACGCTCCACTTAAAGAAAGGCTATTTCCCCATCCAAAGGTGATGAGGATTGAACCCAGAGCCTGGAACATGCTATGCAAACCCTCTACCAACTGAGCTACTGTATCCCAGCCCCATGAACACTATCCTAAAAGAGAGAGAAGACATTGATTTATAGTGTCAGACATCAGACACTTTTGGGCATCACAATAATGCCAACATATTCAGACGTTGATTATTTAAGGAGGCCAAATCAGGCAAACAAACTTCTGAAGAGCAAGCTGTGAATGAAAACAGGCAGTCGGGTACACCTACACCTACTCCTTTTGAAACAGGGAATCACCCGAATTTTGGTCAACAGGACGAAATAAATAAATGCACAACACCCTAATCCTGACAGTTCATTCTCAAACTGAGGTTTCTAGCACTTTGATAAAAGGTATTGAGAAACAACGGAAAACAAGCACCAGCCTGGCTAAGGGGCAATACAAGTCCCTGGTCACCGGGGAAATTGAGCAAATGAGAATGCTCAGCCCGGGCACACGGGGTCTTTAATACTCAACTCTCCTTTCAGTTTCCTTTCCTTTCTTTCCTGCCTTGCCCCACCCCTTTAGTGACATTCACTCAGGGGTTTCTTAGAAACCACCTGGGTTCTCGGAAACATTTTAGCTTCTTGACCAACCTCTTTAAAGAACAAGTCCAGCTAGAGGGAGGGTCTGAGTTCACTGTCATTGCATCAGCCACCCTTTCCCTTCAAGTTGGCCGCCATATGACCTTCCTGCCTGACTCCCCCGCCCTCAGCATCATCGCAATTGTGTTTTTAAAGTGTAGTGATGAAGAGGGCAGGAGGGACAGCCGGTACATTCCCTGAAACTGTTGTGCTTTGAAGCGGCACACTGAGGCAGTAACATAGCCCCGAGGCCAGAGAGCCCTGGCTTTCAGCGCTGGGCCTACGCTTGCTTTGAACCCGTAGGCAAATGACATTACTTCTCTGATCCTGGGCTTTCTCATTTGTGAAATGGGCACAAGAAGGCTTCCCCATGCTCCATGGAGGGGGCGGCCTAGATCCTCCAAGGCAACGTTCCTGGATCCAGGCAGGCAGGCAAAGGAAAGCAGAGGCATCTCTCCTCGCGGCAGGGGATGTGTGGCGCTCCTAGGTGGCCCTCTCTGTGCCAGACCAGGGCAGACAGCAAGCCGGCTTGGAGCAGGACACCCGGCCCGGAGCGCGGCCGCCCGGGGAAGCCCAGCTCTGGCGCCGCTCCCCGTCCCGCCCTCGCTCGGGCGCCACAGCCACCCTCTCACTTACCCGGCCGGGATCCTGCCGGGTCAGTCAGCGCCACGGATGCCACCACAAGTTACCTCCTGAGCGTCCTTGAAAACATGGTCCGGCCGGAACAACTTCCGGTATTCACAGCTCACCATTGGCTGTCCGTCTCGGGGCAGGACACAGGAGATCTCTGATTGGCTGGAGGCGGAACGCGACTGGACGTCGGGAGTGCGAGCCGGACGGCTTTAGGGTAGTACCGAGCGCTTCCGGTGTGTGGTGAGCAGCGGGCCGGGACGGGAGGGGCCAGGCCAGGTTGTAGCTACGCTCCCCACCTCACGCGGAGTTCTAGGGGCCGCGTCTCATCCTTTCTCTTCCTTTCGTTTCCCGTTCCTTCCCAGAGCGCCGTGTTCTCGAGCCTTTATTAATAGCGCGGCTAAATTTCCTGTAGCCTTCAAAACCCGGGGCTGGTGGTTTCTTGTCTTGGGTGTGTGGCCTCCGGAGCAGAGTTCGTGTTTTAAGTTCTGCCCTCAGCAGACGCCTTATAGGGTTAAATCCAGAGTGGCAACCAGAAAATGATTGTTGAATGGGAATATCCTATTTCTTTAGTCCCGCCAGGTTGCAGTCTTCAGATATGTCTAGACTGAGGCTTCTTCAACGTGGAACATACAGAACACACAGGACGTCCTGCTCTACGTGTCTGTGGCCTCCTGAGTTTTTTCTCCAGTCTGTGTATCTCTATTCCCCATCTGTTTGCTCTTGCTTAACCACACCTCCTTTCCCTTGAAAAATTGTAAGATATTTTATTATTTATTTTATGTGTATGAATATTGCCTGCATGTGTGTAAGTGCACCATGTGCATGCAATGCCCGCTGTCCAGTCTCCTCCCTTGAAAAATTTTTGACTTAGGTACAAAAGGGCAACAGTCACCTCCTAAACAGTGTCACTCCAGCAGCTCCTGGTCGTATTCATTACTGTATGCTTTCTTGAATCATCCTGACCCCTCTCACCCGGTTCTATTATTTCTCAGCATTGTGACCTCTGTTCTGTCAGCCTCTCTGAAGTGTCACTTAGGTATTGTCTTCCCTTTGAGGCCTGTCTCAATTCACCTACAAGAAGGTACAGTCCTGGGCCCAGCTATTCTACTCTCTTACTGTTCTGCTTTTGAGTTCTTGTGCCATGACATCCTCTGGCTCACTAATGGTGTGAGGTGTGTGTGTGTGTGTGTGTGTGTGTGTGTGTGTGTTTTCTCATGGCTTGTGAGTATGCTGAGTACGAGGCATCATGTACTGTTTTTACTGTTTTGCCTGCTATGGCAGTGTTTCTGGTGCTGTCTGTGGGACTTAGTGAGGAAGCAGTGCTCTGCTAGTGTTTGTTGAATGAATGAGTGGAATCTACATGTGGTAGAGTACATCCTGTTAGGAATCAAGCCTTTTGCATTCATTCAGGCATTGCGCTATGCCTTATTAGAGAGTGGAGCTAAGGAGCCTGCTTTCTGATCTTCCACTATAGATCTCGTGAGTCAGTCCCTGCAGATAATGGTATTGTTGAGAATCCACCCTTGCAACTGAACTCTAGGGAGCCTAGTGGTGAGAATCTGGTGGGAACCATTTGATAGGTGGGGCCAGGAGCTGTGGTGAGATTTGGTTGGGAGGTGGGATTGGGATGACCCTGCTGAGTACTTCAAGACCAGATCATTTGTAGAGCATGGTTCTTCCATAGTGTGTCCCCGGTGTGATCTGAGTTCCATTGGAGAGGGGCTGGCTGGTTTTAGAAGTCTTGTTTAGAAGATGACTTTGTGTGTGAACATGTTATATACCTGGATTCATTTGCTCGTGGGAGCAGTAACTACAGGCAGGTATTGAATGATGACCAGACTTGTGTGGTGATGGAGCTCTTAGATGAATGTTGTCATTTGAGGGAAGAATGTGGAAAGGTTTCTGCCTGGGCATTGCACAACACAGGTCAATTCCAGTGGATGTTGAAACACAGTGTATGACTGGGCATGATGGTGCATGCCTATAATCCCAGTGCTTGGGAAGCTGAGACAGGAAGATTGTGAGTTTGAGGCCAGCCTGGCTTATATAGTGAGATCTTGTCTTAGAACAAAAATATGGGGTTTGAGATATGGCTCAGGAGTTAAAAGTAGTATGCAATCAGGCTGGAGAGATGGCCTAGCGGTTAAGAGCACCGACTGCTCTAGCAGAGGACCCGGGTTCGATCCCCAGCACCCACATGGCGGCTGAGAACCGTCTTTGACTCCAGTTCTGGGGGAATCCGACGCCCTCTTCTGACTTCTGCAGCATTGCACGACACGAGTGCACAGACCTACATGCAGACAGTACATTCATACACATACAAAAATAAATAAATAAAATTTAAAAAAGTATGTAATCATAAGGACTGGAGTTCAAATCCCAGTTCCCACATAACAAGCAGAGTATTCCACATACCCACATAACAGGTAGGGTATTCCACACACCCACATAACAAGCAGGGTATTCCACACGCCCACATAACAGGCAGGGCATTCCACACACTCACATAACAGGCAGGGCATTCCACACGCCCACATAACAGGCAGGGCATTCCACACGCCCACATAACAGGCAGGGCATTCCACACACTCACATAACAGGCAGGGCATTCCACACGCTCACATAACAGGCAGGGCATTCCACACGCCCACATAACAGGCAGGGTATTCCACACGCCCACATAACAGGCAGGATATTCCACACATTCATATAACAAACAAGGTATTCCATACACCCACATAATAGTGTATTCCACATGTCCACATAACAGGCAGGGTATTCCACATATCCTGTAACCCTAGTTTCAAGGGGTTGGAGACAGGGAGACCTTGCCTCAAATAAATAGGTGGGGAGTTATAGAAGAGGACATCCTGTTCCCACTTCTGGCTTCTGTGGTTGAGTGCACAGGTGTGTACACCTGTACATGCATGTGCATACAATCACACAGATTCGTAAATAAATTAAGAACTCTTATGAAAACACGGTGAAGCACACTGGGTTTGCTTGGATTTTGGAAGTTGGTCCATGGCACCGACTTCCACACGTTCCATCCCACTCTCTGCTGGCCATGGTGTGCCCAGCTCCCTTATTTTCTTTCTGTGTGCTTCCTGCTCTCTGTACAGAATTAAAATATTTAATTCTAGACCAAAGTACTTTTTACT
This sequence comes from Rhizomys pruinosus, assembly GCA_009823505.1. NCBI lineage: Eukaryota > Metazoa > Chordata > Mammalia > Rodentia > Spalacidae > Rhizomys > Rhizomys pruinosus. The sequence goes on along the minus strand of VZQC01007008.1, from coordinate 1,032,237 downwards.
GAAGAATTTTTTGTTGTTGTTGTTTTGGTGTTTTTGAGACAGGGTCTCCCTGTAGCCCCAGCTATCCTGGAACTCATTCTGTAGACCAGGCTGGCCTTGAACTCACCTGCCTCTGCCTCCTGAGTGCTGGGATTAAAGGCATGCGCCACCACGCCCAGCCTGGGATGGTTCTTAGCTGCCATGTGGGTGCTGGCAATCAAACTTGGGTCTTTTGCAAGAGCAGTCAGTGCTCTTAACTGCTGAGCCATCTCTCCAGCCCCAGGAAGGACTTTATTATTTTTTTAAAATATTTTATTTATTTTAATTTTAGTGTATGAGTGTATTGCCTGCATGTGTGTAAGTGCACCTGTGTTGTGCAATGCCCAGAGTCAGAAGGTGTCAGATTCCCCTGGAACTGGAGTTATAGATGGTTGTTAGCTACTATGTGGGTGCCAGGAATCGAACCTGGGTCCTTTGCAAGAGCAGTCAGTGGTCTTAACTGCTGAGCCATCTCTCCAGCCCCAGGAAGAACTTTTAAAAGGAAATCCAGGGGCTGGAGAGATGGCCTAGCGGTTAAGAGCACCGTCCGCTCTTGCAGAGGACCTGGGTTCGATCCCCAGCACCCACATGGCGGCCGAGAACCGTCTGAAACTCCAATTCCAGGAGAACTCCAGTTCCAGGGGAATCCGACACCCTCTTCTGACCTCCGCGGCATTGCACGACACGGGTGCACAAACCTGCATGCAGACAGTACATTAATACACATACAGAAATAAATAAAAAAAATCTTAAAAAAAAAATAAAAGGAAATCCAGTACTGCGTGACTATGTGCATTTGGAGTGAATGAAACAAGCAAATTGGGATCCCATAGTCAGAATTGCCCCTGCCACATTTGGTTAGACTGGTGCTTTAGGACCTGGTTCTGGGCTTTGTGCCCAGGCAAGTGCTCTATCACTGGTCTACATCCCTAGAGACTGTATTGGAAGCAGGGTCTTGCCTGTATCCCAGGGAGGTCTTGAACTCATCTCCCTGTCTCTGCTCCACGAGTACTAGGCGTACAGGTGTGCCGTGATGTCTAGCTCCTTGTCATCATTGTTGTCATCTTCCTCATTTTTTTCTACCTTTCCTTTTCTCCCTCCTCTTCCTCCTTTTCTTCCTCTATTTCCTCCTGTCTTCTTTTTCTGATTCTTCACAATACTAAAGGTTGAATCCAGAGCCTTGAATATGCTAGGCAAACACTTTACCAGTGAGCTACATCCCCAGACCCACTTGGGTTTCTATTTTTATGAAAAATCTTTTCTTTTTTTTTTTTATAAATGTAATCTTTTTAAAAAATTTTATTTATTTATTTTTGGTCTTTTCGAGTCAGGGTCTCCCTGTAGCCCCAGCTGTCCTGAAACTCACTCTGTAGACCAGGCTGGCCTTGAACTCACAAAGATCCACCTGCCTCTGCCTCCCAAGTCCTAGGATTAAAGGCATGTGCCACCATGCCCGGCTATTTATTTTTTGTGTGTATGAATGTACTGTCTGCATGTAGGTTTGTGCACCTGTGTCATGCAGTGCCGTGAAGGTCAGAAGAGGGTGTTGGATTCCCCTGGAACTGGAGTTAAAGACGGTTCTTAGCTGCCATGTGGGTGCTTGGGAGCAAACCCGGGTCCTCTGCAAGAGCAGTCGGCGCTCTTAACCACTAGGCCATCTCTCCAGCCCCGCAATCTTTTTTTTTTTAATTTTTTTTTATTAATTTTATTTCTGTATGTGTATGAATGTACTGTCTGCATGCAAGTCTGTGCACCCGTGTCGTGCAATGCCGCGGAGGTCAGAAGAGGGTGTCGGACTCCCCTGGAACTGGAGTTCGCTTGGAACTGGAGTATTCAGACGGCTCTTCGGCTGCCATGTGGGTGCGGGGGACGAGACCCGGGTCTCTGCAAAGAGCGGTCAGTGCTCTTAACCGCTAGGCCATCTCTCCAGCCCCCCCCCCTTTTTTTTTTAAAATACATGCACAGCCATGTTTACTGCAGCACTGTTCACAATAGCGAAGAGTGGAACCAACCCAGTGCACCTCAACTAACAAGTGGATAGAGAAAATGTGGTCCATCGACACAATGGAGTTTTATGCAAAGGTAAAGAAAGACGTCAGGAAATTTTTTGCAGGTAATGGATGGAAGTAGAAGATATCATGTTTAAGGTGAAGTAAACAGTCCCAGAAAAAACATGACGAATGGTATCCCTCATCCTGTGGATGGCTAGCGCCAATTAACTAGTTGTAAGGCAAACTAAAAAACGTTAATGTTATTTTCCTCATAATCTGAAAACAAATGTGCTCTTATGTTGTGAATCCCTTAACAGTTCTAGAACTAAGCTAAAACCATTTATGTTCAGAGTTAGGAAGTTTGGTGTTAGGGAGGAAGGCTATGAAATTTTGTCTTTTGACAAAACAAAAAAGAAAATAAAAAAAAAAACTAGTTTGTCAGACATTATGTCCGAACCGCAGTAATTTTATTTACAGAGTGTTTCTTAGTATTGCTTATACAAGGCCTGCTTGAACTTTTGTCCAAGCTTTTTTTTTTTTTTTTTTTTTTTTTTTATTTTTTTTTTTTTTTTTTTTTTTTTTTTTTTTTGTATTTTTGAGACAGGGTCTCCCTTTAGTCCCAGCTGGCCTGGAACTCGTTCTGTAGACCAGGCTGGCCTTGAACTCACAGAGATATGCCTGCCTCTGCCTCCTGAGTGCTGGGATTAAAGGCATGTGCCATCATGCCCAGCCAAGCCTTTTCTGAAATATTATAAAGTAGTTAAAAGTATCAGGCTGGTATAACTTAGCCTTTCTGGTTGCTTAACAACCGTACTTAATGCCCATACCAATTTGGCTGAGGCTCTTAAGGGATAACTTGGTTCCTTGCCCTCAGAGGTCATCTAAGTCTCAGGGGACTATGCATGGGGGCATCTCTTGAAATGTCCTGCAAATGTGGGTCACCAGTCTTCCTGTACAGGGAAGTCTTGGAGATCCACTAATGGGACTTCAGCCAGTGTCTGGTCTATAAAGAGGAAAGTCTGCTCATGCTTCAAAAAGGGAAGCCTGGTCTAACAAGACCTGATTTTGTCCTCAAGTGAATGGAACTGGTGATTGAAAAGCCAAAATGAGCCAGGCCCCCCTCCCAAAAAAAAGCCCAACAACAAACAAACCCTGAGTGACCTTTGAGGACCAGATCTTCAACTGACCTTGAGAAAACAAAAACCTTAGTTAATCTGGGCTGTGTGGCCTTAAACATCCAAAAGGAAAGTATAACCGGAAATAAGTAAACAGTAAGTCCTGAGAAATTGTACTTCAGGTATAAAACTTGAGATCTTAGTAAAAAGACAAAAGAGGACAGTTGTTTTGCCTGTCATAGTGGCAAGTACAGCTACCCTGTGGCTGCCATTGCTTCAAAGATGTGAGGAAACACAGCTTTTCAACCTTCCAATATGGACTGAAGACTCATGTCTCTCCAAGAATCCCCCAAACCTTCAGTGCCAGATGAGGACTGCTGAGACATCCAACTTGTGGACTGAGCTACTACTAGGGTTTCCACTTCTTCAGAGTATAGACTGCCATTGTTGGACAACCCAGGCTGTATCATGGAGACCAGTCCAGGAAGATCAAGACAGGACACAGTGCTTACTGGACTTCATTTGGTGACCATGAGAAAGGAAAACCTCAGTTTGGAACACAAGGGCAGAACTGATGATGGTTTGGGCTTGCCAAGGAGGAGACTTCAAACATGACATCTTTTAGCCTAATAAAAAAAAATCATAAGCTGAAGATGCTAAAACCTATGATATATGTGGAATGCATATGTGCGTATTTTGGAGTGATGCATATTGGAAGGAATAACAACGACGACAACAACAACAACAGAAAAGACTGCATCAAAGAACTGACTGAAACAGTGAACTTCTATTCCAAACAGTAAACTTCTACATCGAGAATTTTGAGAGAGACTGAGAAAAAGATGAAAAAGATGTTTGGCAGAATGCATGAACTTTGGTGGGGTTGGGGAGGGCAGAGAGAGGGGCACTGGTCTAGATTTGATTTGTAATGTAATTTTGTATGAAATGCACAGAGCTTCAATTGAATATTGGCTTAAAAAAATCTTTTTTGTGTGTATGTGTGTTTTCTCTGCATGTATATAAGTGTACTTCTTTTCTGCAGTGTCCAAGGAGGCCAGAAGAGGGTAATAGGATCCCTTGGAACTGGAGTTACGCAGACGGTTGTTAGCTACTATGGGGGTCCTGGGAATTAAACCCCGGTCCTTTGCAAGAGGCTTCCATTTCATAAATTATATCTTCTAACTAATTATGCTATTGTATAAGAAAGCCTTTATTTTTAAAAGTTATTTAGATTGTTATATATTATGTAATGTTTAAATCAGGGTAACTATAGATCTGTCTTTTCAAATATTTCTTTTTATTTTTTTTATTTTTTGAGACAGTGTCTCCCTTTAGTCCCAGCTGGCTTGGAGCTTGCTATGTAGACCAGGCTGGCCTTGAACTCACAGAGATCCACCTGCCTTTGCCAAGTGCTGGGATTAAAGGTATGTGCCACCATGTTCTGCTCTCAAATATTTCTTTATGTTGAAAAATATTTTAAATCCTTTCTTTTAGCTGTTTGAAAATGAAGCTTTTATTTTGTTTGTTTGTGCTTAGGAGATTTGAAGTCTTGAAGTCTTAGATTTTTCAAGTTGACATGCTTGCTCTTTTTTTTATAATACTTTTGTTGATGTTTTGTGTATTTCAGACATCATTTCTCAGTTCCATGTAGACACATTTCCCCTTCCTTTCCCCCCACCCCACCCCAGATCATGCATTCTGCCATACATGTCTTTCATCTTTCAGTATTTTTAAAGTTTTTTCTATGTAAATGTCCATTGTTTGGGGCAGAGTTTAACTATGTCAGTCCGTTCTTTGACCCAGTTGCTATGGTGTTGTGGTTCTTTCCCCATTGTATTGCTCCAAAATATGCCTATATAAATGTTATATGTGTACCAGAGTTATGTCCTCCAGGAATAAACTATGTTAACTCTGATATATGTTTAGGAGTTCACATTTTTCCTTTTAATTTTATATTACTCTAAAATATGGATATATGCTTTTCACCCACATACATTAATTACCATGTCTGAAAGTATGTGATAAGTTAACTCTAGGGCTCATTAAGAGATTCACTGTATAACATCACAGTTGCTTTCTTTTTTTTTTTTCTTTTTATTTTAACACCACTCACAGAATGCACTCCTTCTATCGCTCTACTCTCTAGAAAAGAGAAGAAATGATCATCCAATGGCAAGGTTGGCAGTTGCACGTAAAGCAACACACTAGAGACCGGCTCATGCTCGAGGAGAGAACCGCTACGTCTCCTCCTCAGTGGATTCTGGTACTAGCTACACAGTCAGATAAACTTGCTCTAGTAACGATACTATAGAAAGGATCCCTGAAAGTTATAGTCTTCACAGTTTGCTTTCATAGAAGAGATATAACAAATGAATTTTGCTCAGCCTTGTCTTCGTTCAATCTGAGGGGTTTTGGTACTAGCATCCACAAAATGAGGAGACCATTCCCTGTTTGTTTCTTTTGGACTGTGTTCTTCACTTAGCATAAATGGCTTTGCGTTTCCATAACCATTTACCTGCACAAGTTCATGATGTCATCTTTCTTACTGTTGGCATAGAACTCTATTGTGTAGATGTCACATTTTCATTATATCGCACTAGTCGTTGGTTGAGGGCGCACCGAGTCCTGCTTCATCCTTGCTTTTTTGCTTTTGTGAAGAGGGCTGCAATAAACATAGATGTGCATGTATCTTTGCAGTAGGATGAGTCTTGTGGGTATATACCCAGGAGTGGTATGGCTGGGTCAGGTGGGTTGAGGGGCACCTGAGTTGCTTCCAGCTTTTTGCTATTGTGAAGAGGGCTGCAATAAACATAGATGTGCATGTATCTTTGCAGTAGGATGAGTCTTGTGGGTATATACCCAGGAGTGGTATGGCTGGGTCAGGTGGTAGGCTCATTTTGAGTTTTTTAAGGGTTCTCCACACTGCTTTCCACAGTGGTTGTACAAGTTTACATCCCACCAGCAGTGGATGAGTGTTCCGCTTTCCCTACAACCTGTCCAGCATTTGGTGTTTTCTTGATCTTAGCCAGTCTTATCAGAGTGAGATGATATCTTAGAGTGGTTTTAATTTGCATTTCCTTAATTATTAATGATGTCAAACACTTTTTTGAGATGTTTTTCAGCTATCTTTACTTCCTCACTGCTGAAGTCTCTGATCAGATCTTTACTCCACCTTTTGAGTGAGTCATTTGTTTTCTTCTTTGTTTTTTGGGGAGTTTGTATATTATGGAAGTTAGTACTCTGTCAGATGTATCACTGGTGAAGGTTTCCTCCTACTCTGCGTTTTCTCTTCACTTCCCTGATTGTTTCTTGACATGCTTGCTGTTAAGTATGTAAATATTCTCTGATGCACAGTAGCTGACTCTTGGCTTTGCTTAGTTCTAGGAGGTTGCCTTTGTACCCTCCCCCATGGCCTCACTGGTGGCATATGATGATTCCGACTCAGATACAGAGACAGAGCCTGCCAAAAGTGTCAATGTTGCTGGCCAGGTGAGTGATGCCTCTCGTCTGACTAGACTTCCTGCGTCTGGTGCAGTGGATGTGACAAAAGAGGGGACACAGTGCCCAGGAACCAGTCCTTGTGAAGACACCAGGAAGCAACGTCTGCCTCTGGCTCGGCTCTGGAGAAGTGACCGAAGATCTTGTCCCAGCCAACGACTGCAGTGGCTGGCAAAGGAGCCTGATAACACCTTTCCCATTAATGAGTCTTCTCGCCCTCCTTCTTTGTGGATGAACCAAGCTCCGGCCAGCCATGTGCCCCTGGCAGGTACCTGCTTAAAGCCAGTCAGACCTGCCTGCGACTCCTTCAAGTCATCTCCTTATGCTCAAAACAAAACTGAATTCACAGCTGGAAACCCCAGTTCTTTTCAGAGAAAAAGGAGTGAAGACTGTGTGGTTCCATATACCCCCAAGAGACTGAGGCAGCTACAGGTACCAAGTCCAGAAGCAGGTGGGGGCAAAAATGTGGACTCCCAGGAAACCCCTCCAGGGTGCACCACAGTCCCTCTCTATGTGTCTCCCATGGTGTCCGAGGTGATCCAACCACATCTGAACAGTCAGTACAGAGAGACCAAGGTCCCCAGGAAAGTGCTTTTCCACCTGCGAGGCCACAGGGGCCCTGTCAATGGCATTCAGTGGTGCCCAGTCCTTTCCAGGAGTCATATGCTTCTCTCCACTTCCATGGATAAAACCTTTAAGGTAAGATGAGTGAAAACGCCTCTCAGAAGCTCTTAAGAGTACGCCACCAGAATGCTCTGCTGATTGCAGGAAGGTCGTGGGGGGAGGGGTCACAGGTTGCATCTTTCTTTTTGGAAAGTTCTGTTATTCTCTTTACTACATTCGAGAGAGTATTCTCTGTGCTCAGCCTTGGATCATTGGCTTTTTCCATCCTATCCATTTCCTTTCCCAGTGCTGCTGTGCTAGGACACCAGAGTGTTGAATAAATTCTAATATGAGTGGAAGATAGAAATCATATTTTATTTTATAATAATATATTGTTTTATCCTCTGGTTTCACTTCTGGTTAGACATTTCAGAACCTTCTAATGAAACACTACCTTCAATGGTGCTGCTGTAAGCATGCTGCTCCTTGTGTTTTTATTCTCTGGCCTCTGCCTGATATTTTTTTATATTGGGTCCCTGGAAGTAGGAGCCCAGGCTTGACTGCAAGGCTTGTGACCCTCACTGAAGAGTGGCCCTGGTGTAAGAATCGCATCTTGCCATGTGCTCACCAGCTCTTAGTATTTTTAATGTTTTGATAATATGCTATGATGCTTCATTGTGCATTACCTCAAATATTCAGGAAATTCAGTTATACTCAGGGATGGGGAGATGGCTTAGTCAGTACAGTGCCTGCCTTGGAAGTGTGAGTACCTGCGTTTGGAGCTCCAGACTCCACCTAAAAAGTCCAGCAGGATGGGGCGTGCCTGTAATCCCAGTGATGGCAGGATGGGAGTGGAGGCTGGCGCATCCCTGGAAGCTCATGGGCCAGCCATCTTGACCCGAGTGGTGACATTCCAGGTCAATGAGAGTCTTCCCTCTCAAACACAAGATGGAAGGCACCTGAGGACTGACATCCCTGTCCCCCCCCCACAGTGAAAAAGAGATGTTCTATTAAATTTTATGTCAGTGGAATTAGACATTTGTTTTCAAGAAATGCAGTGTGATGGTTAACTGTGGCCTGTGACTCTAACTTAGGGCAGAATAAGTAAGTCTGAGATGTGGGGACAGGTAAGCTAGAGGGGTCAGGTACTGATGTTTTCCAGGTAGCTCTGGGAAGCCACTGACTTGCTGGACTGTAGCCTTCTGGGAAGAACATGGCTTCTAACTCACTCTACCCCAGAGCAATTGATCTTGGCTTAAGATGACCTCCCTCTGAGTGTGATATCTTGTGTGTAAAAGGTGTAATTATACCTGTGCCACATGATCACTTGAGAAGTGTGCTTTAACAAGCACCTAATATATGCTAGGGAGATGGCTCAGTCTATAAAGTGGTTGAAAATGCAAGGACCTGAGCTTGATTCCCAGAACTGACATGAAAAAAGTAGCTAGTACTTGTAATCCCAGTGCGTTGTAGATGGAGACAGGTGGATCCCTGGGGTTCACTCACCAGGCAGCCTAGTGTAACTGCTGAGTTCCAGCGTGTGAGAGACCCTGTATTAAAAAAAATGGGGCTGGAGAGATGGCCTAGCGGTTAAGAGTGCCGACCGCTCTTACAGAGGACCCGGGTTCGATCCCCAGCACCCACATGGCGGCCGAGAGCCGTCTGAAGCTCCAATTCCAGGAGAACTCCAGCTCCAGGGGAATCCGAGACCCTCTTCTGACCTCCGCGGCATTGCACGACACGGGTGCACAGACCTGCATGCAGACAGTACATTCATACATACAGAAATAAATAAAAAAAAAAAATAAATAAAAAATAAAAACACAAGGTGGATAGTGCCTGAGAAACAACAGCTGAAATTGCCACTGGCTTTCACACACACACACACACACACACACACACACACACACCCCAAAACAAAACAAAACAACGAAAACAAAAACAACAAACCAAAACCATTGCAGAGCTGGATGCCATAGGTGCTCTGGAAATCACCTAGCAGAGTCTCCTTATCTGCAGGTTATGTTTTGAGTACCCCTGCCCAGGAGGCATTTTCTCAAATGAAAGAGGAAGCTCCGTGTGCTTATAAGTCTCTCAGGTGGCCACCCAGAGGTCACACAGGAACTCCTTTTTTTTTCGGGGGGGTACTATAGCCAGGCTGATGGGTCTTGTTCAGTTTCCAGCCAGAGTACTGGCTTCCTTAACCCATGCTTTGGTGCTTCTGCCATGTCAGGCCGTGTAGGTTCTTCGAGGGGTGTTCTGTGTCCCTGGAGTGGGTCATGACATTCTTGGACTGACCCAGAGTCCTAGCTTCTCATCTCTTCATCCTGAGAGCCTGATGCACAGAAGCCTGCAGGGTCAGGGGCCCCAGGGAGGGTTTCAAGTAGGCCAGGCAATGTCTGGCTCTGGCACACATCAGACGCCCCTTGTTGTTTTTTGTTTTTTTTAATCTTTTTGAGTCAGGCTCTCCTTGTAGCCCTGCTGGCCTGGCCTCTGGCCCCAATCTCACAGAGATCTGCCCGCCTCTGCCTCCCAAATGCTGCGATTAAAGGCATGTGCCGTCACACATGGCTGTCCCTGTCTTTAAGCTCATCTGATTGCTGGGACCTTCTTTCTCTTCCTTTTTTCCTGTCCAGGGTCCTTCTCCTTTACTTCTTACCTGGCCAGTTCCTACTGAATAGTCAAGATCCAGTTCAGAATGGATCTGATGACCGGTGTTTTATCTGTCCTCTGGCCTTGGGTTGGGCAGTATGGCAAGAGCAGGAGATGCCTTGAGCCAGACAGGTCATGTCCTTGGTGTTGGGAATGAACAGTTGACAAACTTTATGTGCAGCCTTTATTTTCCCTGCACTCCCCCGTGGACTGTCCACTGTTTGAATATAGAGATCGTCCCTGGCTTCCTTTCCTGTCCCTTGGTATTTAGGAAGGAGGCAGCACTGCACGAGGCAAAGGGGGACGAAGTTAGAGTAGGCTGGCTCTTCCACAGCTTTATGCTTTTGGCAAGGCCTGGAGGTTCTCTGCTGGGACAAATGGCAGCATGTCCTCTGTCCATAACACCCAGTATGCTCTTGACCAGTTGTGGGAGCTAAACTATGGTTCTAGAGTGGGTACTATAGTCACCTCTCTAGATCTAGAGAGAGGGGAGGACAGCTTGCAGATATGGGGAGCACCAACCAGCAGAGATGCAAGAAGTGGCCGTCGATGGAGTGTCTTGCTCTTAGGGTACTGCCTCCTGGAGAGATCAGGTGGTTTAGATGTGACCTCAGAAGCCCACCTGCCACTTACCTGCACACTGATGGCAAGAGGTAAACCTGAGCTCTGTGGGAGTGGTCTCTACTTGAAGATGGAGTGCTCTGTGGGCCACACTGGCAGAGCTGAATAGCGTGGCTAGCCTGGATCATTGTTGGTTAGGAAATTTCAGTTTCCTTTGTCAGATATTGTATGCTGTTCAGTTTGATTTGATTGTGTGTGTGTGTGTGTGTGTTTGTTTGTGTGGTTCTGGAGCTTGAACTGGGACCTTGTGCATGTTAGGTTAGCACTCTACCACTGAGTTATACTACTAGGCTTCATGATGGTTTTGTAATGTATGTTTGTTTGTGGGCACATGTGGAAGGCGGTAGACAACCCTGGATGCTATTCATGATGGTTTTGTAATGTATGTTTGTTTGTGGGCACATGTGGAGGGTGGTAGACAACCCTGGATGCTGTTCATGATAGTTTTGTATGTATGTTTGTTTGTGGGCACATGTAGAGGGCGGTAGACAACCCTGGATGCTGTTCATGATGGTTTTGTAATGTATGTTTGTTTGTGGGCACATGTGGAGGGTGGTAGACAACCCTGGATGCCGTTCCTCAAGTGCTGTCCACCTTTCTTTTGAGCCAGAGTCTTTCATTGGCTTGGAACTTGCCAAGTAGACTAGTCTGTCCAGCTGGAATAGCCCAGGGATTTCTGCCTCTCCATCACTGAGTTTACAAGAGTATGCCACCATGCTTGGCTTTTTTCCATGGGTTCTAGCAGTTGACCTCGGGAGTTTGCTGTTTGAGTCATTTTTCTCTACTCTTCAGGCCTCATGATGATTTTTATTTTTTTCATTGATTCATCCATCTATCCATGTATGTATGTATTGTGTGTGTGTGTGTGTGTGTGTGTGTGTGTGTGTGTGTGTATGTGTGGACAACTTGAGGGAATCGGTTCTCCTATCATGTGGGTTCGGGGGATTGAACTCAGGTCGTTGGGCTTGGTAGTGAATGTTTTTACTCACTAAACCATATTTGGCCCCTGTGTCTTTTAAATTTTTACTGTTTCAAAATTTTTAGAAGATAATATTTTACTTATTCTTTGAGAATTTCATATAATGTATTTTTTATTTAATGTGTTAGTGTACTGTCTGCATGTAGGTTGGTGCACCCGTGTCATGCAATGCCGCGGAGGTCAGAAGAGGGCGTTGTACTCCCCTGGAACTGGAGTTAAAGACGGTTCTTAGCGCTGCCATGTGGGTGCTGGGAATTGAACCGGGGTCCTCTACAAGAGCAGTCGGTGCTCTTAACCACTGAGCCATCTCTTCAGCCCCAAGAATTTCATATAATGTATTTTGATCATCTTCACCTGTCTCCCCGTCTCCTCACAGATCTACTTCCACCTCTGTGTCATCCTCAACTTCCTGTCTTCTTTTTTTATTTATTTATTTATTTATTTATTTATTTATTTATTTATTTATTTAGTCAGTCAGTCAGTCAGTCTTTTTGAGACAGGGTCTCCCTGTAGCCCCAGCTGTCCTGGAACTCACTCTGTAGACCAGGCTGGCCTTGAACTCACAAAGGTCTGCCTGCCTCTCCCAAGAGCTAGGATTAAAGGCGTGTGCCACCACGCCTGGCTTGTCTTCTTTTTATTTTAAAGCCCATTGCATCCACTTCATGTTTCTCAAATACGTTTGGGTGTGGGAGAGTAATTTTTCTTTAAGGATATGAACTTATGGTATTTTAAAAATATATTTATTTAGTTTTTTTTTATGTGTATGAATGTACTGTCTGCATGTAGGTCTGTGCACTTGTGTCGTGCAATGCCGTGGAGGTCAGAAGAGGTGTGGGATTCCCCTGGAACTGGAGTTAAAGATGGTTCTCAGCCACCATGTGGATGCTGGGGATCAAACCTGGGTCCTCTGCAAGAGCAGTTGGTGTTCTTAACTGCTAGGCCATCTCTCTAGCCCCAACTTATGGTATTTCTTTAACAGAGTTGGAGCTTTGGCTTTGGATGAAGATAAATGTGCCATGATTGATTTGACAGCTCATGGCCAGAAGAGGGCGCAGTTGGCCCAGCTTGGGTTGGCAGGAAGCCTGGATGTAGGACTGTGCAGGATGCTGTTGCTGTCTGCCTATCCCCAGGAGGAATATGGGCTTGAGGTGATGATGTTAGTATGGGACTCTCTGGCTGCCAGGTAGCATCAGGCTTGTGACCCACCCTTTTGTCTAGCCCAGGGATGCAGGGGAGGTGGCCTCAGAGGCAAAGACACTTGCAATAGGAGTTGGGTCAGTGCTGCCCTGGCTGCTAGGATCAGTGTCTCCTAACTTCTCCCTGAAGGTGTTGAAAAACAAGGCTTCTGTAAGGTTCAGAGGTGACTGGTGAGCTAGAACCCTCTGTTCTTTTTTTTTTTTTTTTTAATATTTTTTATTTTTTTTTAATTTTTTTTTTAATTTTATTTATTTCCGTATGTGTATGGATGTACTGTCTGCATGCAGGTTTGTGCACCCGTGTCGTGCAACCCGGGTCCTCTGTAAGAGCGGTCGGCGCTCTTAACCGCTAGGCCATCTCTCCAGCCCGGAACCCTCTGTTCTAATAAGATAGTTGTTGACAGTTTCGTGTAAGTGAACTTTGATAACACAGCATGCAGAATGGATGATAGAGATCCAAGGAGCTGTGATGGTGGGCCTGGGGAGTCCAGGTGGACACCTGAGGAGTGAAGTCCCATGCTAGGCTTGTAGCTTGGTATGAGGCCTGGCCGAGCAGTGACTGCTTTTCCTTCCCTGGTGTCAGTGATGTGGATGTATGACAATAAACCCAGCCCCAGTTTATCTGAGAAGTGGAGCTGATGATGTGTATTTACTGAGTCTTTGTGATCATTAGATGAGGTTGGATAAGAATGCCTGGAGGGCAGGCAGCTGACACGTGGCTGGTGCTCTTGCACTGGGGTCTTGATATGCAGGGGAATGGCCCCTTTCCTTCCGGGCGGTGGTGGCTCAGTCTACCTAAGTTGCTTGCTAGGTTGTAAGCCCCATGAGTGCAGAAGCCACCCCAAACCAGATTTTTATATTCTCTCAAGCATCTGGCATGAAATTTGGTACATGTTAAGTGATCAATAAAGATTTAGAAACATTTTCTGGATTTTATTGCCTGGCTTTGGGAAAAGATTGTTTTTTTGCATGCAGGAATCCTACTCACCTCTAGGGGGCACAGTAAGACTTACTGTCTTTGGGCCATCCAGGCTTCTAGAATGTGGAAGAATCCTTGACTCAAGGTAACATTTACTGAGATGATTTCTTCTCTGATCAGGAGAAAAACAACACAATCCATCTGATTAATCTAAAGAACTCAGAGTGCCAGTTTTTTCATCTCCTTAAAGCATAGCTTTGGAATTCATAAATTTCAATCGGGCACACATTACAGTGGAAAGATACTTATTTTAATATGTTCTAAATGTTCTGTGAGCTATAAAATATGCTTATATTAGTTTTGAAAAATTTACAGCCAGAGCAATTAAGTAAAATAAAACAATGAGTCATAGTCCCTGCATGGCTGCTCTGTTGTCTCACTCTGTTGTCTCAGCCGATGATCCCTTCCTGCCTCCTCCCGGAGCTGTAGGCTTTCATGGCTGTGACCCCAGCACAGATACCCTTTTATAGACTCTTTTCATTTCCCAGGGAGCTCGCTTGGCTTTACATGTTTGAACACCCACTGCACGTAAAGGTAGAATTCAGCCTTTGATGCCTTTTCTGAAGGAAAAAGGCAAACACAGCCAGCCCTGTCTGTCTGCCCATGCACAGGGCTCTGTGCCAGGTACCCTAGGGGGCTCCCTGCAGCACCAGTATGCTTCCTGCTTTGGGGGACCTGCTGCTCATGCGTGGAAACCTGAGTTCTTACACAAGCAGGTCTTTACATCAAGCATGTGAATTTGAAGGTGTTGATTTGCTTTATGGAATAATTTGCTCCAGATTTTTTCTCAATAACAAGCTTCCTTAAAATACTTGGAAAATCCCAGTCTTGCAGAGTTGCTCATGAATGTATAGATGCTTATGAGGGAAAACTTTGCAGATGCAGTTAAGAGGATTGTGAAGGAGAAAATAGACATCACTAGTGACCCTGCCCCAGTCATCACTCGTCTTGGAAGGTTTCCTGGCCGGGGTGCTGCCTTCCCATGTGCTGACCTGGGCTAGCTGGCCCCATGCTGTGGTGCCTTCCAAACTGTTTTCTGTAGTGGTTGGAAAGGGAACTTTTCCACCTTGTTAAAAGGCAGGGGCAGGGGTGTGGCTCAGGGGTAGAATGTATGCTACCAGGCACCAGGCCTGGGGTTCCATCCATATCTGTCAAAAAAAATAAAACCCAAACCAAAAATCTCTCTCCTTCCTCAAAATTTGCCTCATCTTTTCTGTGTTGTTTTCTATAGCTTCTGAAATTCATTTTTAGAGTCATTAGTCTGTTGTGACCATGCTGTACATAAATGTAGTGAAGGTGGGCTTTGATTTACTCTCAGGCTTCAGCTACAGCCTTGTGTCTGGTAAATGGAACCTGAATCTATGGGCTGACTTTGAGTGCCATTCTGTGTTGCTGCTCAGGGGCTGTGTGTCTTTGTGAAAAATCACTTAGCCTCTCTGATCCCTTTGTTCTTACTGGCAAAATAGAAAGATTATCCATTGATGGCTGCTGTAGATATGAAAAGAGATGATCTAGCCCAGTGCCTGACATAAGCCAGGAATTCCCTGCTCCCTTGTACCTGTATTGATTGGTTAAAAATGAATGTACAGAAGACATCACCTGAAATCCCCTGACTTAATGTAGCTCCTATATTTGTGACTCATTTCAGTTTGTCTTTGCTCAGTGTTCCTGAGCCAAATACTTTAAAATTAATGGAGTTTTTGGGGGTCGATGCTACTGAGCCAATCTACCACTCCTTTGGAGTGCTGTACACATGCCTGGCCCTGCTGAGGGCTGGTTTACATGCTGGACACTCACACTGACCACAGGATGGATAGGAGATAGCTGCTTGGCCATTAGGAGTCTAAGGTAGTGCTCCGGAGACAGCTTCCCAGCTTTAGGAGCCCAGGAGGGAGCTGTGGCACCTGAACAGATGAAAGGAAGACCCCTGTGCTAGAGTGACCCTGGGATAGCTGAAAGGAAGACCTCTGTGCTAGAGTGACCCTGGGACAGCTGAAAGGAAGACCCCTGTGCTAGAGTGACCCTGGGACAGGTGAAGGGAAGACCCCTGTGCTAGAGTGACCCTGGGACAGGTGAAGGGAAGACCCCTGTGCTAGAGTGACCCTGGGACAGGTGAAGGGAAGACCCCTGTGCTAGAGTGACCCTGGGACAGGTGAAGGGAAGACCCCTGTGCTAGAGTGACCCTGGGACAGCTGAAAGGAAGACCTTTGTGTTAGAGTGACCCTGGCTGGGGCCTCTGCATGCAGATCACTAGTTCTGTGGTGACTGGGAGCATGGGTGAAAGGATGAGGAGCTAGCAGCTGTACTGGGTCTACCCACCTACATGCTAGGCACAGCTCTCAGTTCTACCACAGGGGTTAAGGGACTTGTCTCCAGTCACACAGTAGGAATGTGATGGAGGCAAGATGGGGAGCTGGTCGGGTATAGAAGCTGAGCAGAAGGAGCAAGCTGACCCCCTTCCATCTCTGGAAATGCCCAATGGAAAAGCAGCTCCTTCTCCAGTAGCTCAGGCTCTCTCCAGCTTCACTTTCTGGGCTCTGTTAAGGGCAGGAGGTACAGAGATGACTTGCATGGTGGCCTGGATTTGCATTTTTATATATTCCAGGATCCTGCTGATTTATCATTGTTAGTGGATCTGATTATATTAGGGTATCTTGGATGTGCTTTGTAAAAAGTGATATATTTCACATTCACAGACAAGGAATTTATGGATCCAAGTGCCAGAATGAGGGTTTAGTTCAGTTTTGAAAGAATTATTCTTGATGGATTTTACAAAATGAGATTGAGAAGTGATTTGGTGCGCAGAGTAAGGAGCCGCGGAGCATTATGCAGATGATTGGCAGTTTATTCTGAGCACGAGGCAGATCTGTTGGAAAGGAGAGGCGCAGCTGGGAGGAGGTTCGGGTTGTGGTGGTGGGCGTTTGGTATTTGGGGAGTGAATGATTAACAGTGCATCGAGGGTAATTAGGTGAAGGCGAGAGAATAGTGTGTGTGTGTGTGTGTGTGTGCGCGCACACACACACACACACACACACATGTACATATGCAGAGATCATCTGGTTCTTTCTTTATTTGACTGAGACCCTGGGAGGGGAAGGACTTGCCCCAGGGCATGCTGTTCTGTATTTGCTCCTCTTTCCATCTTGGAGAGAAGTTTGAGCATGCTCTGAATTGTCCCTGAGGTAGCTGAGGCTGTTGACAGCCAGACTGTAGAGCTTCTGGGAAGAGTTGTGAGCTTCTGGGATGGAACCTTCTCTTCGTGGGAGGTGAAGTGTTTTTGACACCCTCTTCCCTCATGTGAAAGCCGAGATGAGATGAGGCCAACAAATGAGACATCTCTCAGTTGCTGTCGCCTTGCAAGCTTATGCTGTATGGAACAAACTCTGAGTTGGCGAGGGGAAGCAAGCACTGTGGCAGGCCCCACTGTGCTTTCTGCCCTTTGGGAACCTTCTTGTTTAACTTGACCAGTTCGGTGTGCCAAGAGCAGCTCGTGTGCACATGCTGCTAGAGAAGCAGGGTGGGGAAGGTGCCTGCCTGTCCTGTCCTCCGGGAGCGGGCCTCATCCAGGCTCATCCCATGTCATTACAGGGAGAATCGAGCAATTTGGAAAAATGCTTTTAATGTAATTGAAAAATGTAGATTGCAAAATTGGCACACTTAGGAGTTGAGACAGTCTAGTAAATTATTTCTTGCTGCTTTTAAAACTTGGACACAGAAGACTCTTAAAGGAGCCCGTTGAATGCCCAGTGATAGTGAGCTCCTTCACCTCTTTAAAAAGTAGGTTGTTTTATATTTCATTTGCTTCATTATAAAAGTGGTCAAATTTTGAGAAAAAAAAAAGCAAGAAAATGGAAGCAATGAAAAAGTTAACCTCAGAGCTCCCGTGACTGTGGTCATCTTGTAGTTTCCCTCTGGTCTCTTTCCCCTTGTGAATCATCAGGTTTTAATCAGACATTGGCACTTTGTTTTTGTAACCTGTATTAAAATTTTTTATCTTATTTAATTTTTAAATTTTTTGGTAATTTTGAGATAGGATTCCCCCTATAGTCTCAGCTGTTCAGGCTATCTCTGAACTCACAGAGATCTGCCTGTCTCTGCCTCCTGAGTACTGGGATAAAAGGCTTGCACCACCACACTTGGCTCTAAAAATTTTCAAGATTTAAAAAAAATTCTTGATATCTAGGTTCCATACTTGCATTTGAAAGGCTGAGGCTGGAAGGTAAGAATTTGAGGCTAGTCTGGGTTTACTGTATTTCAGAACAACACAAAATGCAAAAATCATTTTTATTTTTTGGTCTTTTCGAGACAGGGTCTCCCTGTAGCCCCAGCTGACCTGGAACTCACTCTGTAGACCAGGCTGGCCTTGAACTCACAAAGATCTGCCTGCCTCTGCCTCCCGAGTGCTAGGATTAAAGGCGTGTGCCACCACGCCCGGCGCAAAAATCATTTTATAACAGTGATCTTCCCACCCCATCACTAGACCTTTTCCCTATAGAAGAAGAGAGGGGTGGGTTGCTCTACCCACCCTACCTTCTACTCCTGCTAGGTTTTCTTTATTTTATTTTGGGACAGGGTCACCCTGTAGCCTAGACTGATTTGGAATTTATTACATAGCCCAGATTGGCCTTGAGCTCATGGCAGTGTTCCTTGCCTCAGTCTCCTGATGCTGGGCTTAAAAAAGCATGTGCCACCCTCTTCCGACCTCTGCGGCATTGCACGACACGGGTGCACAAACCTACATGCAGACAGTACACTCATACACATACAAAAATAACTAAAATTAAAAAAAAAAAATCACGTGCCACCATGCTCAGCTGCCACTTCTTTCTGTTGTCCTTTCCCCTGGTGCACTGATAGGTGGCTCGAATGTGATCTTCCTGTGTGTATGTGTGTCGGGGGAACAGGGGAAACAGTGGTGGGATTTGTCCACAGTGCACTCTGTCCAAGGGTTAGGAGCTGGCAGGCTCAGGAGCTGGCAGGCTCAGGAGCTGGCAGGCTCATATGGGGTACTTCTTTCAGATTGGGCAGTTTCTCAGACCTGTATCTCCTGTCTCCCTTGTGGACAGGCCTGCTGAATCCTCTTGTTATCTGCTCTAGGGAGGAGGGGGAGTCTCAGAGTTTGGTG
Source organism: Rhizomys pruinosus (assembly GCA_009823505.1). Lineage (NCBI taxonomy): Eukaryota > Metazoa > Chordata > Mammalia > Rodentia > Spalacidae > Rhizomys > Rhizomys pruinosus. Next base: position 1,013,460 of record VZQC01007008.1, on the reverse strand, counting down.
TGCACACACCGCCTATCCCTCCTTCTTGTCTTCACACCCATCACCAGCACTGTTCTTCCTTCGGGTGCACAGACTCAGTTATTCCTTTCTGCAGCTATCTGTGCCTGCCTGAGGCTCACACCATCGTTTATGTGCACAGTGGCTATGTCTGCATTGCTCTCCATGGCGGCAGAATTACTACTTTTTTTCAACATCTACTAACTTAATGGCATTTTGTTTGAAGACCAGATGAGTTCATTTATGGACAGTGCTTTTAGATGCCTGCCTGGCACCTTGTGAATGCTAAATAAGTATTTGTCATCGAGGCTTCTGTCCATTCATCTCCCTTGTCTTAGTGGTCTCCGTCCCTAGGCAATTTACATGCTAACAGTATTGACCCTCATCATCGCCCACCTCCTCTCCCCCAGGTGGCGTTTGAGTTCTGCTACTGCATCATCATTTTTTTTTTTAAAGCAAGGGAAACCTAACATCTTTTGTAGTCAAGTCTATGGACTTCTCCCTTCGTACCTGTCCATGGCTTTAGACTGTGGCACATCCGCCCACACTCCAAGATCTGATATATAGTCACCTATATTTGACCTTCATCTAGCAGTGATTAGCTTGAGCCAGTTTCAATTCTCATCATTGGGTCCAAGGCAGCCCGCATGGCACCGTGATGAATGTGTGCTGGGTGCCAGGGATCGATCAGCATATTAAGGAGCAACGCTGCTGTCCCCAGCAGCCCTGCTTCGTGACGCTCCCCCACGCTAACGCTGGCTATTAATGATTTAAAATGACCTTCTTATCCTGCTTATTCTGCAGGGTACGGGTACACCAAGGCTTTCCAAACCTTTCCTCAAAAATGAAATGGTTTTTGACTCTAAAAGTAATACAGATATACTATAGCAGAACTAGAAAGGAATAAAGATGGAAGAACTGCCCACTGCTTCTCCCCCAGAGGCAGTGACTGGATTTTTGGTTATATTTCCATCTAGTTGTAGAAATAATTCAACATAGTAGAGCTCCAGCTGGGCATCGACCCCTGCCCACCCCCCCGCCCACCCCCTGCCCAACACCTTGTCCCTACCCCCTGCTCAACCCCTGCCCACCCCCCTGCCCCACAGCCATAGCTTTGAATGCTGTAATTTATTGCATCAGTTTTCAGTGTGGTCTGAAAACCTCAGGGGTCCTCAAGACCCTTTCAGAGGGTCAACACTATTTTCATAATCATACCTAGAAGTTATTTGTCTTTTGCAGACTCGCTCTCTCAGGAGTGTAAATGAACCTTTCCAGAGGCTACAGGACGGGTGCTGTTGCAATAGATTGAATACCAAAGTGGGCACGAGGGCCCAGCTGTCTTTTATTAAGGCAGGCAGTAACGAGATCTGCAAGAATATAAACAATGCCCTCCCACTAATTTTTTTTCTGCCTTAGAGAATCTAGTTATTTTTATAGGAAATATTTATGTTAACATGTGGTAGGTTTATTATTGTTACTTTTGCTTAAATTAATATTTTCAGATGGCCTCAGTTTTTATCGGTGATGTGCTAAATATCAGTAGCTGTCACGTATATGATCAACAGCTCTTTAGGGGCCTCAGTCATTCTAGGCAGTGTGAGAGAGACCCAAAGGTCTGACAAGCACTGGTTTAAATACCCTCTGCAACCTCATTTAGGGGGATGCAACTGACATACTGGTAGGAACAGCATCCCATTCCAGCTCTGGGGAAAGTGAGTAGGTTCTGCCCAGCTGTGTCCCTACTTCCTGCTTGGTTAGGTCTCCAGACTGAGTGACAGAAAAATGATGGGGGCCTGAGCCTTCATTGTCCTCCCCCTTTGTAAAGAGGGTTCAGCAATCATACAAGAGAGTGGGAAGCTGTCCCGACTCCAGAGCCCTGGAGGCTGTGCCTGTCCTTGTGCTACCCTCCTGCCTGTCTCTTGTCCACATGGCCTGTGTTTTTCTCAGGTACACACACAGTCTCACAGCCAGCATTTTCCACTTAGCATTCTCCCTGAGATCTACCCACTGCTGTGCCACCAGCCGGTCTGTGTCTTTGGTGGGCTGTCAATTTTCACTGGTTCTGCGACGCTCTATCGAGTTGATTAACTGTAATTTACTTAGCCGCCCTTGGACACTTAGGTGGTTTCTAATTTTTGCTGCTATAGATAATGCTGAAGTGGTTATCTTCATGCATGAAACCCTTTTCTGTTGGATTATTTCTTTCGGATTGATTCCCCAAAGAGGGACTGCTGGGTCAAAGGGCTGTACATTTCCATGGGTCCAGATCTGTCTCCTGTCAGATTGCTTTTCAGAAGGGTTATACCAATTTGCACTGCCATTGCAAAGCCTCTGTAATAACCAACTATTTTGCTTAACTATCATGCCTAGAATTTTCCCTTGGAGCCCTGAGGGGGCAAAGGCCCTTATCTAAGTGAGCACGATCTATAATTATTTAGACTAACACCAAAATTGCTTTCAGAACATTTTTAACCTGCTGGGTTTAGAATTCTAATTCTCATACATGCTTGTATTAAAAGTTTCACAAGTAGCAATTTCTCCCTCCCTCCTCACAGTGTGTTTACACAGCTCCAAACTGTAGAGAAAGGCGAGAGCTTTCATCAACACAAGTGGGCTCTTTCTACACTAGTTGAAGTGTTATTTCGAAAGGTACAAAAACACAAATTAAAGCACATTTTCATTGTAACCTTTGGTTAGGAAAGTTGTTTGTTTTCATCCTGGCCTCTTTCTACACTCCTTCACTCTCATTCAAGTGTGTTCCACAGTGTGCTGGCACCTTGGACACTAGTCATGTTGCTCCTTCCTTGGGGGCATGAGGGCTTTCATCAGGCAGGGCTGCTATCGAGGGAGACTTGGATGCATTTAAGTTTGTCCCGAGGGCAATGGTTTAGCTGTGGAAGATGTATTGAGACCTTCCCCACACTGATCAGTTATGGTTGGGAAGAGGGCTGGGTGTAGATTGTTGGCGGCAAGGAGAAGAACCTTTGTTGGGTGGACTTGGGAGCTGAGGTGGTTTCGAGGCCCCTTTGGGTGTGGTGTGAGCTGGTGTTCTGGGCCTGTGGTGGCTGTGAGCAGTTCTGGGGAGAGCTTGACTGTGGTCTTGAGGTATACCTAGCCTTTCCCAGACTAGTGGAGAGCTAGCTGCAAGGATCAGATGGTTACATGTATGAAGCCACTTTGTAAACTGTGAAGCCCTTTCAAATGGAAAGTATTACCAAGTGCTCCAAGCTAGGTTATTCTATAATTATCTCCTAAGCCTCCCTCCTGAGCATTGAGGCTTGCCATCCAATTTGCCTGCACTGCTAGGCCTGGCTGATGGCACACACCTGTCATGTGCCTTGGCCCCTCCCATCATGGCTGATGGCACACACCTGTCATGTGTCTTGGCCCCTCCCATCATGGCTGATGGCACACACCTGTCACGTGCCTTGGCCCCTCCCATCATGGCTGATGGCACACTCCTGTCATGTGCCTTGGCCCCTCCCATCATGGCTGATGGCACACTCCTGTCATGTGCCTTGGCCCCTCCCATCATGGCTGATGGCACACTCCTGTCATGTGCCTTGGCCCTTTCCATCATGGCTGCCTATTTTCTAGCCCAGCAGCACGATGTTGACTGTGATGGGTGAAGTGCTGGATGTGGGGACAGCTCAGCTCATGAGCTTCTGGAAGTGTATGCCAGCCAGGCTTCTGAATACACTACTGCATGGCCTATGAATTCTTCCAGTTTTTGTGGGCCGGCTGGCTGAGGTGCAGGCATAAAGGGCCACAGCAGCAGACCAAGAGCTTGAAGCATCAGAGGGTGTGGCTTTTCTACTTCCTCCTTCATTCAGACATCCATCTGTCCATTCAACCTCGGATGAGATTCTGGGTTTGTGTAAAACCCTAGGCTCAAGGGGTCCAAGTACAGCCTGGCTGTTGAGAAGGCTAGTCGGGGGACAGACATCAGAATGAAATACTGTGACAGCTGCATGGGAGGTACTAGTGTTGGGATAGGGGAATCAAAAAAGAGTGAGGTGGATCTGTCAGGTTCAGAGGTGAGGTTGAGCCTGGGCTGGAGTGATGAAGAGAGGAGCAGCCAGGCAGGGGAGGGTGGCCCTGTGTGGTAGGGAAGGGGTGGTAAGAGTAGATAGGTGCAGTGCCTGGCCCTGTCATTGGCTTTAGACCTGGATGTTCAGCACACAAGGTAGTTGCCACTTCCTGTGCTTGTTGGTAGGCTAAGTCTCACCCCAGATCTTTAATACCATTTATTCACAAGTGGGGTCCAGAGAAGTCAGTGAGCTCAGGAGTTCTGTTTTGGGATTCTGTCCTGGCCACTATTCTTTCTAACTGTATGGATTCAACTCCTGGCTTTTGTTTCCCTGTCAGTAAACAAAGGCTTATGACAATATCCACCTGAGCCTTCTGAGGATCAAGTAAGAATCTATGGAAGAATTTTTAGATGAGTGCCTGGCCTGTGGTGGGCATGCCCTAATGCCAGCTGGCTGTGGTAGACTCCTTATGCCCATTTGACAGATGAGAAAACCAAAGACCAGAGAGGGGTTTTGAAGAACATAAGCAGAGAACTGGCATTTAAACTCAGCTCTTCCTCCTTCTGTTCTGGGCTTGTTCTAAATGTGTCCCTGCATGGGAATGGCAGAGAGTAGTCATGTGACTTTGGTAAGGCCCATCATCTTTTTGAGCCTTGGTGAGCTCACCTGGCATGGGTGAGCTCTGGGTTCCATGATGGTGGCAACGTGCTCCTTCCCTGGCAGTTGCTGGAGGCAACCTGGACACACAGTGCAAGAAGACATTTGTGAGTGGGCTCTCGTGAACCTCAGGAGTAGGGGAGATCTTCCAGGGCTCTCAACTGGCCTTCCCTCCCTGGCCACACCCTGTCCTCCAGCGCATGCAGATGCATCCCTGATGTGTTAACTGAGTCTGGGTTTTCGTAAGGGCCTTGGGAACTTCTGAGAGCTAAATCAGAGTGATGATTGTGCCACATCTGTTTGAAATGTTTGTGTTCATGCTCCCAGGTAATAGTCTTGGGCCGATGCTTGAAGCTTGTGTGTTTATTTATTACTTATTTATAAATCATAAATCCAGAAAGGATTTGAGGAAGCTTACAATAAAAGGCACGAACACAGTAAAGCTGTTAAAACAAAGCAGAACATTAGAGCCACCCACGAGAGGAGGAGAGCACATGGATCAAGAGCAGGGCCAACTTACCGCTTGGCTGAGTCTACCCTTGCTGTGTGTGCTGCGGCCCCAGGCAAGTTACAGTCCTGTCTAGGTCCTGCCCCGTGCCTTCATGTTGCCACGTGCCCTCATGCTTCTTGGGGGTGGTGATCTCTGGAGGCAGGCTGGAGGGGAGACTGTGTGCAGGCCCTGACCATAATGCCCAGGGGGTGGTGATCTCTGAGGCAGGCTGGAGGGGAGACTGTGTGCAGGCCCTGACCATAATGCCCAGGGGGTGGTGATCTCTGAGGCAGGCTGGAGGGGAGACTGTGTGCAGGCCCTGACCATAATGCCCAGGGGGTGGTAATCTCTGAGGCAGGCTGGAAGGGAGATGTGTGCAGGCCCTGACCGTAATGCCCAGGTTCTCTTTTCTGTGCTTCAGTTTCTTTGCTATCACATGATGATCATAATTAGCTCAGAGAATTTTTTTTTGTCTTTTTGAGACAGGATCTCTCTGTAGTCCCAGCTGTCCTGGAACTCGCTCTGTAGACCAGGCTGGCCTTGAACTCACAAAGATCTGCCTGCCTTTGCCTCCCAAGTGCTAGGATTAAAGGCGTGTGCCATCATACCTGGCTTGGAGAATTGTTTTGAGGAGGATAAATGTGTCTGGCCAGAGACCTGGCCCTTGCAAAATGCTTTTTGTCCTTAATCTGACTTAGGATTCTTATGGTCATTGTTGCACTGGGCTAACAGCTCCAGGCCTTTACTTGGGCTCCCAAAGTGCAGAGGAAGTGTGGATGGGATGGCAGGATGGGGTCTCCCCACGTGACCTTGGCTCTGTCCACACTGACATTGTCCAGGGTGACCTGTTCATTGTTGCTTAAAAACACTTACTGGGTTCAAAGCAAAGGGAACATACTTTTTAATTATTTCTCTGCTTGTCTCCAGCAATGCTGTTGTCAAGGAAACCAAACCTCGGAAATGCTTTGTCGGGAGAAGATACTTGTGCCACGCTTACATTGTCTGTGGGAATGGACCTGTCCTTCTGTAACAAAATCTGTTTCTTTTTGGAGGGGCTTGTTTCCTTTACTTCCTACAAATAGAATCTTCCTGACCTTTTTACAAGAGATGGCAGGTTGTTACTGGTATTTTCTCTTTTGAAAGAGTTGGGAAGAATTTGTGTATTCTTGACTCATAGTATTTCATTCATTCAGCATCTGTTATAAGACTTGGGTGCTAGGACAGAGCGGGATACAGAGATGAGTGCAAGTCACAGTCTTCCCTGGGAGGAAGCAGCAGGGGACAGGTCTGGGGATTCATCATGACAGTGGAGCATCATGACTGCGCTGTAGGGTGGAAAGTAAGATGCTCTGGGACTAAAGGCCTGGGAGTGTGGCAGAGTGAACTCAGAGCACTGAGAGAGTCAGAGGAGGGCAGTTTGGACACATAAGGCCCAGGAGGAAGGTGGTCCAGAGAGACTTGTGAGGCCAGAGCTTGGGAGAGTGGAGATTCTAGTGCACTCTTCAGTGTGTCCAACTCTTGTGGACTGAACCTTGGCTCCTCGGCTTCTTGATGAGTAGCGGAATGATACACTGATGTTCGAGCTTCAGAGGGAAGGGATGCTGCTAGCATACTTGGAGTTTAATAATTCACCCTGGCTGTGGGAGTGTGGCTTTCACTGTAATGTTTCAGCCAGCATTCCAGTAAAACTTTATGCTAGTTCAGCCCCGTCAAGGGTTCTGGGTTTATATGAAAAAGATAAATCATTGTTAGAAAAACAGGAGTCTTAGCTTTTAACACCCCTTCTTATTTTTCTTGTAAAAAGTTAAAAATAACTTCAGATTTCTATGAAGAATTGTAAAAATAATAGTGTTCCTCTGTATACTTTCCCCAGTTTCCCCTAATGCTGACCTTTTACATAACTCTGGTGCATTGCTCTAAGTGAGAAATTAACATCAGACAACTCTGTAAACTGCACAATAGACTTTATAGAATTTGATCAGTCTTTCTACCAGTGTTCCTTCTCTGTTTCAGGGTCTAGTTCAGGGGTATCAAGCTGCATTTAGACAGTTCTTGTAACTTGGCAGCTGATTTGTTGGGGATGTCTTTGAGGGATGAACTTGAAGTTGTCTTAGCCACTTTCTCTGAGTTTCCTGTGCTGCATCAACTCCTGCCTGGCCCACACCAGGGGAATGAGTGCTCTGATGTTTAGCCCAGCCCAGATGGGATGTCTTTCAGATAGGAGCAACAGTGAGGGCTTTCTCCTTAGTGAAGCTGAGAGAGCTCACTTGCAAAGCACCAGGAATGTGGGGTCCTCCAGGCTGCTGTTACCCACGCAGTGCAGGGTCCTCCGGGGCTGCTTTTACCCACGTAGGTTCTCAGGCCCTTTCTTTCTCTGTGTTTTTATTTTTCCTTCTGAGTTCACTCCAGCCTTTCGGGTTCATGTTGACGCTGGGGAGAGTCTGGTTTAGGCAGTTCACCACACTGATGTTTTCACACAGCTTTCCTATGTTCTATCGGATAATTGAGTGTGTCTTGAGGCAGCAACTGAGAATTGAAATACATTGCTTTTAATGTGTGAAGTGAGCACTGTTTGCATGCAGATCACTGACAAGTCCTTTTTTCTTCCTTCTGTCAGTCCTCTCCCCATCCTTCCTCTTGTGTCTTCTCTTTACTTTTTCCCTTCTGCTTGCCTGTAGCCCCCCATCATCCCTGTCCGCCTCCGCTCACTCGCCTTTCCTCCTTTCTCCACTCCCTCTCTAATTCCCTTCTTGCATTCCTTTCCCAGCAACAGGCCAGTGAAGCTGTTGCCACGGTAACAGAAGCCTTGCAGAGGCACTGCTCTGCTCTTCCCATGCTTCACACATGATGACGCAGATCATGTTGACTTCTCGAACCAACTGAGCTCTGGCCTGGGGCCTCTAGAGGCCCTTCATCTTCCAAAGGCCAAGCCAACTTCACAGCTCATAGTTCTGTTCAGTTGATGGCCATTTTTTAAATTTGGAAACTTCAAAATTTGAGAAATCTGTTTCCCCATCACTCCTAAGTTACAATCTGTTGAAGATGCTTCACCTGAACTCACTTGCAAAGTAGGGCTTTTCAGTTCCAGGACCGACGCTGTAGGCTGCGGGTGTGCAGAGCTCTGGTCTTCCTCCCAAGAAGTCTGGCCTTAAGTGGATGGCAGGGCCAGTTGTGTGTACGTACACACTGATGCAGTGATGTTATTTGGCTGTTTGTCACAGTGGCCCAGTGAGTCCAGCTGGTGCCCATTCTGCTTGCACATTAACTAGGCTTTGTGGTCCCCTTAGAGGGCACTTGGCTCCTGGTCTGCTGGGGAGCTGGTTGACAGTGGTGGCGGGCTTGCTCCATCTGGGTTTGACTCAAGCCCAGCTTGTTGGCATTAGCAAGGATTTGGAGTTCTGCCATTCAGCCAACAGCAGCTAATAGCCCAGCAGGGAAGAGTTAGTCTATGGATTATATTTAAGTTAGTCCTTATTCCCAAATGTAACTTTGTTTAATAAAAACCTTAAGCCTCTATTACTGTGCTTACGGGTATCCTGGCTCCAGGGTGTACAAATAAGACTTAGAAAATTCAAACATTATTTGTGGCAGTGCAAAAACATTTTCATTAATAGAGGGTGTGATAAAAGCACAGGCACTTTCGTCTGTGCCTGAATGGGCTTTCCTGCACTTGGGTCTTTTTATTTTCATAATCACTTGGAGCTTATTTAAATATTGCCCTTTCAGTAGTGAATTTCCAAAGGGAGGAAGCTTTGGTGTGTGAATAACTTCCCAACTGCCCACAGTATTTGCAGTCAGTTGCTATGACTTAAGTTGATAATGGACTCACACAGCAGTAACTAATGGGTGATAATCTGGGAGTGTTTTGTTATTGTTTTTATTTTAGAAGAAAGGTTTGAAATTAGCATAGTAAATCTCTTTGGGATCTTTGCAAATAAAAGAATATCCACGTTAAAAACAACTTTCAGGAAAGATGTATGGTAATGAATAAAACATCAGCTAGTGAAAATACGCGTGTTTAATTATTCAAGTAGAAGTAGTAATTTAAACTAATTATTGCTTGCAGATTTCATAATTCAGTTTTTGTCTCGCAATAATGTTTCCTCTGGGCTTCTGGGGCGCGTCAGCGGCTGCCCCCCAGCCCCCATTCTTGGGGCAGAGAGGCCTTTTGCCTCCCTCTGGGACCCAGCAAGCAAGCCTGGGGTTGCTCAGGTCCCTGCATCTGCCTTGCCTCGTTTTGCCTTCAGTCCACATCAGTCCCCTGTGCACTGCCTAATTAAGCATTTCATTGTTAATCGCCTTCTCTGTTTGGTTCAGGGGCTTGGAACAGTCCTGTCCATTGACGTCTAAGTGTTGTGGGGGCTGGCTTGTCTCCACGCACAGGGACTTAGGCTTCCCTGGCTGAGTGACCCTGAGTGCTCTGCCTGTGCCCCCGCCAGGCAGGTCCTTGCCCTTCATTTCTGCTTCAAGTTGGGTCTCCTCTTGGAGGCACCCTTCATCCACTGTAGGACTGCCCCCCCCCATAGCTTTGTACCCTTAGGCTGTGGTCCTTCTGTTTGTTTAAAATGTTCATTTTGGATTGTCTTTTTACTTTTCTAGAGGGAACACATGGTTGCCTAGAGGAACGGAAAAGTACTGGAGGTAGCAGGAAGCAAGCTGGCCCATCATCTGCAGCTCTCTGTAGCTCAGCTCCTTATCTGCTTCCCTGGAGCAGAGACTTGGTCTGTGCCATGGGTACCTGGGAGGGACCAGGCTTTACTTTCCTCAGAGCACTTCCTGAGGCGCTGTGGCACCAGTGGGTGCCAATGAGGGAGGAGTAAGTGCTCAAAGTACTTCTCAGTTGAGTGAGGCTTTTAAAACCCAGTTATCACTGCTGCTCCTGTGAATGTCTGTAATGGTGCAGGAGGTTTTCTGAACCTCTCTTTATTGCACAAATGCTGCCAGGATCAGGTCCTGACAATTCAGGTGAATTGTTATTCTTCCCTTCAAAGGTAAAGGGAAAGCTTTCTATTTGTGACTTCTTCTTCCCAAGTGCCCTCTGTCAAAAGGTAGGGACATGTGACAGCCGTTATTACCTTGGTGTAATCATGCCATTCCATCTCACACCCAAAAGCTTTCCGTCTGTCAGGTAGGAAGGACAGCCTTTATTAAGATACTTTCCGTCTGTCAGGTAGGAAGGACAGCCTTTATTAAGATACTTTCCGTCTGTCAGGTAGGAAGGACAGCCTTTATTTAAGATACTTTCCCTTTCCCTTTGTTATTACTTTCTCTTAAAAACAAAACAAAACAAAAAAAACCTCCTGACTTTACAGGGATGATCTATGCGAGCAGTGACTCGTTTCTTGGAGAGGTTATTGCTGTGGACAGGGGTGAGACAGGTGGGACACAAGGGATGGGCTGGATGACGAACTGGCTGCCAAGGAGCCAGAGGTCCATGTTGAGTCACCAGCTGAGGCCCCAGGCAGGTCAGGCAGCCTCTGGGCACTGGGTTTGTTTGGAGAGTAGGGAGGTTTGACTGTGATCTCTGATGCCCTCTTAGTGGGAGTAGTTCTGTGGTCTCCAAAGGACCTGCAGCACAGTGAGGTAATGGGAAGATTACAGGTGGCCCCAAACCTTCCTGCAGAGTCATTGCAATGAGCATTCGCCATTCTGAATTGATTTTCTCTCTGTATGACCTCCAGAAGAACTCATTAAGCAAGTTGAGAAGAAGTTCCTGACAGCCTGTAACCACTCTGGAGTAGAGCCATAGGCCTGCTGTGGGTTGGGGAAAATGGAGAGTGTGGTGTTGAGAACTTCAGTGTGTTTGGTAAGGCCGAGGTGGCCAGGCCATCTAGTACCCACTAGTGTTCTCGATTTCTGTAAATGCTGTCTGTGCACCAATATTCATTTACATATGGAAGCTCGCATTTTCACCATTGATTTTTATAACTTCTGTCCCACTGGGTTTTTTGTGTGTCTAGAGGTGAAGGCCTTTATGGGATCATATAGATTCCTGAGATGGAGTATAGCCTTGGATTGGAGCCATGGCTAGTCCAGGCCTGGGAGGGCTCTGTCTTTCCTATAATCTCATGTAGTTGGGATGATGGATTCAGCATGTAGGACCATGTGCATGGTCAGCAAGGTGGCTGCCCTGATATGATACCCGGAACTTGGCACAGGCACTGCAGCTACTGTTCCTTGCCTATGCTTAAAATTGAAGCTGGAAATGAATATGTATCATTTTGAAATGATAATATAAAATCAATGCAGAGGTGTGATTCCATTAATAGATTGCTGATTAACTGAACTTTTTAGGAGCCCATTTGTTGCCCAGGATGAAGCTGGCTGGAATAAAGCAGCATTCGAATGGCAAGCCTACTCTTCTAATTGAAACACACATAAAAGTGCTTGGCCCTCCAACTTCCATCGAGATGATTGCATCGATCAATATTCCAGTTTGTTTGGCTGCCAGCTTGCAGGGAATCAGGATGGATGATGGACCCAGGGAAGCACTGCCAAGCAGAGCATTAAGTTAATTCCCGTTTGCTGGTTTCTGGCTTGCTTGATGGAGTGCCTCAAGTTGAACGAGGACATGCTGGTGCAGGCTCTGTTGGGGCCGTGTCTGGTGGCATAAGAGCTCCACACAGCCAGTTCCCTCAGGCTCACTTTTGGTAACATTTGCCAAGTTTCTTTCTATCATATACCCACCATAGGGCTTACCATCTCTCTCTCTCTCACACACACACACACACACATGCACACACACACACACACACACACACACACACACACACACACAGAGACCTGGGGGCTCAGTGGGCCTAGGGGCATGATGGCAGAGTTGGAACTTGAGTCCAAGACTACTGGCTTCTAAAACTCACATCCTTTCCACCCCTCCAGGCTTCCCAGGAGCGAGTCAGAGGTTCTTGCTTTCCTGGAGAACTGGTGGGCAGTGAGGACTTATAACAGTTTTCACCTTAAGCTTGTCTTTGGAGGCTGGTACACTTGGGTCTCCAAGCTGAATATTCCCCTGTGAAGACTGGTGGCAGGTACCTCTCTGGGCAACTCTCTAGATTTAGAACCTTAGAGGTACTTTGGCTTTCAGTACTTTTTTTATGAGGTGCTGATGGCAATGTATAACAGAAGCTTTGACTGAGGACATCTACCCAGATGTCACTTTCTATAATTGGCCAGGTGGAGGCAAGGCTGGGTGGTACATAGGTTTTTGGATTTCTTAGGTGCTTGGATGGGGCCTGAGGAGATTATGCAGTCTGTTTCCTGACCTTTTAGCTAAAGGCAGCTCATGACCATGTGCTTGTTATGTGATGACAGTATGCTTGCCTTCAGAGAGGACGCCAGCCTGGCTGCAAAGGGAAGGGCTAGCAGGCAGGGCTGCAGGCACTCAGTGTTTAGAAACTTCAGCTCACACATGACAGATGGGGCCCATGTTCACAGCATGGGATGGAGAAGAGGAATTGAAGCCCTCCTAGCTGGTATATGTGTGCACTGGTGCTGTAACCTAGTGATTTCGAAGGCCAGATGGACTATTAGTTTCAGGGGTGGGGTTGGTAAAAGAACATGTAGAAGGTGTGTTTTTTCTTTTTGGCACATGCAGAAGGGGGTGTGCAACAACTCAAGGGTTGAGTAAGAGCAGTCACCACAGCTGTTGCTCACTGAGCATCTGCTCTGCGCCAGTATTGTAACATGTATCATCACAGCTTCACAGGAGTCCCTTTCAGGCATCTTAGTGCCATTTTGTAACACTGGTTGTTTTGTAAACACTGGTGGTGCCTGTGTTGTTGAGTGTGAAGATCTGGGGTTGAGTGGGGAACGTACCGTGGGAATAGGATGGTGTCCCCAGTCCTCCCAGGGGGCTTACACAGGGTGAGAGTGCAAGGTCCCACCCCAGGCGAGTGGCATAGCTGGAATCTAGGGTTCACAGATCCCCTCACTGGGCATCTTCAGAATTGTGCTCATCAAGGTCAGGGTCAGGGTTTGCACTTCCTGTGCTTCTTACCCTCCATGGCCCAGGTGCTCAATAAATGCCCAGATTGTGAGGGAATGAATGAGTGACATTCGAAGTGGGTAGAGAAAGAAGGGGTGAATCTGTAGACCGTCCTCTCCTCTTTGTGGTAGGGAATGGGATGGAGCCACTCGGTCAGCCTTTGGGCCTTGATGTGCATGGACATGATGATGTGGGGTGGAGTGGGCTGAACATAGTGACAAGCTTGCTCAAGTTCTTCTGTGGGGAGAAGATCCATGCTTGGACAGAGTCTGTGTCAACATCTTAATAACCAGAGAGTTTCTGGGAGATTAGGTAATGATTGATATATATATATATATCATTACATATTCGAGTAATATATATATATATATAGTACTCGAACTTTAATTTACATTGTGTCCTGTATTTTTGAAAAGTTGCTTTCAGCTTCTGATAGGCTCAGATTGGGGGGGGCATAATTGTCATTTGATATTAATAATCCTCCTGTTTGTTCTCAGAGTCTGATAGGCGGTAAGGAAAAGCTCTCAACTCAAAGTCCATCCATCTTCCTGGCTCAGGTGAGATGGAGGCTGGGAGATTAGTCTTGCTAAGATGTCTGAGGCTGGCCTTTTGGGCGGTGGTGGACAGGCTCTAGCTCGGGTTGGCTTGGTGGGTAGCTTGAGGCTCTGCTGCTCCCTTTTTCAGTGTGCCCTTGTTGGAGGCTGCTGCTGGTGGCTCCTTATTGCCTACAAATCAAAGGAACTTTGTGGTACACACCCTGAGAATAGTGGTATGTTTTTTCTGTAGGCTTTGGAGGTAGCTCTCCCCAAAGCCAAAAACTATTAAGAGCATCGACCAAAGCTAGTGCCTTCATAGGCCTTAACACGCAGTTTTGTTTTTCTGGGTCTGGGTCAGAGATCAGAACAGGGACAGAGATGTGGCCAGTCATTCTATGGGAACTTGTGGTACCAAGTGTATGGGGCCTTATAGACAAAAAAATAATTCTAGATGGAGCACAGGCAGGACCCTTGGCTCTGGTCCTGACCAGGTGCAAAAGTACACTTGAGGCTGGGCATGGTGGCGCACGCCTTTAATCCTAGCACTTGGGAGACAGAGGCAGGTGGATCTCTGTGAGTTTGAGGCCAGCCTGGTCTACAGAGTGAGTTTCGGGACAGCTGGAGCTTCAGGGAGACCCTGTTTCAAAAAGACCAAAAAAAAAAAAAGTACACTTGAGCTGGCTCTGGGGGTAGGGGAGGGGCTGTGGGTAGGCTGTTGGCTGCTGCTGGTGTGGGAAATTAGGGGCTGGTGAGTGTGAGGGTCCACTGTGGGGTTTGAGGCTTTGTGAGGCATGGGGGTGAATATGGAGGTTTGATTATATAACTTGTACCCACTAAAAAGTCATGAAGTGGAATTGGAGGGGAAGGCCCTAGGGAGACCAGTTATGAGGCTCCAGCGATACTCTAGGCCTGAAGACAGGAGGATCATAATGGGGTTGTATTGATCTGACTTCATATAGCTCTGCCACGTTTCCCTCCTTTCTCCTGGATTCCCAAGATTTGAGTATAATGTAATTAAAATTTCAGGGCTTAGGAACCCCTCTGTTTATTGAAAACCCATTTATTTTGCATATTGAGTATTGAATTTCAATATTGCTTATTAGCCCTGGGTGGTGGGTATCAGTGTGGAAGAAAGCCTTGATACAAAAAGGTCACAGTTTCATGGAAAGACCCTTGGCCTGTCAGGGACTAAGCCTGAGCCCCACTCCTTGGTACTGTCTGTCTCTTGCAGTTCCCCCTTCTCACCTCCTGCACCTGTCTCCAAAGCCGGAGGTGAACTGGAGGATTATGAATATTTACGTAGGCAGCATAGGACTCGGTGACGCAGCTGAGCACAGCAGTGTTCAGCAGCTCATCAGACCTTTTCCAAACACTTGTGATATTTTGCTTCTCTGGAGGGATGAAAGTAATTACCAGTTAATGGTAGCAGATGACGCCAAAAGTACGCAGCCCTGCCTGGCTGGTCTTTTTTGGGGGCCCAGAGCGTTTTATTTTCTTCTTAAATATCTATGTGGATGACTTTCTCTTTAATAATCTTTGTTTTCATCTGGTTATTGAACTAATGTATGCTCCTTGTAGAAAACACATGAATGCATTAAATAGGAAATAAAATGCATGAATTAGTTTTCCATTACAATCTTAGTAAGGATGTTTTGCTTGTGCAAATAAAATTTTCAACACTAGGCTTATTTAAGGGGCTTGTTGATATACAAGATCAACAGTTTGCAGGTTGTACTTTGGGGGCTCCAAGGTCTCTTTGGAAATCTTCAAGGGTACCTTAAGAATCTGAAACTGGTTGTATGGACCCCCCTTTTTTCGTCTTTTTGAGATAAGTTCTCTCTATCCCCAGCTGGCCTGGAACTCACTATGTAGACCAGGCTAGCCTTGAACTCACAAAGATTTGCCTGCCTCTGCCTCCTGAGCACTGGGATTAAAGGTGTGCACTACCATGCCTGGCCTATGGACCCCATTATAAGGGCTCCTAAACTGCCCTGTCCACCCATCCCATGACTGGTCTCTTTCATGGCTTCAATTGAGTGACAGTCCTGTGGTTTATCAAACTGAAGACCTGGGGATCTGGCCCAGCCTCTTATTTCACAAGTAGAGGGCCCAGGCCACTGAGACTGGTTGGTTCAAGTTGACATGGCTCGGGGCTAGTCTTCATAGTCTTCTTTTGACTCAGCATTGCCTTTTCAAATATGTGTCAGTTAGAAATATCATCACTTTAGCTTGAGTGTCGTCACAAGCTATGCCACCATGCACAAGACCCCCCCCCCCAGAATCTAATGGAGGGTCTCTGAGGGGTTTGGTTTTGAATGAGGGGAAGGAGAGACCTCAGAGCAGCTGGCACTTGAAAAGGTGAAAAGTAAAAGCCCATCATTGTTGTTAGGTGCTCAAAGGAGGAGGAATGGCTCTGGTGATCCCCGGCTGTATGAATAATGAGAAGAAGTTAAGTAAAGGCCCCACTTCCTGACACTGATGTATTAGGACACCGAGAAACTTTCTACAGGAAATTGGAACAGGGATCCCTTGAAATTGAATTTGAGGCTGTGAATAGCAAAGCGGCACTGGCTCTGTGTGTCCTAATGCAAGTTAAGTAAGCACTTTCCTGGGTAAGAGTTAAGTATGTGAGGGGAACAGGTTAATGTTGAGGCCAATGTGGTGCAAGTTAATAAATTGCCTCTCCCACATATTGCCTGCAAAGATGCTGAAGAGTAATTTGCTTCCTGTGGAGCTGGTGCACAATTCGCATACTTATTTTATTAGATTTTGGCCCAGTACATTTGTTCCCTCTCATTGGTTTTGCCGATAATAATTACCCTCCCCCCTTCCATCTCTCTGTGGCTCTCTTTCCATTTTAATTGTTTTCAGTAGCTGCAGAAGCTTATCTTTTTAGAAAACAAGTGTTTTAAAAGTAACAATACTCTGAACCACAGTACATCCGAGTTTCCAGAGGGAGATAATGCAAGCAGTGCTCAGTCTGACAGCCGCTAAGGTTAGGGAAAGATGAGGGCACCCCTAACCACATGGGTTGGGAGGTGCCTGGCTCTGGGACCCCTGGGCACATCTATCCTGGGGCTTGGCAGTGCCCAGGAATTTGGAGTGAGGGTGTGCACTATGTTTCCTGGGGCAGGTAGAGAGGCCTGGGGAAGAGAGAACAATGATAAAGCAGCCCCCTCTTCACTGAGACCCTTCCACAGGCTGGCAACCACTCAGGTTGTTCCTCTACCACAGTCTGCTCAATCCATCCCCCAACTAGGTTACTCTCAATTGGAAAGTTATTTTTTTTTTAATTTTATTTATTTCTGTATGTGTGTGAATGTACTGTCTGCATGCAAGTCTGTGCACCCGTGTCGTGCAATGCCGCGGAGGTCAGAAGAGGGTCTCGGATTCCCCTGGAACTGGAGCTCTCCTGGAATTAGAATTTCAGACGGATCTCGGCCGCCATGTGGGTGCTGGGGATCGAACCTGGGTCCTCTGCAAGAGCGGTCGGTGCTCTTACCGCTAGGCCATCTCTCCAGCCCCGGAAAGTTATTTTTACTGGGAAATAGGTGAAATGGCTGGGGAGGTTGGGGAGAACCAAGGAGATCCTACAGAGGCCAGACTGAAGCCTAAGAAGGTTCTGGTGCACGTTCAGAAGCAGAGAACTCCTCCAGAAGAAACAATACTTCATCGTCCTTAGTGCCAAGGAGGACCAAAGGGTGTACTAAACATGGCTCCCTGTCTCTGCACCTGCTGGCTCACAGCAGTCTTATTTCTTGTTCCAACTGACTCTTACCTGATACTTACATTTTGTCACAGTAGCCAGAGCTGTGATATCATCCCAAGAGATGCAGAGAGATTGGAAGTTCAAACTGAGAGTGCAGCCTTGGCATACTGTCTAGCAGATGCTACTATATTTCCCTTAAGAACTTAAAATAGCCCTGTGCACCCCTGGAAGTTTTTGGGGTGCTCTAGGGTGCAGTTTGGGAACTTCTGTGATAGCACAGATAACTGTGTGGTTTTGTGATGATTAAATACAAGATTTCTTGAAAGGTGGTCTGGGCCGTTTTCAGAATAAGCTGCCAAGTGATGGCTACCCCTTAGCCCCCTGGGTGCTTTTGGCTGGTTCCTAGGATAAAGAACACCCTTCCTTTGTTGCCAAGGGAGAGGTGTACGTACATGGGGGCCTCATGAAATGGCCTTGAAAAGTATTGTGTTTCTGCCTATGTTTGTGTGTGTCATTTACCAAATGTAAATACAATAAATAATTTCTTCCACATTGGTAGGTGTAAGCATTGGAGTTAGGATTTGGTTAGAAGACAAGAGGCCCTTCATCGCACATGCACTGGGTCTTAGGTGTCACGACTGTTTTGTTTGTAATCTTTTTGTTGGGAAAATTAGGTCTCTGTGTTTTGCCTCATATGTGGGCTAGCTGCATATCAGAATAAAGTGGGAAACTACTGAAGGCTTAGGACTTAAACATTAACCTTAAGGATGTAGTTTCCATGTAGGAAAAAAAAACCCCCACCTACTCTGAGAGCACTGAAGGATGAGTTTGACAGCCTATATGTCTTGGTAACCACCACCACTACCACCACCACTACCACCACCACTACTACCACCACTACCACCACCACCACCACCACCACCACCACCGGCACAGTATAGGACAGTTCCACAGTCCAAACTGTTGCTGGCATCCTTTGTCAGTCAGTCTCCCTCCCAGCCCCACCCCAGGCAACATACAGCTGTTTTCTGTCATTGGGCATTAGTCTGAGCTGCTGTAACATTTCACGTAAATAGAACTGGCTGCATTTAAGTCCTTCCCCTCTCCCCTTTCCTCCCTTTCTCTCTCTCTCTCTCTCTCTCTCTCTCTCTCTCTCTCTCTCTCTCCCTTTTCTTCTTTTTCTTCATAGGGTCTTACTGTTAGCCCAAGGCTGGCCTCAAACTCATAGTGATCCTCCTGCCTCAGTCTCCCAAGTGCTGGAATTCTAGACATGGGCCACTAGATTTTTTTCCATGTAACAAAATGTTTCTAAGAATCACCCATAGGGCTGGAGAGATGGCCTAGCGGTTGAGAGCACCTACTGCTCTTGCAGAGGACCCAGGTTCGATCCCCAGCGCCCACATGGTGGCTAAGAACTGTCTGTAACTCCAATTCCAGGAGATCTCCAGTTCCAAGGGAATCCGAGACCCTCTTCTGACCTCCGCGGCATTGCACGACACGGGTGCACAGACCTACATGCAGACAGTACATTCATACACGTACAAAAATAAATTAAAAAAAAAAATAATAAAAAGAATCACCCATAGTAGCAGTTCAGTATGCATTCCTCAACTTTTAAAGTACATTAAGATTTATCTATTTATTTGTGTGTGTGTATGTTGTGTGGTCAGAGTACAACTTGTGAGTTCTTTCCCTCTACTGTGTGAGCTCTGGGGATTGAACTCAGGTTGTCAGGTCTCACAGCAGCCACCTCTACATACCAAGCCATCTTGCTGGCCCCACATTCCTCTTTATTGCCGAATAGTGTTCTATTGCATGTGAGTACTGTGGTTTACCTATTCACTTTGCTGATGAACAACTTGTTTGTTTCTAGTTTGAGGCGGTTTGAGGTAATACTTTCATGAACTTCTGTGTGGATGGGCTCCATCTCTCTTAGGCACACATCTAGGAGTGCAACCATGCATGGGTTTCCAGATTATGAAATGCTCCACTTTATGGCCTGGGGCAGTCTGGGGCCCTACTTTATATGAATTAAAGACCCCTTTGCCCCTGGGTGGAGGCCAGACCTGGTGGGGGCTGGCCTGGGGCAGGGAGAGCAGTGAGGATAGTTGTGGGTTCAGACTTGCGGCTGGATGAGGATGGCAGAGGTTGTGGAGGGAGCTCACTCTGTGGGCTGGCTTGGGACAGGATTGTTGACATTTGCTGATGGAGTGGATGATGTTCTGGCTTTAGAAAGATGCCACATAGCCGGGCGTGGTGGCGCATGCCTTTAATCCTAGCACTTGGGAGGCAGAGGCAGGCGGATCTTTGTGAGTTCAAGGCCAGCCTGGTCTACAGAGTGAGTTCCAGGACAGCTGGGGCTACAGGGAGACCCTGTCTCAAAAAGACCAAAAAAAAAAAGAAAGATGCCACATGCTATGGTTTGGATGTGATTTGTCCTCTCTAGGTTTAGGTGCTAGAAACTTGGTTCTCATTCGGTGAGGTTGAGGTGGTGGGGCCTTTAGAAGGTGGGGCCTGGTGGACTATGGTGGCTCTGGCCCCTTCTCTAGCCTCTTGCTTCCTTTGTCACCAAGTGGTCTCTCCTTTGAATGTGCTTCCCCCACAATGCTATCCACCATGACATGATGCAGCCTGAAGGCTCTCCTGCTCTTAGATGAACAAACCTAAACTAAAAAGAACTTCTTTCTGCATGTTACCCACCTTAGGTGTTTTATTATAGTAATACAGTGCAGATTAAGTGTTGCTTACAGAACTGGGAAGACCCAGGAAGCTTTGGTCATGTCGATTTTGCTGAGGCTCACTTCTGTTCTGTACATTTGGAGAGGTGAGATTAATACAAAGATTATTTCCAGATAAAGGAGAAGAGAGGAAATATACCAGAGGAGCAGTAGGCATTGCAGAGGTGCTGGTGTGGGGAGCTAGGTGGGCGTTTGGTGTGCTCTGGGTAAGCAGCACATGCCACATGGGGATTGTGGCAGCCACTATTCCTATCAATTGGGGTAAGTTCTGGATTTCTCCTGTGTCAGACTTCGTGTGGACTCCAGCTCAGGGTGAAGGTAGGAGTTGGGCAGCTAGACCCAGAGGAGCTCCTTACAGGAGCTCCTTAGTGTGTGGCACATGTTTTACATACTTGCCAGTCTGCCGGTCACTGGTGAAATTGGAATCCAAATATTTCAGGCCTGCAGAGGTCAGATGATGCCCAGGTGTGGGGCCAGGCTATTTCCCATGACCCAGGAAGTCTCCCTTGAAGGCCCTGAACTGTTGGACTATTGCTCCTGAGGCCCCTCCCTGGTCAGCTCCCACTTCCCATTCAGGCTCCTGGGAGCCATCTTTGTCCTCTGGGAGGGAGAGCTGTCTAAGTGATTTCTCCTCTCATGGATGGGGTTGTTAGACACCCACCTTTTTCCAGCCAAGTAGTGGTGAGAGAGCCAGGGGCAGGTCTGTTGCAGATAGCTCACCTTTACCCTGTTGTTGCCTGACTGACCTGGAGACAGGCACAGAACCAAGAGTGGGCTTTCTGCCCAATTTTGACTTGCTGCCATGACCCTGAACTCTTCCTGGTCTTGGTATCCACCTTCCATCACCTCTTCATGGATAGGCTTGTCATGATGATCCTGTCCCCATCCTGGCTCCTAGCATATATCTATAAGTTTGCTCAGAGGTCAGTTTTGATTTCCTGTATCTTAATTTTACACTGCCTATGGTTTTGTGCCTCACACAGTGACACCCCAGAGTTGGGTTTTCTTTCTTCCATGCAACTATTAAAAATGAGAAATTTAAGGGGCTGGAGAGATAGCTCAGCACTTAAGAGTGCCGACTGCTCTTGCAGAGGACCTGGGTTTGATTCCTAGCACCCACATGGTTGCTAAGAACCATTTTTAAGCTGGGTGTAGTGGTGCACACCTTTAATCCTAGCACTTAGGAGGAAGAGGCAGGTAGATTTCTGTGAGTTCAAGGCCAGCCAGGTCTACGGAGTGAGTTTCAGGCCAGTTGGGGCTGTAGGGAGACCCTGTCTCAAAAAAGAAAGAAAGAAAGAAAAGAAAGAAAGGAAGAAAGAAAGAAAGAAAAAGAAAAGAAGAAAGAAAGAGAAAGAAAGAAAAAAGAAAGAAAGAAATTTGAGTGATGTCTCAGCTGTCAGGGGCCGCCTGGGGAGGAGACAGGTGTTATATTGCCTGCACTTGCTCCAAGGTGGACCTAGCAGTGGCCTGAGGTGGGGCAGCAGGGGTACAGGGTGGGCCTCACACTCATGACCCAAGGGAATCTCATGGCTTGTCCTCTGTTTTCTCACTTTGGCTGTGAGATGCTGACCTTAAGAGCATTCTGTTTCCTTCCTGACTCATTCCCTTCTGCGGCTTCCTGCCCTGCAATGTGATAGCCTTCTGGGGGAGTCTTCAGATGGAGTTTTTAGAATTGTTGAGGTCTCTGTTGGAAAACAGAGAGGCTATTTCATGGGAAGATGATGACCTTATTAACTATAATTAGGCAATTCATAGACATTTCCAATATAGTTCAGCATCTCTCCTTGTTGAGAAGGGGTGGTAGTGGCTGTTTTAATGCCTAGGGAGATGTGATATTCGTTAACACATTAACAGTTTAATTTCTGCTGGAAGGTTTGGCAGCCTGGTGTTTTCATTTAGAAGCTGAAGTTTAGTTTTACAGTCATCCACATTAATATAATAACTCTGACCAAGTAATTTTAAACACTGACATCAAGAGCTAGTTTCCATAGCTGATTAAGGAATAGACATGTCTCCATCTCAAGAATGGGCCTGTGCTATGCACCCAGGCAGCACATGCCCCTGGCCTAGGCTCAGTGTTGAAGGCCAGGGGCATAGCACTCAGAATACGCATATTTGAAATAGTGGGAACTTTTCTTTCCTGAAGGAATTTTGCATACACCAGCCCATTTGCAGTAATTTCTCCTGAGACCTTTGTTTTGGGTGCTACATTCCCCTGTGATTATGAGACTTCCTGGGAGTGAACTGCACCCCAGGGAGGGTCTGCCTAGTGTCAATTTGTAGCTGTGTCTGGAGCATGCCCAGGAATAGCCTTCTACTCGAGACTTGCCAAGAGACATCCAGAGGCCTAAGCTGATGCTTCCACAGCCCATATTTGCACATGGCATCAGACCCAGCTACCTGCCTCCTCACCTCCCTTTGCTGCTTGGGGCATCTAGGCCTGCAGCAAGCAGCTTTTGTGAATACTTGTGAACAGTTCTGGAGGGGCTTTTCATATGTCATTTGGGGTCCTGTTTTCAAAGCCAGTGAGTAAATTGGCTCATGCTTACAGCCTTGGACATGGTCATCTTTCTTGTGATTGTACCACAGGCCATGAATTACACCCTCCTGCTGAGTGCTGAGTTTGTCTTCAGCAGAACTTGTGCTGCTGTATAGGCAGTGCTGCAGTGATTATTTTAGGTACATAATATTTAGCTTCTCTGTAGGTATTTTATGATTTATTTATTTGTTTATTTATTTTTTTTGAGACTTGGTCTCCCTGGGTAGTCCCAGGGTAGCCCCAGCTGGCCTGGAACTCACTCTGTAGATCAGGCTGGCCTTGAACTCACAGAGATCCACCTGCCTCTGCCTCCTGGGTGCTGGAATTAATGGTGTACACTTCCACACCTGGCTTGTGTAATTATTTTCATAGGCTTGATTCCATGGTTGGAATTAACCAGCTAAGATTGAGAATTTTTGTTTGTTTTGTTTGTTTGAGGAAGGGTTTCTCTTGTAGCCCCAGCTAGACTAGAACTAGCTATGTAGACTAGGCTGGCCTTGGTCTCACAGAGACCTGTTTGTCTCTGCGTTTGGAGCTCTGGGATCAAAGGTGTGTACCCACACCCAGCTTAGCTTTTTTAAAAAATATTTTGTTCATTATTTTTATTTTATGTATATGAATGTATTGGCTGCATGTATTGTGTTGTGCAATGCCCATAGAGGTCAGAAGAGGTTGTCAGATACCCTGGAACTGGAGTTTCAGATGGTGGTTAGCCACCATGTGAGTGCTGGGAGCAAACCTGGGTCTTCTGAAAGAGCAGCCAGTGCTCTTGAACCACTGAACTATCTCTTAAGGCCCAGGTTTTTTTTTTTAAACTAAAAATTTCTTACTGTTTGGAAGATAGGAAAAGGCAGATAGAGGAAATGAAGATGAGCACAGGCCCCAGACAGTGCTTGTGACTCTGTTAGTCAGGAATGCAGGTTATCTGTAAACAGCAGGAATCCTGGGAATCAAGAAGTTTAAGGGAGATTCCATTGATGGTTTTCAGGTGCTCTTGGCTGTGCCACTGGAGAACCTGGCTGTCCCAGCTTCCTGTCCTGCTTTCCCATGTACTGGTTGTCCCCTCCTTTCTCCATGTAGTGGTTGTCCCCTCCTTTCTCCATGTGCTGGTTGTCCCCTCCTTTCTCCTTGTGCTGGTTGTCCCCTCCTATCTCCATGTGCTGGTTGTCCCCTCCTTTCTCCATGTGCTGTTTGTCCCCTCCTTTCTCCATGTGCTGTTTGTCCCCTCCTTTCTCCATGTGCTGTTTGTCCCCTCCTTTCTCCATGTGCTGTTTGTCCCCTCCTTTCTCCATGTGCTGTTTGTCCCCTCCTTTCTCCATGTGCTGTTTGTCCCCTCCTTTCTCCATGTGCTGGTTGTCCCCTCCTTTCTCCATGTGCTGTTTGTCCCCTCCTTTCTCCATGTGCTGTTTGTCCCCTCCTTTCTCCATGTGCTGTTTGTCCCCTCCTTTCTCCATGTGCTGGTTGTCCCCTCCTTTCTCCATGTGCTGTTTGTCCCCTCCTTTCTCCATGTGCTGTTTGTCCCCTCCTTTCTCCATGTGCTGTTTGTCCCCTCCTTTCTCCATGTGCTGGTTGTCCCCTCCTTTCTCCATGTGCTGTTTGTCCCCTCCTTTCTCCATGTGCTGTTTGTCCCCTCCTTTCTCCATGTGCTGTTTGTCCCCTCCTTTCTCCATGTGCTGGTTGTCCCCTCCTTTCTCCATGTGCTGTTTGTCCCCTCCTTTCTCCATGTGCTGTTTGTCCCCTCCTTTCTCCATGTGCTGTTTGTCCCCTCCTTTCTCCATGTGCTGGTTGTCCCCTCCTTTCTCCATGTGCTGTTTGTCCCCTCCTTTCTCCATGTGCTGTTTGTCCCCTCCTTTCTCCATGTGCTGTTTGTCCCCTCCTTTCTCCATGTGCTGGTTGTCCCCTCCTTTCTCCATGTGCTGTTTGTCCCCTCCTTTCTCCATGTGCTGTTTGTCCCCTCCTTTCTCCATGTGCTGTTTGTCCCCTCCTTTCTCCATGTGCTGGTTGTCCCCTCCTTTCTCCATGTGCTGTTTGTCCCCTCCTTTCTCCATGTGCTGTTTGTCCCCTCCTTTCTCCATGTGCTGTTTGTCCCCTCCTTTCTCCATGTGCTGGTTGTCCCCTCCTTTCTCCATGTGCTGTTTGTCCCCTCCTTTCTCCATGTGCTGTTTGTCCCCTCCTTTCTCCATGTGCTGTTTGTCCCCTCCTTTCTCCATGTGCTGGTTGTCCCCTCCTTTCTCCATGTGCTGTTTGTCCCCTCCTTTCTCCATGTGCTGTTTGTCCCCTCCTTTCTCCATGTGCTGTTTGTCCCCTCCTTTCTCCATGTGCTGGTTGTCCCCTCCTTTCTCCATGTGCTGTTTGTCCCCTCCTTTCTCCATGTGCTGTTTGTCCCCTCCTTTCTCCATGTGCTGTTTGTCCCCTCCTTTCTCCATGTGCTGGTTGTCCCCTCCTTTCTCCATGTGCTGTTTGTCCCCTCCTTTCTCCATGTGCTGTTTGTCCCCTCCTTTCTCCATGTGCTGTTTGTCCCCTCCTTTCTCCATGTGCTGGTTGTCCCCTCCTTTCTCCATGTGCTGTTTGTCCCCTCCTTTCTCCATGTGCTGTTTGTCCCCTCCTTTCTCCATGTGCTGTTTGTCCCCTCCTTTCTCCATGTGCTGGTTGTCCCCTCCTTTCTCCATGTGCTGTTTGTCCCCTCCTTTCTCCATGTGCTGTTTGTCCCCTCCTTTCTCCATGTGCTGTTTGTCCCCTCCTTTCTCCATGTGCTGGTTGTCCCCTCCTTTCTCCATGTGCTGTTTGTCCCCTCCTTTCTCCATGTGCTGTTTGTCCCCTCCTTTCTCCATGTGCTGTTTGTCCCCTCCTTTCTCCATGTGCTGGTTGTCCCCTCCTTTCTCCATGTGCTGTTTGTCCCCTCCTTTCTCCATGTGCTGTTTGTCCCCTCCTTTCTCCATGTGCTGTTTGTCCCCTCCTTTCTCCATGTGCTGGTTGTCCCCTCCTTTCTCCATGTGCTGTTTGTCCCCTCCTTTCTCCATGTGCTGTTTGTCCCCTCCTTTCTCCATGTGCTGTTTGTCCCCTCCTTTCTCCATGTGCTGGTTGTCCCCTCCTTTCTCCATGTGCTGTTTGTCCCCTCCTTTCTCCATGTGCTGTTTGTCCCCTCCTTTCTCCATGTGCTGTTTGTCCCCTCCTTTCTCCATGTGCTGGTTGTCCCCTCCTTTCTCCATGTGCTGTTTGTCCCCTCCTTTCTCCATGTGCTGTTTGTCCCCTCCTTTCTCCATGTGCTGTTTGTCCCCTCCTTTCTCCATGTGCTGGTTGTCCCCTCCTTTCTCCATGTGCTGTTTGTCCCCTCCTTTCTCCATGTGCTGTTTGTCCCCTCCTTTCTCCATGTGCTGTTTGTCCCCTCCTTTCTCCATGTGCTGGTTGTCCCCTCCTTTCTCCATGTGCTGTTTGTCCCCTCCTTTCTCCATGTGCTGTTTGTCCCCTCCTTTCTCCATGTGCTGTTTGTCCCCTCCTTTCTCCATGTGCTGTTTGTCCCCTCCTTTCTCCATGTGCTGGTTGTCCCCTCCTTTCTCCATGTGCTGTTTGTCCCCTCCTTTCTCCATGTGCTGTTTGTCCCCTCCTTTCTCCATGTGCTGTTTGTCCCCTCCTTTCTCCATGTGCTGGTTGTCCCCTCCTTTCTCCATGTGCTGTTTGTCCCCTCCTTTCTCCATGTTGTGGTTGTCCCCTCCTTTCTCCATGTGCTGTTTGTCCCTTCCTTTCTCCATGTGCTGGTTGTCCCTTCCTTTCTCCATGTGCTGGTTGTCCCCTCCTTTCTCCATGTGCTGGTTGTCCCCTCCTTTCTCCATGTTGTGGTTGTCCCTTCCTTTCTCCATGTTGTGGTTGTCCTTTCCTTTCTCCATGTGCTGTTTGTCCCTTCCTTTCTCCATGTGCTGGTTGTCCCCTCCTATCTCCATGTTGTCATTGTCCCTTCCTTTCTCCATGTTGTGGTTGTCCCTTCCTTTCTCCATGTGCTGGTTGTCCCTTCCTTTCTCCATGTACTGGTTGTCCCCTCCTTTCTCCATGTTGTGGTTGTCCCTTCCTTTCTCCATGTGCTGGTTGTCCCTTCCTTTGCTCGGTTTTGCTCCCTTCGTCGCTCCTTCCTGCCTCTCTCAGCTCAGTTTTGGATTTTGGACGCCTCTTGCATTGAGCCATTATTAGATATTTATGTATTTTTTTCTGTGTTCCCCCATCTGCAGCTGCCTGTTTGATGACATTCCATCTGGCCAAAGCAGAAAATTGACCTGGGTTCTAATAGTGAAGTAGAGAGTGTGTCTGAAGAGGGCAAGGAGGGGTCTTGTCCTTTGCTCCAACAGAATTGTTTTTTTGGCTGCATTTCAAGGCTGTCAAGGCCTTAGGGTTAGAAACTATCCTTTGCTCCTTGCATGATGGAGCCAGGGAAGAGAGCAGAGTTTTCTGGGCTTATTGATCCCTCTGGTCAATCTTGCAAAGGGAAATTTGTTGAGGTCTTACTATAGGCAGTGGGAAATTAGGAGTTTTGGTCTCTGCTTTCAGAGAGCTCAGGAAGAGGGATGAAACAGGCAGAACCCCTTTAGCCTATCACACTGTTCTCATGTAAACCCAGCTGAGCTTGGTGGACTAGAAATGTATGATCTGCAACCTACTATAATCTCACAGAAAGGTGTAAGTGGCAACTCTCCTGTGTACCCACAGCAGGGCTTGCAGTCATGTTTTGTTGGTACCTCTTTGTTTTGTAAGGAATACTGTAAGGACAAGGCTGCAGAAATGCTCCGTCCTGCCCTCCCTGATAGTGGCCACTGTCTTGACATTGCTGGGTGTGCTTTCGAATGTTTCCTGTGTATGTTTATCCATAAGCAACATAAGCTCTATTTCTACATTTTATTTTCATTTACATTTTCCCATTTGTGTATTTATTTATTGTGTGTGTGGATGCATGTGTTGTGGCGTGCATGTCTGGGTCAGAGGACAATTTGCAGGGTTGGTTCTCTCCTTCCACTGTGTAGGTCCTGGGGATCAAATGCAAGTCCTCGGGCTTGGCAACAAGTGCCTCTGCCCTCTGAGCCATCTTCCTGGTCATGTTTTTGCATTTTAAAGACTTATAAAAATGTTATTATGTTGTGTATCCTTTTTCAATTTACAAAACATTCAACATTATCTATTTTTGGTATCTAGCCATCCATCCATCCACTCACCCATCTACTCATCCACCCACCAATCTATCTACCCATCCACCCACTCATCTACTTCATTCATTTTTAATTGCTGTGAAGCATTCCTCAGCATGAATAAATGAGAGTTAATTGTTTCCCTTATTTGGGGATGATTAAGTTTTTACTTCATCTCTTGAAAATAACATTGCAGTGAGTTTGTTTCAATTATCTATTTCTGTATAATAACCTCTGACTTGCTGTTTAAAAACAAGCAATGTTTTCTTATGTTTGTGAATCTGTGTTCTGGGCTGAGTCTGAAGGACCTGCCCTTCTCTGGGGGGGAATTAGTTTCTCATAGGGCAGCCAGAGGCTGAATCTGAATTCATCTGCAGCCTTGTTTACCTGAGTGCCTGACAAGTGATGCTGGCTGTCATCTGGGATCATAGCTGTGCCATCTCCATGGCCTGCACTGCCCGTGGACTCTGCATGTGTTCTGGACTTCCTTTAACACATAGTAGCTGGGTTCTAGGGGATAGTGTCTTGAAAGAGCACGTCAGGTGGAAATTGAATTCCTTTATGACCTAGACTCTACAGTCAGGCTTGCCCTCTCTGTCCTTTAGCAACAAGTCACTAAGGCTGGCTCCCATTTGGGACAAGGGCAGTTAGACTTAACCTTAAATGGAATACTTGCTCTACCTCTTCAGCCCCTCTATAGGCCTATTTTAAAATCTACACCCTTTGACATGCCTCCTTGTACATGCGATGGGTTTCTGTGGCTTGAACCCCTCACAGTGGATGGGTGGGTGTTAGTCCTTTTGGAGCCACTTGGTGTTGCTTTGTGTGTGTTCTGTGTGTTTATTCCCCTGACACCCACCAGTGTACCGACAGGTATACCTTCACACCCTCTTCAGCTCTTGCTGTTAGGATTTTGAGTTGTGACCCTCTGGTGGGTTGCCTGCCCACTGATGAAGCCCAGCCCTGGGGCCTGGTGGGGATGGCATTGTGTTCTCTTCCCAGCTGGTTGCCCTGAAGAAGACAGAGAAGTCAAAGTGCTATTTTTTGGCTTATGATGTCAATTTTTCAAGAGAGAACTGGTGAGTTTCCCACAGAGTTTATTGCAAAGTATTATGAAGACCTTGGAGTTGCTATTGGTATGGCTCATTTATGAAAAAAAAAAAAGATTCCAGTAACTGCAGGCTGTATTGTAATGTGATAGATTTTCATTTAATCTCTCACCTCCCTGTAATTCCCCCAATTTAGAAATGCCCTGAAGCTTGCTTTCTCCTTGTTTGGGAGCCCTGTTCTTAGTATGTTACCATGCTGAGAGAAATAAGAAATGGTTCCAATATGTCTCCTAGTTCTTCCTGTCTTTGTGGACATCCATAAAAATATTTAAAAGTTTTCCTTTTATGTGTATAGTGTGTGCATGTGGATGTGGATGTGGTCCTTTCTGTGTTCGAGTGTGTGGGAAGCCAGAGGTTAATGTTGGGTGTCTTTTATGTGTATAGTGTGTGCATGTGGATGTGGATGTGGATGTGGATGTGGATGTGGATGTGGTCCTCTCTGTGTTCGAGTGTGTGGGAAGCCAGAGGTTAATGTTGGGTGTCTTTTATGTGTATAGTGTATGCATGTGGATGTGGCTGTGGTTCTCTCTGTGTTCGAGTATGTGGGAAGCCAGAGGTTAATGTTGGGTGTCTTTCTCTGTTGTTCTCCACCTTATTTCTTGAGCCAGAGTCTCCTGCTGACCCTGGAGCTCCCCATTTTGGTTAGCTGGTCTGGTCAGTGAGCTCCTGGAATCTGCCTTTTTCTTCATACCCAGTCTTTCCATGGGTGCTGGGGATCTGAACTCAGGTCTTTATACTTGTTCAGCAAACACTTTACCCACTGAGCCATCTGTCCAGCCCCTCTGTGACTATTAATTATTTTGGTGCCCATTTCCCCTACCATGGTCTCTGCTGTAATGGTGTATATGTAAAACTTGTGGGCAGAACTGGGAACACAGGACCTTTTGTTTGTGCTTGCTCCCTAGACCATATAGCTTCCACTTAATCAAGTACATCTTGAAAATGACACTGTGCTAAAGGGAGACCTTATCTCAAAAAGACAAAAAAAAAAAAGAAAAGAAAAGAAAAGAAAATGACTAATGATCAGTCTGATCTTCTAGCTTCTCTTGGAAACATCTGGAAAATTGCTGCATCTGACCCGGAGTTCTTTGATAAATTCCTAAGCTCTCCTTGCAGAGTGAGCTTTGGGCTACTTTTTAATTTAAGCTGGTTCCGTCTGAATACTCAGAACACTGCCTGCAGCTTGCTGGAGAACATTATCTGCTCCGCTTCCCTCCTAAGGGGCACTGGTGTCTTATCAGTGTCAGGACCCAGAGCCTGGCAGCGGAAATGAGAGGAACACTTATGCCGGAGCCCCAGCCTCTGTAGAGTGCACAAGTGGTCTCTGAATCCACAGCATCATGTGTATTGAGGCAGCTGTCATAGGCTGTGAGGTCCAGTGTGTCCTGTGACTCTCATGGCATTCCTGTCCAGAGCTAGTGAGGGGGCACAGAACTCTGCAAGAATCACAAGTGGAGTGGCTCCCAAGATAGGCCCCGTGCTGGTCCTTGGGAGGCTGAGAAGAGTGTTTTCTGCCACAGAATGGCAATAGCCAGGTATGCTACCAGCCTTGTCGTGGGGCCCTTCCTGTTCCAACCCAGAGTGTGGATAAGCAAGGAGTTAATTTCCCATTGTTTTAAGGAGGAAGGCTTTTGGTTCTGAGCACCTCTCATCCATGGATCTACCAGGGTGGCCTGTGCAGGTGGGGGGAGTCTCCCCAGGTTTGTGTGGTGAGTGGTCTTGAGTCCAGGCATTTACCCTCCTTTACCCCTCCATGCAGCCCAGTTTCAGAACCTTGGAGTTTCCTGCTGCATCCTTGATACTAGTAAGTCCAACAAGGGGCTTAGCCTTGGTTCCACTTCTGGGACAGACTTCTCACAGCCTGGTGGTTTCCATATACAGACCCCTTTGTTTCTCATTCTCATTAAGCCCCAGGCTTTGTTTGCACATTGAGAGTCAGCAGGGGCCAGCCTTGCTGTTGGGGACCTGCTCACTGGCCTTGGGGCTTTGTAGTAAAATGAGGAACCAAATGACACCATGTTGAGGCCTTGTAGCAGACCTTGCACCAGGCCTAATCTGTTTCTTCCCAGGTAAGGACCTCAAACTGCTGGGGTTCTTGAGGGTCAGGACACCGGCCTGAGCATCTGACACTGGGTTCTGGGACCAGCCTTCTTGACCCAGAGTCTTGGTTTCCTCATTGGTGAGATTCAGGGTTAGACTGTCATTGGGATCCTTATAACAGTAATTGCTACCACCACCTAGGCAGATCCTGCTCTGGACCTGGCTCTGCCACCTTCTTCCTATTTTACAGGGTAAGTAAGAGCTTGTTCATTCCATGACACTGGTTGGGAGACTGAGGCTCAGCAAGGCTACACCTTCCCTAGCACTTTTGTTCCTCCTTCCTTGTTTCTCCTGGAGCATGATCTGCTCAGTGGCTACGACCTGTTAGTCATATGTCTACACTTGCTGAAGATCCTGGCCTGTCTTCACTCGTGCCTGTGGTCCAGGCCATCTGCTTTTGATGCCCCAGGAATGTCTTCCTTGCCTCTGCTTTGTCCCCAGACAGCCAGAATTTTTTATAACAACAGTATCCTTGGGTACATCTCTCACTGGCCTCAGCCCATAGGACTAAGGGTCAAGTCTGCCGTCCTCTGGTGGTCCTGGTTCTTGGAGGCTCATCTCCAGCCCACCTCCCTTGATGTACAACATGTCCTGTTCCCCTACAGGTCTGAACAGAGACCATCCTAGCACCTAGTACTGGGGGCAGGTGTTTGGGTGCAGCTGCAGGGAGAATATACACAGCTGAAAACAGTGAGATCTACATCTGTTAGTTTCCAGAGCTTCTGCTCTTTCCACCTCTCCCCATTGATTACTAAAAAAGTTTGACAAGGGCAGGTACTCAGGCCAGAGCCTGCTTGTGCATTTCATGTAAACGTCCCTGGCAGCTCAGCTCTCCCACGCACAAAACCCATTAGGCAGTGCTGTCACAGGCGGATGTCAGTGGGCAAGGTCTCTTGTTGACGCAGACTCAGCCAGCTGTTTTTGAAGGCCCTGTCATGATTTTTGTTTTGAAAGAGTTTTCGAAAATGACAGGCTTCATTTCAAGGGTCTTTGTTAATCTAATAGTGTCCCTGGCTGAAATTTGTGGGCTGTTTTTCAAAGCTCTTGTGATGAGCTAGGGACAAATAAGACAATTTCAGCCTAGTTTCAGGCATAGACTACAGAGGATATACAGGCAGAGAAGTAATGTGGAAAACTGTCCATGGGAGCTGTAGCAGGGCTAGACCCCCATCCCCCCCCTGAGGGCTTCTTCCTTATTTGCATAAGTGCAAGTTCTTTGCATGATATCATGGTATGTGTCCACAGCATCAGGGGAGGTAATCAGTTAATAGATATGTTCTTTATTTTTTCTCTATGAATCTAAGCTAGACTTAGTTTTTTTCTGGCTCACTAACAATTATGGTTAAAAATATAATTTATAGAGTGTGCAGAGCTTAGATCAGGGACTTCCCAGGACCACCTGAAGCACAGAGTAAAACCCCCCCCCCCAAATTGGAACTGTTGAGGGAGTGTCCAAGTGGATATTTTGGAGAACCTTCAGAACAGAAAGGGAAGAGTGAGTTAGACCTCCAATATATAAACAAAATTGAAAGCCTGAAACTTAGTCAAGTCAACACTCCATAAACAAGGAGAAAAATGAAAAAGGCATCTGAAGTAGGCAAGCAAAGCAAGCCTTCAACATAGTGAAGAGGCATTTGCGATTCGCATCAGAATATAGGCAAAAAGGGAAATCCACATGCCAGGGACACAATGAAGGGACAACATGGGAAAGATGCAGGATAATTCCACACCAAGCTCTATCAACCCTGTGGGAGATCCCTACAGTGGCAATCCCCCTGGGGATGGCCCAGGACACAGATCTTAGAGGAACAGTTGCAGAAATATTCAAAGGAATCAAAGACTATAAAGAACAAATCAGAGAACTAAGGAGAGAGAATGAAAAACTCAAGAAATACCTAGAGGAAGTGGAAACACTGAAAAAGGAAACCAACAAGTGAAGCAGGGAGCTACAGGAAGAGATTGAGAAGCTCCAAAAGGAAGTGGAAATACTAAAGAAATCACAGGATGGAATGAAAAAGGAAATAGAACACTCATCCAATCAAGAGGAAAGGAATGGAAAAAGCCTCAGAAATAGAATGGAGGAAGCAGAACAAAGAATATCAGACCTGGAAGACAACACAGAACATTAAAAAGCTCAAGTAAAGATTATGAAAAATTTAAAAATACACAAAAGTGGAACAACCAGGAAATATGGGACATTATGAAAAGATCAAACCTCTGCATCATAGGAATAGAGGAAGGAGAAGAATCCCAAGAGAATGGTATTGATCAGATCTTCAACAGAATAATAGATGAAAATTTCCCCAAACTAAAAAAAGACAAACCAATACAAATACAAGAAGCACATAGAACTCCAAACAGACAAGATCAGAAAAGAAACTCTCCACGCCACATCATAGTTAAAATGCTAGACACCCAAAACAAAGACAAAATCCTTAAAGCCACAAGAGAAAAACAACAAGTGACCTATAAGGGGAAACCTATCAGAATTACAACTGACTTCTCAATGCAAACTATGAAAGCAAGAAGAACCTGGAGCAAAGCATTCCCAGTGTTAAAGGACAATAGATGCCAACCCAGGTTACTATACCCAGCAAAAATGTCAATTATAGTTGAAGGAGAGAGAAAAACCTTCCATGACATAAACAATAATTATGAATAGCATGTCTTAAAAGCCACCCTTAGAACAACTTTAAGCATTTTAAATGAACATAAGTATAGTAGCCAATCCATCCCCAAGCACTCTATAGAAGTAGAAATGTAATAAGAATAGCATAACTTCATAAGTAGAAACCAAGTACTAAAATTCAATGGATAATAAGGTGAAAGCAAGTTGACATATATCTTTCAATTAATAATGTTTAAAATATATTTAATGACTAAACTCAAAAATTCAAAAAATAGACTGGGAGTATTTGAATTAGGAAACAAACCCAATGAATATGCTGTCTTACAAGAAACCCAATCTCACTCTCAAGGAGCAGACCACTTAAAGTGAAAGATGGAAAAAATTATCAAAGCAATTGGTACCAGGAAAAAAAGCAGGTGTTTGATATTTTAGATTCAGACAAAAATAGACTTCAAAGCTAAAGAATGCAAAAGAGACAAAGAGGGCCATTACACATCTTCATACAAATGAACAATTGACCAACAGAAAATCTTGCAAATCATATATATTATGCACCAAATTCTGGTCCACACAAACTTTAAAGACAATACTCCAGGACCTCAAGGCACAATTTATTTTTTTTTTAAATTGATTTTTTTTATTAATTTTATTTATTATCTGTGTAGTGGTATGAATGTACTGTCATGCATGCAGTTATGTTGGCACCCGTGTCGTGGCAATCCGCGGAGGTCAAGAAGACGGTCCTCTCCGGATTCCCCTGGAACTGGAGTTCTCCTGGAAGTGGAGTTGTCAGGCAGTTCTCTCGGCCGCCATTGGTGCTGGGATCGAACCCGGGTACCTCTGTAAGAGCGTTCGGCACTCTTAACCGCTAGGCGCATCTCTCCAGCCCCATCAAGGCACAGTTTAACCCCAGACACACATGAATAGGGACTTCAATACACCACTAATCCTCTAGACAATCGATCTGACAAAGGAAATACAGACTGATATCTGAACTGAATGATAAGATACACCAAATGGACCTCACGACATTTACTGGAATATTCCACCCAAATACCAGAGAATACACTTTCTACTCAGCACCCATGGAACAATCTCCAAACATCGACCACATCATACTGGGACAACAAAACCTCAACAAAATATAAGAAAGATTTAAATAATTTCATGTATTCTATCAGACACACGTGCAATAATCCATAATCAACACCAGGATAAGCCCTACTGATCTAAAGAACACATGGAGACTAAACAACACTCCTGAATAATGAATGGGTCAAGAGAAGAATAAAGAAATAAAAGCTTCCTGGAATTGAATGACAATGATAAACAACACAACAAAACCTGTGGGATACTATTAAAGCGAGTCCTAGAGGGGAAGTTTATACACCTGAGTGGCCTACAAGCAAAAAACAGAAAGGAGCACAATGAACAAGTCTAACACTGCACTAAAGAGCACTTGAGAACCAACAACAATATGAACCTTAAATACAACAGACAGGAAGAAAAAAAAATCACAAGAAATCAATGAAATTGAAACAAATAAAACCATATAAAAAAATCAGTGAATCAAAAGTTGGTTCTTGAGAAGATAAAAAAGATAGAAGACCATCTAGCCGCAGTTAAGCAAAAGAAAGAAAGCAATCCAAATTAGAAATGTTGTGATGAAAAGGGAAACAGTCACAACGAACAGAAAGAAGCCAGACAATCATATGGGAATACTCAAAAACCTATACTCTAACTAAGTTTGAAAACCTAGGAAAGATTGATGAATAACTGAATCCTGGCAACACCAGAGCTTACCACGAGAGATCAACAGCTTAAACAGACCATAAAATAAGAAATGTGAACGATGATAGACACCCCAACTAAAAAGTAAGCCAGGCCACTATGGTTTTCATGGTCAAAATTCTATAAACGTTTGCAAAAGGACTAATTACACTGTATACTCAAATGGTTCAGATGATTCAAGCAGAGGGAAGTCTCCCAAATTCCTTCTTGAGCTTCATGTACATCTCGATAACAAACAACAAAATATACACCAAAAAGAGAAACTCCCTAAACCATCTCAGTAATTAGCACATGTCAGCAAATTCTCAGCCAAATAAGTCAAACTGCATACAGACCCACATAAAAGATATCATCCATCATGACAGAGTGGATTCAACCAGAATAGGAACAAGAGCGATATCAGGGTTTCACTACGTAAAATCAATCAATACAAAAACACATAAATGGACAAGAAGACAAAAACGCATGTACATCTCATTGATGCAGAAAAGCCTGACAAAATCCAGCATCCGCTTCAGCTTAGAGTCCTAGAGGCATTGTTGTGTTTGGAGGGAGTCATCCTCAATGTATGATCAGCCTAACTACAGGAAGACCCAGCACGCAATGCACCTAATCGGAGAGAAGAGACAGAAGGCATTCCCGCTTAAATAGTAAAACTTTGCAAGGTGCTCCCCTGTCAACACTCTCTGTCAATATAGTCTTGAACACTTGCTAGGCAATGAAGGCAAGAAAGGAAATTAAGGAGACTAGTGTGGAAAAGTAGTGAAGTTCAAGCTATCCCTTTTTTTAAAAAATATTTTTTTAGGGGCTGGAGAGATGGCCTAGCGGTTAAGAGCGCCGACCGCCTTACAGAGGACACCAGGTTCGATCCCAGCACCAACATGGTGGGTCTGAGAACCATCTGAAACACTCCAATTCCAGGAAAACTCCAGTTCCAGGGGAATCCAACCCGTCTTCTGACCTCTGCGGCATTGCACGACAGGAGCACATGAACTTGCATGCAGATAGTACATTCAGACACAACAGAAATAAATAAAAAAAAATTGTTTAAAAAAATCCTTTAAATTTTTTTTTAATTTTTAAATTTTATATTTCTTTAAAAAAAATGTGTGTATGAATGTACTGTCTGCATGGCAGGTGCTGTGCACGCCGTGTCGTGCAATGCCGAGTAAGCCGAGGGTCATCGGATTGCCCCTGAGAGCTGGAATTCTCTTGCAATTGAAGTTTCAAGACTGTTCTCAGCTGCCATGTGGTGCTGGGGATTCGAACCCTGATCCCTGTAAGAGCTTCGGCGATCGTAATCGCTAGGCCATCTCTCCAAGCCCTAAAAAATTTATTTATTTATGTATTTATTTATTTATTTATTTATTTATTTATTTTTATGTGATGGAATGTACTGTCTCCATGTAGGTTTGTGCACCTGTGTCATGCAATGCCACAGAGGTCAGAAGGGGTTACGGATTCCCCTGGAACTGGAGTTAAAGGTGGCTCTGAGCCACCATGTGGGTGCTGGGGATCGAACCCCGGGTCCTCTGCAAGAGCAGTCGGCGCTCTTAACTGCTAGGTCATCTCTCCAGCCCAGAAGCTATCCCTTTTTGCTGATGATATGATTGTCTACCTAAGGGATGCTAAAAACTCCACCAGAAGTTCCTTGAAACAATAAAGAGTTTCAGTAAACTGGCAAGGATAAAACTAAAACCTAGAAATCTCAGTAGCCTTTCTTTACACTCAACAAAAGCAACTGAAAAGGAATACAAGGAGACTTCCCACTCACAATAGCCTCAAAAGATAAAACCTAGGAAAAACCTAACCAAAACAAACACAAAAAAGAAATTCCCTACCAAAAAAAAAAAAAAAACACTTTAAAAAAACCCATGAAGAAGGAAACTGAAAAAGACATCAGAAGATGGAAAGAGTTCCCATGCTCATGATTGGGAAAATTAAATAGTAAAAATGTCATTCTACCCAACTAATATATAGATTTAAACACAATACAAATCAAAATCCCCAAGAGTTTTCTTCAACAAGCTTGGGAAAAACGTGCTTAATTTCATATGGAAACAAAAGCCCCAAATGCCAAAGCAATCCTGAGCAAAAAGAGCAATACAGGGGGGATCTCTTATACCAACCAGACTTCAAACTATACTACAGAGCTATAGTCATAAAAACAGCTTGGTGCTGGCACAAAAACAGATCTATTAACTAA
Organism: Rhizomys pruinosus; assembly: GCA_009823505.1. Taxonomy (NCBI): domain Eukaryota; kingdom Metazoa; phylum Chordata; class Mammalia; order Rodentia; family Spalacidae; genus Rhizomys; species Rhizomys pruinosus. The sequence goes on along the minus strand of VZQC01007008.1, from coordinate 975,776 downwards.
TGGAACAAAACTGAAGAGTTTGGAACAAAACTCTTCAGTTTTGTTCCATTAGTTAACAGGTTGTCCATTGTCCAAACTTGAGCACATACAGTTTCAGCCACCTCATATTTGACAAGGGGCCAAGAAGACACAATGGAGGAAAGACATCATCTTCAGCAAGTGGTGTTGGCAAAACTGGATCCACCACTTGTAGAAGAATAAAGTTAAACCCCTCTCACCCTGTACAAAAGTCAACTCCAGATGGATCAAAGACCTCACTGTGAAACCCAAAACTCTGAAGAGGATAGAAGAAAAAGTTGGTAGCAGCTGACAAGACATAGGCACAGGAAAAGACTTCCTAAATCAGTCAGCAGCTGTGCAAGAAATAAGATCAACAATTGACAAATTGGACCTCATTAAACTCAAAAGCTTCTGTACATGAAAAGAAACTATCAAGGAAGTGAAGAGAAAACCCACAGAGTGGGAGGAAATCTTCACCATTGATACATCTGACAAAGCATTGATTTCCAGAGTATATAAACTACTCAAAAAACAAGAAAGAAGGGCTGGAGAGATAGCCTAGCAGTAAAGAGCACCGACTGTTCTTGCAGAGGACCCGGGTTCGATCCCCAGCACCCACATGGCGGCTAAGAATCGTCTGTAACTCCAATTCCAGGAGAACTCCCGTTCCAGGGGAATCCGAGACCCTCTTCTGACCTCCGCGGCATTGCACGACACGGGTGCACAAACCTACACGCAGACAGTACATTCATACACATACAGAAATAAATAAAATAAAAAAAACAAAACAAAACAAAAAACAAAACAAAAAAAAAAACAAGAAAGAAAACAAATGAATCACTCAAAAGATGGAGCAAAGAGCTGAACAGAGACTTCACAAGTGAGGAATTAGAGATGGCTGAGAAACATCTTTAAAAAATGTTCAATGTCATTAATAATTAAGGAAATGCAAATGAAGACCACTTTAAGATTTCATCTCACTCCAATAAGACTGGCTAGGATCAAGAAAACAAATGAGGCCGGGTGGGGTGGTGCACGCCTTTAATCCCAGCACTCAGGAGGCAGAGCCAGGCAGATCTCTGTGAGTTCAAGGCCAGCCTGGTCTACAGAGCAAGCTCCAGGACAGCTGGGACTAAAAGGGAGACCCTGTCTCAAAAATACCAAAAAAATAAAAAAAGAAAACAAATGATACCAAGTGCTGGAGAGGTTGTGGGGGAAAGGGGAACACTCATCCACTGCTGGTGGGAATGTAACCTGGTACAGCCACTATGGGAAGCAGTGTGGAGAACCCTTGGAAGACTCAAAATGAGCTTACCACCTGACCCAGCCATACCACTCCTGGGTATATACCCACAAGACTCATCTTACCGCAGAGATATATGCACAGCCATGTTTATTACAGCTCTGTTCACAATAGCAAAAAGCTGGAACCAACCCAAGTGCCCCTGGATACATCTACACAGTGGAGTTCTATGCAGCAGTAAAGAAAGATGACATCATGAACTTTGCAGGTAAATGGATGGAACTAGAAGATATTATGTTAAGTGAAGTAACACAGGCCCAGAAAAACAAATGACAAATGGTATCCCTCATCTGTGGATGCTAGTGCCAATTACCTATTTATAAGTATTTCTTGTGCTTGGCCCCTTGAGCTTTTGTCCAAGTAGTTGGGAGTGATGCATATTAGAAACAACAACAACAACAACAACAGAAAAGACTTCGTCAAAGAACTGACTGAAATGGTGAATTTCTGCTCAAAAAAGTCAACTTCCACATTGAGAATTTTGAGAAAGACTAAGAAAAAGATGAAAAACATGTTTGTCAGAATGCATGAGCTCTGGTGGGGTGGGGGGTAAGGTGGGGGACACCGGTCTAGATTTGATTAGTAACAAAATCTTGTACCAAAAGTATATTATTCTTTTTTGGTCTTTTCAAGACAGGTTCTCCCTGTAGCCCTAGCTGTCCTGGAACTCACTCTGTAGACCAGGCTGGCCTTGAACTCACAAAGATCCGCCTGCCTCTGCCTCCCAAGTGCTAGGATTAAAGGCATGCTTTTTTTTGAGAATCCAGAACAAAATTATTTTAAAAAATCAATGTAGAGACATAATGGAGTCTGTGTTGGAGTCTGTGCAATTACACTTTACAGTGTTTTTCTTATTCTGTTCTTTGGGAAGTCTTCCTGAGACTGGACTTCCAGCTTTAAGAATTATTGGCTATTTTTCCCAAACGGGGTTGCCTTTCCAGAGAGTAGGGGACATCCATCTGACAAGAAGTTATAAATTTGTGCTCAGGTTCCCTGAAGAAAGCATGAATCTCACACAATGGCTTTGAGGTGCTGTGTTTCAGGGGGACATACAGAGCTGTCAGAAGTCAATGAAGTCCTCAGATAGAGGCCCACTACACACAGCTGGGAGATCTATGCCCATCACCTGCCATGGTGGCTTTGACAGTGGCAGTTATCTCCAGATTACTCTGGAGCTTGCCCAAGTCTTTCAGATCCTCTAGGACTGAGCCATGACTAGTCCTCAATATATATTGTGAGGCTCTGGGTCCTGAGGCTCTTGACCTTCTTGAGGCCCTACTCTGACCCCTCTGCCTTTCTACCTTCTGCTTTTGCCTGGACTGGGCCTTTACTCTTTTTTTTTTTTTTCTCCTTTTAAACAGAATCTCATGTCACTCAGGCTGTTCTCAAACTCACTATGTAGTTCAGACTGGCCTTGAACTCCTGACTCTTCTGCTTTCACCTCCCAAGTGTAGGGATTACAGGCCCACACCTGTGCTTTACCTGTGTCTTTCCCTCTGCCTGGGCCTGCCTGCCTCTGTGCTGTCTTCCCAGCTGCATCTGCATAATTCCTGTCTGTCCTTCCTCAAGCGACCTCCAAGGTCCACATCGTCCACGAAGCCCACCACTCAGGTACCCTCAGGGCCTCCCTGCTGGTGTGCCCTCTGACCTGAGGCACCTCCACACCACACCTAGGCACCACCTCATGTGAGTCTTGCTTATTGCTGTCCACCATCGTGATCACAGTGGGTGCCACACAGCTGGAGCTTTGTGAACGCTGTGTGGGAAAGAGCCATCCTGAGGCCAGCAGCAGCTAACAATGGCAGTCTGGGCTAGAACTGGAGGTGGCTCCTACGGGAAGGAGTTTTCTGGGGTTCTAGATCTCACTTTCTTGGCTAGATAGGTCCTGTCACTCAACATTCTTCCTGGGCCATGGACAACTAACCTGTGTTAAAACATATGTTCATCCTCATTAGTATAGTGGTGAAAAAAAAAGAAAAAATAAAATAAAATGTATGTTCAGGAGCCAGGCATGGTGGCACATGCCTTTAATCCCAGCACTTGGCAGGCAGATCTCTGTGAGTTCAAGGGCAGGCTAGTCTACAGAGCAAGCTCCAGCCCAGCTGGGGCTAAAGAGAGACCCTATCTCAAAAAGACCAAAAAAAAAAAATGCACGCTCAGGCTGTCTGGACTAATGCTGCTGTGAGAGAATTTGTGGAAGTGCTGTGTTGGGTGTGCCCATTGATACCCTGACCTTCTCTCTGCTGTGCAGGCAGTGAGGATTCCTGTACTCCCGTCTGTCCAAGCCTGTGGTTCTAGGACTAGTTTTTCGGCCAGGAAGGCGTCTGGTGCCGTGCCCTGACTTTGCTGTCCTGACTCTCATGCTTCTTTGAGTGGTGAGAGGTTCTCTTCAGAAGACCCAGTATTCTCTTCACATTCTCTTTGTCTCCTGCCTTTCCTGGTTCACCCACATCCAGGGCTGCGTCATTGTTACCTGGGAACAGTCTGCAGGGTCATTTTCCCTTCTGAAGAAACATTTGTCATGTTCACTAACTGGAGTGTTGAAATCACTGGTGCGTGCAAGCAAAGTGTTGAGGGCTCAGTGTGCAGAGCCCAAGACAAGAAGCTGAGGCTGCGCTGCCCTGCCCGGGTCCCTGTGCATCCACATCGCACAGGTGGCAGAAAGACATGGAAAACACGAACGGCAGCTCAGATGGTGGGGTCCAGAGTTAGGTGGTCTGCATACCAAACCTGACTACACCATTGGCTGGAAGAGGGCAGGCAGGCAGTTAGTTCAGCTTCTCTGGGCCTCAGTCCCCTCTTCTGGGTGCTGAGTGTTCCACCCTGTTCCGGTCACTCAGGGGTCTCAGTGGCAAGTGTCCCTTGCAGTGGGTGCTGCTTCTGTCAGTCTTCAGTTTGCCCCCGTGTTACTCAGGAGAATTCTTGGGGCTCCCTGGCTGAGGCCACACTGTTCTGGTGTTTCTGACTGAGAGGTCCTCCTTAGAGATGCTCCTGTGGGGAGCCACTGCACTCCTGTCAGGCAGAGATGTTTTTTAAAACCTGAGAGGTTTTTTTTTCCCCCAAAGTACTGCACCTTCACTTTTATTCTTTGAATTGAACTTTAATTCAGTTGCACATTCATATTTAAAATCTCATAGGAATTAATTTCATGAGATTGAATTGTTTTCCTTCCTACCTTTCACAAAGCAGTATCTCTGAGCTTCCTCTTGCGTCTTTGGCGTCGGCGTCACCATTATCTCCCGAGCCGCTCTGACTCATCTAATGCAGTTTTCTCCAGCAAGCGTGTCAGCCTCGCTTCCCATCACCCGTCTCAGATCCTGCCCTTGGTGAATCAGAGCGTGCTTCTGGTACAGGGAACTTTCCACCTTGCCTCAGGCACTCATTTGTGAAACTTTGAGGCAGCTTGTGCCTTGAGTTTAGGGGTACAGAGCAGGACCTGCCACTCCTCTAAACTGCCCTTCTCTCCATAGAAGGTGTTATGTCTCCTCCTACAGGGACTTTGCTTGTTTTGTCACTGGCTCCTCCATCCTTGGGGTAAGGGCTGGTGTAGCAGAAGCTGCACGCCATGGCTGGAGAGTCTGGTGTACTCCCATAACTGCGAGCTGAGCAGGAGGAGCCTTCCTTAGGGCAGTGTGCAGTCTCGTGTGAAGGAACAGAAGGAGCAACTTCTCAGGCTTTTGGCTCAAGTGGCTTCAGAAACACACCTGTCCCTTGTACACAGCAGTGCACTGTTCTTCCAGAGACAGGTCCTAGTGGCTTGGAGAAGTCTCAGGAAGCCAGGGATTCAACATGTGCAACTGCTTATTGTAGACTGGCTGGTACACATCACAGAAAATTATTTCTTACAGATCTGGACACTGGTAGGCCAAAGTCAAGGTGTCTGGAAGGTTGGTATCAGGCGCCTTTGGCTCTCCTGTGTGTGTGTGTGTGTGTGTGTGTGTGTGTGTGTAGGGGCAGTGGGATCATGTCTTATACTCTCCTTCTCATGCCTTCTCTGATCAGGACATGAATCCTGCCAGATCAGGGCCCCAGTATCTCCAAATGCAGCCCAGAGGTTTAAGACTTTAGTGTTAAGAATTTGGGAAAGACAAAATCCTTTACACAGCTGGATGTTGCCTGACAGCAAATTCTCAGTGAGTATGTGTTGTGACTGAGTCTGAAAGTTTCCAAAAAGATGAGATAGAATTGGTGTCAGAGGCTCTGCTTAGGTCTTGAAGCCCTTCTGGTTCCAGAGCCTGGCTCTGACCTCCTGAGGCTCTTCCCAAACAGATACATTGTGACCTTTGACCAAGGGAGAGTCTAATACTATTTGCTCAAATTCTTAGTCTGTTATTCACAGTAATGCTTGTTTTGTTGTAGTCAGCTCCATGAAAGCAGGTACTTGCTTTTCTTTAGTCAGTGCACCAGTGTCTGGAGCTGAGTGTGGTGGCAACATGTTGTGGTGGTTTGAATGAGTGTCCTCACATAAGCTTTAAGTATTCAGACATTTTGTCTCTAGTTGGTGGCACTGTTCTTGGAGGTCTTAGAAGGTGTGGCCGTGCTGGAGGAAGTACGTCATTGGGGGCGGGCTTAGTGAGTTTAACAAGCCTCGTGGTCTCCAGTCTCTCTCTCTCTCTCTGCTTCCTGTGCTCATTGTGAGATGTGACCCTTGGCTTGCTGCTCCAGCCCCGGCCACCATGCTTCCCTCCACAATGGACTCTGATTCCCTGGAACCGTTAATTGTAAACTCAAATAAACTCTTCCTTTTATAAGTTCCCTTGGTCAAGGTGGTTTATCACAGCAACAGAAAAGTGACTAATATATGCTCCAACAAGTTCAGGGCAGAGAAAAGTTGCAAATGTGGTTGAAATAGGCCAGAGTCCTTGCCAAACTTGCAGCCAAACTTGGCAGTTTAATTCACAAGGTGCTGGATTTAGAGGCATGAAGTTTGCAAGAGTGAAGGGGTCTTCAGTTCTTCCTCCACGGTTTCAGAGAGCTGTCAAGGTCAGGCAGAGTGCAGCAGGGGCATCCTTGAATAAAGAATGCCCTGATAGGCCATCACATGAAGCTGTGAATGTGAAGTCTGGTTGGCAGTGGAGACCCCAAGAAGACATTCGAGATGCCAGACCTGTGAGATATTTGCCAACGAGAGCTGCATACAGGGAGTGGTACCAGCCTAAGAAAGAGATGTATGTTACAAGCAAAGCTGGAAGAGCTGAGCCATCTAAGCCCTTTGGAAGTCAAGTCCCAGAAGTTGCACATGGAGCTACTGGACTTGGTGTTTGCCCTGCTGGTTTTTGGTCTTGTTTTGGTCCAGTATTTCCTCACTATGTCTCTGTTCCTCCCTTTTGGAATGGGAATGTGTATTCAGTTCCATTGTATGTTGGGAGTATGTAATTTGCCTTTTGATTTTACAGGAGCTTAACAGTTAAGAGATTGGCCTGTGTCTCAGAAGAGATTTTGGTCTATAGACTTGAATAGACTTGAGACTGGTAAAGACTATGGGGACTTTTAAGGTTGGATTAAATGCATTTTACATTTTACATGGTCATGAGCCTATGGGGGCCAGGGAGTGGAATGTGGTGGTTTGAATGAGTGTTCCCCCATAGGCTTTAAGTATTCGGACATTTTGTCTCCAGTTGGTGGCACTGTTCTTGGAGGTCTTAGAAGGTGTGGTTGTGCTGGAGGAAGTATATCATTGGGGGCGGGCTTAGTGAGTTTAACAAGCCTTGCAGTCTCCAGTCTCTCTCTCTCTGCTTCCTGTTCTCATTGTGAGATGTGACCCTTGGCTTGCTGCTCCAGCCCCGGCCACCATGCTTCCTGCCACAATGGACTCTAATTCCCTGGAATCGTAAGCTCAAATAAACTCTTCCTTTTATAAGTTCCTTTGGTCATGGTGTTTTATCACAGCAACAGAAAAGTGACTAATACACATGTCTACATTCTTAGTACTTGGGAGGCTGAAACAATTATTGGGAGTTTGAGGCCAGCGTGGGCTACATAGTAATTTCCAGGATGCCTTGGACTACAGAGAGACTGTCTCAACTAAGGGCTGGGGATGTAGCTTGCTGGTAGAGTGTTTACATGGCCTGCCCAAGACCCTGGTTCTATCCCCAGCACTGCAAAACAAATGAATAGTGTTTGACTCAAAGTGGTTGCTGATCTACTAGGTGTTGATTTAATTAGAAGAATGGGTGACTTGCATCATGACTGTATGCTACTGGGCTGATGACTTCACAGCTTACACCAAGTGTGCTGCCCCCATTGCAGAGGAGGACACTGATCCTGGTGGCTTGCTGTGGGTTCCTCGAGAAGAGATGCTGAGGAGTTCTGGGAGGCAGGCCATGCAGGGTCAGCTTGCAGAGAGCAAGCTTGCCTGTTGCTCCCGAACTTGATGGCTGCACCTTCTTAGTTTGCCAAGAGAGGCCCTGAAGGATGCTCAGTCCTCTTCTTGTGGGCCATTTTAGCCACCAACTCTTTTTTTAATGTTTTATTTATTATTTTTATTCTATCTGTATGAATGTATTGCCTATAGGTGTGTAAGTGCACTCCTGTCATGCAATGCCCACAGAGGTCAGAAGAGGATGTTAGATTCCCCTGGAACTGAAGTTATGGATGGTTGTTAACTGCCATGTGGGTGCTGGGAATTGAACCTGGCAAGAACAGCCAGTGCTCTTATCTGATGAGCCATCTCTCTAGCCCCTAGCCACCAACTCTTGAAGTGCCCAAGGTGCCTTGACTTCAGCCTGAAGGAACATAGTGCTGGAAAAGGGCTTCCCTCTAGATTGGTGCTGGGTTTCCATGTGGCTGGCTTTTCATATTTCCTGAGAGACCAATGAGAGGACACATTAGCCACACTTCCAGATTTCAATCGATGACCATTTCTGCTCAGCTAGTTAACCTGTCACTCTTGTCGGCCCCTGACATTTGTTATTAGGTGCGTTCTGATTTTATTAGTGTGGCTAATTAACGCACAACATTAAAATATTGACATGAATTGATTTGAGTATCTGTATCATTGGAGCTTCAGTTAATAACTTTTGATAAGACTAGTGATTTTAGAACATTTAGACTTAATTATATTTTCTAAAGGATTTTTCTAGAATCATATAACTGCCTGGCCAAGGTACTCCAATTCCCTAGTTAACTAAAAGAAATTCGTTTTTTGTTTGATTTTGCTTAATACAAATTAAAAATAACGTATACTTGATAAGGCAGTTAAAGGATTACTTATTAAAGCCTCCCTCTTAATATATGGGGAAAAACCCATAAGTGTTGAATTAATTTTGAAGGTAGCATGAGGGAAATATGACTGTTAGAGAGCTATAGGAGAGAACTAGGAATGCATTTCTGTTCATAAATTCCTTTGCAATTTCTCCTCAAAGATGAGTGCTTTTCTTCCGAGTGCAGTCAATGTGCTGCTACACTGAGCATCCCAATTTCAGCGTCAGCAAGTTGTAAATTATGACAGTGGTTGAAATGGGAACCTGAGGAGAATTCAGGAGCTTCATTCTCCTCTCACTTAGGGTAGGAAGTCTGCCAAAGCTAGCAATTTGAAAAGAAAGAGACACGAAGTAAAGTGAAAAGGGAAGGCAGAGATCCTGCAGAATCACACACTGCAAAGTGCAGCAAGATGAGGTGTCCCTCCCTGCGAGAGCCAGCTCCTCTTATTATTTTGAAAGTTTGCTGTCACAGTGCCTGTACCTTTCATGGCAGTCTGCTAAGGAGACCTTACAAATAAGTATCAAATTTACCAGGCTACAGAAATCCATCTTCTGTCCTTTTTTTTTTTTTTTTTTTTTTTTTTAATGTTGACATATTTCAGACATATAGAAAAGTTGTAAGACTCATACAAAGAATTTCTATACAGTCCCCTCTGAATGTGTCAGCACCACTTCATACCCATGTATATATATATATATATACACATATATATATGTATATATATATGTACATACATATACATATTTATATATATTTTTTCTTCTTTTTTGGTCTTTTTGAGACAGGGTCTCCCTGTTGCCCCAGCTCACCTGGAACTCACTATGTAGACCAGATTGGCCTTGAACTCACAAAGCTCCACTTGCCTCTGCCTCCCTAATGCTGGGATTAAAGGCATGCGCCATCATGCCCAGCTCATGTATATATTTATCAATATGTATTCACATACACTTGTGAACCACCAGAGTAAGAGTGATGGTTATTTATGCCTAAATAACTCTAGTCTGTGTTTCCCAAAGCAAGAAAGTCTCTTCCATAACCACAGTGCAGTTTTCAGCACTGAAACACTGTTATCTCCCCTTATCTTCCTGAGATACTGTTAACTGTCTTAAGAATACTCTTTTTACTTTTTTTTTTTTTTTTTAAGGAAGGGTCTCATATAGCCCAAACTGGCCTGAAACTTGATATGTAGTTGAAGCTGGCCTTGAGCTTCTGATCCTCCTAAGTGCTGGCATTACAGACGTGCACCACCTTGCCCATTTGGTTTATGTGGTATTAGGGATGGAACCGAGGGTTTAGTGCATGTTAGTCAAGCACGCTACTAAATGGAGCTATGTCTTCAGCCCAAGAACATTCTGTATAGCCAGCGAGACTCAGGACCTGGCATTACTTGCTTTGTCATACTTCTCTGGTCTTCTTCAGTGTGAAGTTCCCATGTCTCATAACATCCACACATATAGAGAGCAAACGGCAGCTAACTTTGTGGTTCTGCCAGGCATTTCACTGTGATCAAGTTCTGAGTCTGTACTTTGGGTAGGAATGTTCTGGGTATGGGCACTGTTGTGTCCCCTCAACAGTCCCAGGAGGCAGGTGCTGCCACTTCCCATTAGTTCCATTGTTGATAATGTGAACTTTGAGCATTTGGTCAAGATGGCATCTGCCAGGTTAAAAAAATGATCATGTGGGAAACACTTTGGGACTATTTAAGTACGCTGCTACTTCTATCCACCCACTCCCCTTCTTATGGGAACCAGTACCTCTGCTAATGGCTGTCAAAAGGCCATCTCTCATTCTATGATTTCTTCCTGGCTGCAAAAAGTTGTTTCTTCTCCCAGCAGTCTGTTAATTTGATTTGTATCTCTGTGGACTCCATGTACTCTTCTTTAATGACACACTGTATCCATTTTTAGTTAACAAGTCCCTTTGTGCTCAATGTCTGTTTCAGATCAATCCATCATTCTTTGGCCACTTTTGTGTGTGTGTGTGTGTGTGTGTGTGTGTGTGTGTGTGTTCCATGTCCACTTGTTCTTTCTCTGCCTGAGTTCTAGAATTAGCTTTGTCCAGAGAGCTTCCTTGCTTTGAGTAGAGAGGCATTTAGAGACAGGGAGTTGGGCATTAGCTGCACTCAATTGCTGGGGCCTGCAGGGCTTCTCATCAGGCAGATCCTGGCCAATGTCTGTGTGTGAAAACCCAGGGCTGTACACTGATGGCTCCAGCTCACTCCAGCACAGCAGAGTGAGTGCCCTTTTCTGTTTGTAGACTTGCTCATCCTTCATCAGGAAGAGGCTTCGAGCTACTGACCTCAGAAGTCCAATAATTCGAATTCTTTTTTTTTTTTTTTGCCTTTATCCTGGGGGTATGCAGTACAAAATTTAGCTGTTCCTTGATTTCCTTTTTTCCTTTTTTGTCTCCGTCCCCCTTCAGAAAGGTCTTGTTACTCTCTGGAAATACACTTTTTTTCTCTCATTTGTTTCTCTTTGTTTATTTATTTATTTATTTATTTATTTATTTTTTAATTTGTATGAATGTACTGTCTGCATGTAGGTTTGTGCACCCATGTCGTGCAATGCCTCGGAGGTCAGAAGAGGGCGTCAGATTCCCCTGGAACTGGAGTTCTCCTGGAATTGGAGTTACAGACGGTTCTCGGCCGCCATGTGGGTGCTGGGGATCAAACCCTGGTCCTCTGCAAGAGCGGTCAGTGCTCTTAACCGCTAGGCCATCTCTCCAGCCCCTCATTTGTTTCTCTTTGTATTCTCTTTTAGGATTTCTCCTTTCCTCTCTTCCTGCCAACTCTTCCTGAAATCAGGCCTGTACAAAAAGTTCTATTCACCGGGGCTGGAGAGATGGCCTAGTGGTTAAGAGCACCGACTGCTCTTGCAGAGAACCCGGGTTCAGTCCCCAGCACCCACATGGCAGCTGAGAACCATCTTTAACTCCAGTTCCAGGGGAATCCGACGCACTCTTCTGACCTCCTTAGCATTGCAAGACACGAGTGCACAAACCTACATCCAGACAGTACATTCATACACATAAAAAAAAAGTTCTCTTCACCAAAGAGTCCCTCTATCCTGCCCTGTTCTCTTGAACTCATCCTCCTGGGTCCTGCCCCTGCAAGGTAGATAGCTGTTTAGTCTTGGCTTTTTCCTTCCATATCCCCCCTCCCCCAAAATGGCTAGTCTCATTTTTCCTTCTTTCTTCATAAGAAGTAGAACATTATAAGTCTTCTTTTGCAGTTTGCTTTTTTTCCATTTAACAATATGTCCAATCAGGCCACATCAGTCCTCAGAGCTGTCTGGATCCTTTCCGTGGCTGCAGAGCCATGGGCCATTGTTCAAAGTCATTTGAGCCATTTGGACTATTATTTAGGTGCACAAGAACTGTGCTGTGTCTCTTAAGAGCCCACAATGGCACAGATAATAGAGGCCCTAACTGGGCCTCATGTTTCTCCTATCTTACTTGAGGAGAGCAGCCATGTGCTTGGAGGAGAAGCAGGCTGGAGTGGAAGCATCACTGCTACAGACACTCGGGGTCCTGGTGTTGAGGTCAGGCTGCCTGGCACCTGAGCCCAGACTCAGGAATGAGGAAGTACCTTATCCCTGCCTGTGGAGTTCATCACGTGGCCTAAATGCCAAGAGCAGGGCTTATACCCTTATACCATAGGTGATATGCAGAAGAACCTCAGGAAGGGAGAGATTCCTTGGAGAGAGTGCCAGTCTCTCTTCTTGTTCTTCTCTTCTTATTCTTTTCGCCCTTCTGAACATTACTGTACATGCTTCAGAGAGGACTTGTACTGGCAGAATAGCATATATGTGCTTAGTTTTAAAAGGTAGTAACAATCTGTGCACACAGCAATTAGGAGACCGGTGAAAGAGGCTTTCTCTCAGCTGCTTGGAGTACAAACACCCTGGGTGGCCTGGTGTCCACAGAGGAGGATGCGTGAGAGGCATGAATTTATTCAGTGTAGCCCAGGCAGAGGAGACTATGCAATGAGCAGGACAGTCAGACTTCAGAGAGAGTTTTCCAGCCTAGACAGTGGTGTGTGTGTGTGTGTGTGTGTGTGTGTGTGTGTGTGCTGTAGGGCACACAGGCCTCTCAGGGTAGGGTGAGTTGCTGGCGCTGTGAGTTATATAGGAGGAGCATGCTAGCCTGAATCGATACCTGAGCTAGATGTTTGGGCCTAAAGGGGAGGTGGCCCCACCTACCCATCCGTGAGTTGACTGTGTGTATATCAAGCACACTGGAGTCTCCTTTGGCCTCAGTTTCCTTCCCTAGAAAGGAAACAGGGGTGCTACTGCCTCTGGGAGTGCCCCTTGTCTGCTCAGTGGCCACACCCAGGCACCACAATTCTTGGCTGTCCTTGGGATCAGTTCTACCTAGGCTTGCTGTGTGCCTTTCCTGCTCTGCTCTGCTCTGCTCTGCCCTCCCCTCCCCTCCCCTCCCCTCCCCTCCCCTCCCCTCCCTTCCCCTCTCTCTTTCTAGTTCTCCCAGTACAGGGTCTGCTTCCTAAGTTCAGGGAGGGCTGGTACTTGTACAAGTCACACAGGTAGTGGAGGATGAGGTGAGGCTAAGCACAGGGCAGGTGACTGCCAGGTTTGGTCTCAGCTTTTCTTCACAACTGCAAGTTTGTCCTAGAGTTCTCTCATATTTGAGAAGCGGTTCCGTCTCCTTTCACGTTACTTTAGTGCTTTCTGAAATTCATTTCCTCTGTTTATTTTACAGTAGTAAAATTTGCGATGGAATAGTTTCACCTTGAGCTCGCATGCTCTAATGGGGTTTTAATGGAATCTTAATGGCATCTCTGAGGATTTGCAGCCAGATACTTTTGTCATCTTAATATCCCAGTGTGATGGCTCTGTGCAGCAACATGGCTGTGACCTGTCCCCTGAGCCAGGTGTGTAGTGTATCAGGTCTGGAGACCTCATGCCCTGTGTCCAAGGGGAAGTCTGGTCATGCAGCTATCTCACCTTGTCACTGGGTCCTTCAAAGAATTTGTATTTAGAAGTGTCTGGTTGAGCTTCCAGAGAGCTGCAGTCTCTTCCTTCTAGCCAGTGCAGCAGAGGAAGTGACAGCCTGTTTGGAAGCTGAGGCCTTTAAAGGGCCGTGGTGTGCAGGATAGCCCTATTGCTAGCTGTCCTTATGCCTCATCCTGCCTTTTTGTTTTGGAGAATGTGGCTCAAAGAGTCTGGCCTAGTAGGGCCCTGGAGGGCTTTCAGTGCAGACTAGGCTTCAGCCACAGGGTGGTCTCCAGTGCACTGTGGTGAGCCGAACTAGAGCAGGGACTCAAGGCCTGTGTGTTGAGCTTCCCTGCTTAGTGTGGCTGTGGTTAGCTGAGAGGATGGCAAGGAGGAGAGACAGTGACTTCCAGCAGGGGCGCATGACTGGAGGAGCACCCTTAGAGATCCCCTCCCCACCACTATGGAGCCTCTGCCCACTGTCTCCTTCAGAGACCCCATAGTGGCTGTGAGCAAGGTGCTGGCCTAGTGCCCTCTGAGGGTTGAGCCTCACTGCACTTGGCTTTCATCACCCAGAAGTGGTGCCCATGAGGCAGAAAAAGGCTCTGGATGTGACTCTGGCCTTGGCCCTCACTAACCATGTGGCTCAGGCAAGGTGGCTCCTTGTTTTGGTGGCCTTTGGTTTCCTTCCTGTGAAGTGAGGATCTAGTTTCCTGTTTGCTAAGAGTGGTTGTGGGAATTAGAGGTGACAGACACCTGGCACCTACGGGGGACATAAATTGCTTCTATTGTTGCTGTGTTGCCACTGGTGCTCCTGTACCCTACTGTTACCCCATGTCACCTCTAGCCCTGGAGTGCTTCCAGTGAAGAACGGACAGAAGCACTTAAGTTCCATTGTCTGCCCAGCCCAGCGACTTCCAGTCCTGCAGGAGGCGGAGGCAGAGGCCGAGGTCATGAGGAGAACCCTCCCCCTTCTTGTTCCCTCATCTCATCCTCTCCCGACACACCATTGTTTTCTAAAAAGAAAAGAAATGGTGTGAGTTGGAGAAGGCAGTCCCCAGGGCCCTGTTTCACATGATTGTCCCATTTCTAAACTTGAGTTAATAAGAATAAACAAGGTAGGTCGATTTGCACAGGAGACTAATATTATTCTGACGATTATGTAAATATTTATGTGTTCTGGCGGTCTCATTTTGTTACTGGTGTCTAATTTCCTAGTCTCATAATGAAGTGTAATTTGGAGAAGCTTTGCAAAGACAGGCACAGCCGTGGAATAATTTGATTTGTTCAGTAAACTTGGTTTCAGTTATTCCTTTTCATCAGTTGTTTTTAGAGCCCCTTCAAGTTCTTTGTGATTGGACAACAGCTTTCAGCCCAATGAAGATAGGACTCTTAAACATTGCTAGGAACTCACAAGAGGTTTATAATACTGTTGCTTAATAAGGAAATGCACCCATTGGCAGGGCACAGGATTTATGGCTTCAAATGGATTTCAGCTTGGAGTTTTAGCCCTCTGTGTACCTGCTCTTCCCGGGGCTATGAGTAAGGTTTTTTAATTAAGTCAAATTGAATTGAATGAGCTTTTATTGAACGCCCACTCCATGCCAGACACCAGCTCCTTAACCCTTGCACTGCCTTGTGACTGTGGGGAGCTGAGCTAGGCCAGGTCCTGCATGGTTAGGCCCAGCCCACAGGCCTCCCTCCTTCCCTCTGGAAGTAGGCATTTGATCTTAAGCTGTTTTTTCTGAAGCTGATTTTAGCCATGTTGATTAAGAAGGGTTAGGTCAGTGGCTTTTCATGTTATTTGTTGAACCTTGTTTAGTTTTCTCAGCCATCCTGTGGAAGTTCCTTACATTTTCTATGTCTTTTATCTGAAAGAAACAAGACTCATGGAGAAGTAGAAAGCTGCTCAGGGTCACCCACTTGCAGGAGGCAGAGCTGGGATTTGAGTTCTGAACTGTCTCCCTTCAAAGCTGTAGTTCCTTCTAGAACTCTCCCAAGACCTGTGCTTCTCTAGCTTATGACGAGTTCAAGGCTACTACTGTGAGGCAGCCTGGGACTGTGGTGAGGAGGAGTGGGAGGTTGGGGCCAGCTGTGTTTCCTGGGCATCTTCTGATTGGGCCCCTCTTTTTTCTGACCCTCATTCTATTCCCTGGTCAGTGAGTAACATGATGCCATCATAGGTAGTTGCTGGTTATAGGCAGTATGTATGAAGTATAGGTGTTGTGCCTGCCTCAAGGTGGGCACTCAGCATGGAGAGAGCTCGCCTGGACACTCCTGGCTGATCAGGTCTGTCCACCTCAGCCCCCCTGGCTCCTGTGCATCACAGGGCCGATTGCCAGTAGAGCTGGTATTGTATGTGACACTGTGGAGAGAAGCCTGACAGAGAATATCCCACTCACAGCAGGTATTTGAGAGCCATTAGTGTTTAAGAAGGTGATAAAATTCCTAGAAAAAAACCCCATCAGAATAAGAGGTTTGGCTGTCTCCTGCAAGTGAACTTGCAAACTCATGATTGTTGGGCTATCTAAGGAAGTGTCACCTGGATTTCTCACTAGCAGCAGGAAGTGCTGAGAAGTTCTGCTCAGGCTAACCTTTTAAGTCTCTAAAGCTTTAAAACCAGTCCTGGGAATAGTTGTGTTTTTTTTTAAAAAACATTTTTTTGATTTATTTATTTTTATTTTATGCATATGAGTGTCTTACCTGCATGTATGTAAGTGTACTATGTTTTGTATGCCATGACCGCGGAGGGCAGAGAGGGTGGTGGATCCCCTGGAACTGGAGTTATAGGTGGTTGTTAGTTGCTGCATGGGTGCTACACTGAACCCAGGTCTTCTGTAAGAGCAGCCTGTCCTCTTAACCACTCCTGCCCTTCATTGTGGAGTCTTCATGTGACCATACCATGTTCTTCTGAAAATAAAAGTGATTTGAACATTGGAGGGTTTTGTAGCTGAGATGCCTCCCACTTGTAAAGCATGCTGTGGTGATAGGGACATGGCCAGTATTCTCAAAAGCTGAGGGGCAGGCAACTGGGAGGTTTTCCTGTTGCTCAGGTCCACATATCAAGGAATTAGGACAACCTTGGGAAGCTGTACCATGAAAGGCCTCAAAACTCTGTGATTCTGTTAAACCTTTTAAAAAAAAAAGAGTGCTTCCAACAATAGCCATGTCATGCCTATAAAATGGTGTTTTACAACACAGGCAAATGAGAATTCACCTAAGCCTCAGTCACTTCTTAGGAAGTGTGATAAGGCAAATTCAGAGACCTGTTAAGAACAGGGAATGTAGTTCAGTGCTACAGAGTTTGACTACTACAGACAAAAGCCCTGGGTTCCATCCCCAGAATTATATAAAACACCACCAGTGGGCTGGAGAGACGGCCGAGCGGTTAAGAGCTCCGACTGCTCTTGCAGAGGACCCGGGTTCAGTCCCCAGCACCCACATGGCGGCTGAGAACCGTCTTTAACTCCAGTTCCAGGGGAATCCGACACCCTCTTCTGACCTCCGCGGCATTGCACGACGTGGGTGCACCAACCTACATGCAGACAATACATTCATACACATATAAAAATAAAAAAAATTTTTTTAATTAAAAAAAAGGGGGCTGGAGAGATGGCCTAGCGGTTAAGAGCACCGACTGCTCTTGCAGAAGACCCGGGTTTGATCCCCAGCACCCACATGGTGGCCGAGAACCGTCTGAAACTCCAATTCCAGGAGAACTCTAGTTCCAGGGGAATCCAACACCCTCTTCTGACCTCCGTGGCATTGCACGACACGGGTACACAAACGTGCATGCAGACAGTACATTCATACACATACGAAATAAATAAAAAAATTAAAAAAATTAAAAAAAATAATAAAACACCACCAACAACAGGAATAAGCATTTTGGAGTTGGGAGAGACATAAGAGAAAAAAAGAGTGCTTAATTGAGGCAAGTTTCCTGATTTCACTGTTTGGAGAAGTAGCTCTCGGGTAGAAGGTGGTGTTTCCCTTCCTGACTCCATTCCCCTCTGTTGAAGAGCCTTTGTGTCAGGGAATGTTTTCCTTTCTGGTACCTTTGCACCTGCTGAGGGGAATGTGCAGGAATTCCTTGATTGCAAAATAGCTACTCTCCAAAAGCATACAGGCTGTGGCTTTGGGAGCCCTTCAGCTGCAGGCAGCGGGGTGGCGCTAGACACCTGGCTTTGAGTCTCCGGGAGCATGCCATTCCAGGCTGTGCTGAACTAAGCTCATGTTTGCTCACTGGCAGAGGGGGCTGCAGAATGGGCTGCAGAGAGTGGGAAGTGGGGAGAGGCTGGCCAGCCTGATGCAGGGGGTGAGTCCTGTGGGGATTGTTCTGGACTGTGAGGGACACTGTTGCAGACAGGCACCTGTCCTGCCCCAGTGGGATGAGCCTGGCTGCCCTGGAGGGTTGCCTCACCCACCCTCCCAGGCAGGCATCACCTTTTGGTGGATTTGGAACCTTAACCTTGTTCCTTGTTTTTCTTCTCTTTTCTTATTTGGGGATGTCAGAGCAACAATCCTCAGGTCAGGGTTATTTGGGAGATCCATATTACTTCTGATTATTTATGAACAGAAAGGCCAGGGGGAGATAACCAACTCGATTAATTTGTCAGTGAGGCAGCTGGAGGGATGTGTGACAAACAGACCAGGCTGTCATTTGGCCAGAGATTGTCTGTGCTGGGATTGTTCCCTCAGGATAGCCATGATGACAAACGTAATTGACATTTTTTATTAACCCTGAAATGATTAAAGATGCTGCTGCTGAATTTGTGTCAAAGTACCCGGTCCCTGGCATTTCAAGAGGACTCGGTGTGGAGCCAATAAACAGCCTGTGTTTACTTCCTGTTCATCACTTTAATCAGCCAAGGCAGACTGAGCTCTGCCTGATTTGGTCTTGAAACCAGGCCAGAGACCAGACTCTGCTTCTCGGCTTAGTTTGCTAGAATATTCTGGAGTCAGCATCATGACGGAGCCATAGGAGGAAGTCTGTCTTCGCACTTGGTCATTCAATGTTTGCAGAACTCCTACTCTGTGCTAGGTCCCAAGGTGTGGGGTTGCATGCCCTGTCCTCACGAAATGTCAGAGCAAGGTTGGGGTACAGAGAGGTTGTGTGTACATGCTGGGGCAGGGTGGGCTGCTGCACTGAGGAGGAGGGAGAGCCAGGGCAGGAGGTACTTTGGAGTTCATTGAAAAAATTTTTGGTTAGTGTATAAAATAATGGATTTCGCTGTGTTTTATCCATGTAGATCGGACTTTGTTCGTACTTGTTCACCCCTCCACCATTTGCCTGCCTTTCTCCTTTTTCTCTCTGACCTCTTCCTCCAAATGTTTCTGCATCTGCTTTCCTGTCATGTATGTTCTATATGTGGTGTGTATTAGTGGTACGATCTAGACTCCACATGACGACACATGCAGCATCTGTTTTCTTACCTACGTGCTCTCCCTAACCTTTCCCACCCTTT
Organism: Rhizomys pruinosus; assembly: GCA_009823505.1. NCBI lineage: Eukaryota > Metazoa > Chordata > Mammalia > Rodentia > Spalacidae > Rhizomys > Rhizomys pruinosus. The sequence continues at coordinate 956,853 of VZQC01007008.1, read as the reverse complement.
ACATCCCTTCCTTTCCCCTTAGTCCACTTTCTACTGTTTTAATCTGAAGCCCAAATATGAGAAAATGAGCAAGATTTGTCTTTCTGACTGGCTTATTTTGCTTACAGCCATGATGATCCCCAGATCTATCCATTTTCCTGCAAGTGACCTCATTCTATTCCATGCGTGCGTATACACACACACACACACACACACACACACAGACACACAGACACACACACAGACACACACACATTTCTTTTTAAAGTTTTTTTTTTTTTGCTGGATGTGGTGGCACACTCAGCACTGGGGAGGCAGATGCCAGTGGATCTCTGTGAGTTCAAGGCCAGCCTGGTCTAATAGTGAACTCCAGGCCAGCTGGGGCTACCAGGAGACCCTGCCTTAAAAAAAAAAAAAAAAGAGTATTTTTTTAAAATTATTTTTGTATGTGTATGAATGTACTGTCTGCATGTAGGTTTGTGCACCCGTGTCGTGCAATGCCACGGAGGTCAGAAGAGGGTCTCAGATTCCCCTGGAACTGCAGTTCTCCTGGAATTGGAGTTACAGACGGTTCTCAGCCGCCATGTGGGTGCTGGGGATTGAACCTGGGTCCTCTGCAAGAGCAGTCGGTGCTCTTAACCGCTAGGCTATCTCTCCAGCCCCAAAAAGAATATTTTTTTTTGGTGTGTGTATATGGTGTGTTTGTGTCCCTGAGTGCACATGTGTGTGCAGGTCTTCCATGGCTCACTTGTGAGGTCAGAGGACAACCCTCGGCGTGGTTCTCACCTTCCATGTGTCTGAGACTTGGTCTCTTGCTTGCTGCTGTGTCTGCCAGGCTGGCTGTTCTGTATGCTTCTGGGGACCCTTCTTTCCTTGCTTCTTGTAGCACCTTAGGAGTGCTGGGACTGCAGATGTGTGCCACCACATCCTGCTTTGTGTGGGTTCTGGAAACCCAAACTCATCCTCATGCTTGTGTAGCAAGTGGCTTATCTACTGTGCTATCACCCTAGTTGTATAGCATGTTCTTTATCCATGCATCTGAATGGATAGGCATGTAGATTGGTTCTGTTCTTGGCTATTGTCAATTGTGCTACAGTAAACACGGATGTAGGGTCTCTTAGCTTCTTTGGATATATGCCCAGGTATGGATCATATTGAAGTTCTATTTTTAGGTTTTGAGGAACCTCCAGACTGATTTTTCATAGAGCATATACCAGTTTACATTCCCACCCAGAAGTATATGAACCCCACACAACAATCCTTGCCAGCATTTACTTGTGTGCTTGATTTAAATCATTCTGACTGCGGTGAGATGAAATATCAAAGCTGTTTTAATTTATATTTCTCTCATAGACAAAGATGTTGAACATTAAAATATATATTCACCATCAGTTTGTGGTTGTTTTGAGAACTGTCTATTTGCTCATTTATTGATTGATTTTTAATGTTACTTTTTGAGTTCTTTATAGATTCTATATACTAATCCCATTATATGTATAGCTGGCAAAGATTTTTCTTCCATTCTGTAGACCGTTTTTACTTTGCTGATGAGTCCCTTTTTAATTTCTTTTTCTTTTCTTTTTTTTTTTTTTTTTTTTTTTTTTGTCTTTTGAGACAGGGTCTCCCTGTATCTCTGGCTGTCCTGGAAACCACGCGTGTAGACCAGGCTCGAACTCACAGACCGAGATCCGCGTGCTTCTGCGTCCCAAGTGCTAGGAAATTAAAGGCATGCCGCCACCACGCCCGGACATTTTATTTATGTCTGTATGTTTATGAATGTAGTGATCTCAATGCAAGTTTGTGCCACGCCGTGGTTCGTGCAATGCCGCGGAGGTCAGAAGAGGGTGTCGGATTCCCCTGGAACTGGAGTTCTCCTGGAATTGGAATTTCAGATGGTCTCAGCCGCCATGTGGGTGAGGATCGAACCCGGGGTCCTCAGCAAGAGCGTCGCGCTCTTGACTGCTTACAGCCCAATCTCCAGCCCATAATTTCAATCTATCCATTTGGTGATGCTTGCTGTTATTTCTTGGTCTATTGGAGTCTTTTTCAGAAAGTCTTTGCCTATGTCTCTACCTTAAAGAGTTTCTGTAGTAGTTTAAGAATTTCAGGTCTTAAGTTATTTGATTCATTTCGAAAGATAGGGATCCAGTTTCATTCTTGGGCGTGTAGACATCCAGTTTCCAGCACCATTTGTTGAAGAGACTGTTTTATTTCCAATGTTGTGCTTTTGGCACCTTGTCAAATGGTGGTTGTAGCTGTGTGAATTTATTTCTTTTTATTTTTTGATTTATTTATTTTTTTTGGTCTTTTTCGAGACAGGGGTCTCCCTGTGCCCAGCTGTCCTGGACTTATCACTCTGTAGACCAGGATGGCCTTGAACTCACAAAGATCCGCCTGCCTCTGCCTCCCAAGTGCTAGGATTAAGGCGTCCACCACGAAGGCCGCAGCTTAAATTCTTTTTTTAATTTATTTTCGTATGTGTATGAATGTACTGTTGCATGTAGGCTTGTGCACCGTCGTGCAATCTGCAGAGGTCAGAAAGAGGTGTTGAGATTCCCCTGGAACTGGAGTCAAGACGGTTCCTAGATGCCATGTGGGTGCTGGGGATTATTGAACCCAGTCTGCTCCGCAAGAAGCAGGTCTGTGGTCTTTAACCACTAGGAGCCTCTCTCCAGGCCCTGTGAATTAATCTAGGTCCTCTGTTCTAGTCCATTGGTCTAGGTGCCTGTTTCTGTTACTGTGGCTCTGTAGTATAATTTGAGAATGGATCTGTGATGCTTGTCCAGCAATTGGTCTTTATTCTGCTTAGGGTCTTTGCTGATTTGAGGTCCTTAGGGCCTCTTTTTTTTTTTAAGCTTTACTCTTTTTTTTTTTTTTTTTTTTTTTGTCTTTTCCAGACAGGGTCTCCCTATGGCCCAAGCTGTCCTGGAACTCACTTGTAGACCCCCAGGCTAGCCTTGAACTTCACAAACATGCCTTCGCCTTCTGCCTCCTGAGTGCTTAGGATTAAAGGCAAGCGCCAACACTCACACTGGCTAAGGCTGTTACATGATTTACTGAATGATTTATGTAAATAGCTCCATAGATGAACTTTGTCTTTCCTTTTCAATGTTCTATTCTGCAGCTTCCTTACCTGTTTCTGCTCTGATGTGGAAGAGCCAGGCATTGGCATGCACCATGCAAAGACGGGTGAAAACCTTGAAGATCTCTTTCTCGCTGGGATTCTGACTTGCTCTTTTTTTGTAGATGTTCTCCGTGTGCATTACTGAGTATGTCAGCTGAGTGGCTTATTGAGCCCTTTAGTAGAGCTGTCTCCCTTTTTTTTCCTGTAGCATGGTTATTGTTTTTTTAATATTATTTTGTTTACAAGATTATAGAATCTAGACCCGTGTCCCGCCACCCCTAAATCCCCCACCCCACTAAGAGCTCAATGTATTCTGCCAAACATGCTTTTCAATCTCTTTTTCAGTCCTTTCTCAGTATTCTCCATGTGGAAGTTGAACTGGGGCTTATCGCACGTGGTGTTCTCTCTGAGAGTCGAGATGGAAGAGGGGAAAGGAATATAGCGTGGAGACTCAAAATGTCATGTTTCCCAGCTGATCAACATACTAGATCAGTGCTGATCCTCTCCAGCGGATCATCCAGACTACCCACCTTGCGAAAAGGCCTCAATAGGTAACAGTCACACACAGGCCAACCCTCTTCGATGAGTCTGATTGGAAGACAATCCCTACTGCTCTTGTGTCAAGAATAAAGTCCCTGCCAGACGTCTATGGACTATATGACGCCCTTCAATGGTTTAGACACTTATTCTACGTGATGGAGCCAGTGTATATACGACTACGAGGTAATAAACTATGGGGCAGTGAGAGAAATTGAGGCTTTATGTACCTTAAATATGCCATTTTGACTGTAAACCCACTAGGGTCACCAATTACTTATCGTATCCGCTGCAAGGCCACACATGTGCGTGAGATTACTCAAGTCCACGGAGGAGGACGCGACATCGCTCGGGGTAAGACTCTCTGGACGACAACCATCGGACCAGCCTAAAGGGGGTGAGATGAGAACGGGCCATTAAGTGCTGGACATTGGAGATGGCTGGGCCTCGCATTCTATTGGCTATCTTCGAGACACAGGGCCCAGCCTCCACCTGCCTGCAGGCGTTATTGGTCTACCACCAACCCCACCTAGGTCTCCACCATCTGTAACGCGCTCAGTGGAGAATTAATGAAAATAACCCTAAGCACCGCACGATCATTGCCAGCCCTCAGAGAGGGCGCAGTGCATGGAGGCCAGTTTCTCAACCCTGAACGTCCCTTTCTCTTGCAGCCGAGAGCGAGCTCTTTGTGCAGAGGAGATTACTGATTCGGGGAGGTGCGATAGGACGGAAACGGACAGACCAGACTTTTTGGTGTGGAGGCTAAGGTTAGTGTGGCTCCGCGCTCCACTCTTATGGTACAAAGACGGCACACTGGGAGCTGGGACAGTAGAATGTAGAGACGCTAGCGCTGTTTGTAGAGAGATAAGGAGGAATGCGCCAGAAACTAAAACAACTTTGTGGCCACCATGTTCCTCACCAGAATGGGCATCGCCGCGCGAAACAATTTGGAGCCATTGCTTTTTTTGGTGTGGTACCTAACGTTGTGCCCTCACTCCGATGGCAATAGGAGCGTGATGTAAAGCACAAACCCCTTTTGCTTCTCCGAGTCTTCCCCGCTAATTCTCAAGTATGTGGGTGGAGTCCTAGAACATTTGATGGAGACCAAGTGAAGGGCCATATCGATTTGGTCTCTCTGCCAAGTCCTTTATGGACCCCTATGCCACCCTTAGTGAAGGCTTTAGGACTAGCTATCCCATCTGGGCCAACCGATCGGCAGGCTGCCTCCTATCTCTGACGGGAGAACGTGGAGCTGGCTCGAACGTACTCCATTATCACATGATCTTGAGAGAAGAAAGTGCTGGGCGTAGTTGGGAGGCTACCACATGTTATATGCCAGCAATGGGTGGCTCCGGTTTCATCTCCTACTTCTTCCTAAGTACGTGTCAAAGCTTCTCATTATTCCTTCAGCATAATGTATCTACGTTACCGATGGTCTGTTGAATATTCTCTTGGTCACCACAGTTATTTCTAGATATTTTGTTTTGTTGCGGCAACTGTGATGGGATTGTTTTCCTCACTTTTGGACTGGTTATATTTCTTAAGAGGTATGGCCTCCAAAGGGTCACCTAAGGAGCTCGATCTCAAATGGGCACTGAGATGAGAAGTTTCGGTTCTCCTCGATCGGCGAAGTTTATATGGTTTCCCCATTGTGTGTCCTATGACTTTCTTGTTGTCCTTATGTTCGAGAGCAAGGTTACTTCTCCTATCATACCACCGGCCAGCTGGCCTACTTGTGTTCGGCCTAACGGTACTCGTAGATCAACAGGCTGGCTGGACATTGGCGACTTACCTCACTAAGCCCATACGCCCCCGCAATGTTCATCCATGCCTCTGCTCCATGAGTGCTAGGATTAAAGATGGGGTATCTCAGTACCGCTCTTCTCATATTTATTTGAGTAATGAGAAGTGTCAGAAGCGGTCGAGGTCCTCTGGGGAAGAGCAGTTGGCACTCGCCAAGATTGAGACGGGACATGTAAGGGACTGAAAGTCTGCTCCAGCCACTGTTTGTTTTCAATTCGCGCAGACAAGCGGTTGGCCCATCACCGCCAATGTTAGGGCATGCTCTTGCAGGCGGTAGGCAGGACTGGAGCTCGAGTAGATTACACAAGTTTGGCCTCCGAAACACAGAGACGGCGGTAGCCAGACATAGCTGCTACGCCAAGTCCCACCACAAACTATGCTGGATTAGTGAGAGGCTTGCGAGTGGCTTGATGGAGGTCTTCAGTTTTCAGTATGAGTGAGGGGATACAGTTGAGAGTACTCTGCGGTATGGACCATCCACTTTATAGCAACTTACTTTCCAGTATTATTATGTGGAGCCCTTTTTGAGTTTAGTGCCTTCTTTTTACATCTACTAGCTGACACTCCTTCTCACCAGATCTTTAATTGCCTGGATGGGAAGTTGAGGGGAGAATGCACGCTCTTAATGTTGAGTTAAACCATACATTGCCTCTTTAGATGAAACTTCATTGACGAGAGTGTCTTTTACACTTACTACGAGCCTTTAGGACAATGTTGGCTCATCATGAGAATCTGTGCGCACCACGCAAGAGTCCTGGATATAGAACTGTAGAGAAGATAAAATTGATCCTTTCTTTTTATTCGGATCCAATATGTTATATAATCTAAGAGACATTGACGGTTTTGTATACAGGCCTTTTCTGTGTCTCTCAAGATGATCAGGGTGCGAAGTCTTGGGTAAAGAGTCATCACATTTAGGCGACGATCTGTTAATTCTGCAAATCGAGGTCTTGACGCAGTATAGCTTTTGAAATTTGAGACCTAGGTTTCTACTAATCGCACTCGCTTATATGAGTGCTGCATTATAGACATTCAACAAAACCATTGATCGTGCTGTAAGGATTTTTTATGTTTAATTAATTAATTAATTAATTATTTTTTGGTTTTATTTGAGACAGGGTCTCCCTGTAGCTCCAGCCTAGATAACCATTGTAGTACATTTCTCACTGTGTAGCTAGAACCAACCAGGTCCATCATCTCACGTGTCCCTGAGCACTTCATTGACCCTCCATCAGAGATCCACCTGCCTCTAGCACATCTGAGATGCTGTGGATTAAAAGCATGTTCAACACAATCAGATAACCTCTGGACTCTGAGGCCCACTTGAGGTACAAGCGCTGTAACTATAGCATGTGTTAAGCGAATAGTCGCTCATTGGAAGTATAAAATGTAGAGGAGTATGTGGAGCAATCGTTCTTTTACTCCAGCGGGGCAATGTGCTAATGAGAAGATTGTGCTCACTGTACAAACGAGGAGATCGGTGCTGTGCGCGAGTTTTGTGGTTTGCGCGCCTGATATGGACTTATCTGGATTCGTCTCGGTGACGAATGGGGTAGAGTGCTAAAGCCTCCCTCTACCTGGACCCTCCAGAATGAGCGTTATAGCACCTTTCCCCCCCCAGGTTTGTAGGTTACTTTGAGGGCATGTCGGGCCTCGCTCATTGGTTGATCTTGCATGTGACTTGCAGGAGTGGATGGAGATTGCAATTCGACAGACGAATATCTGATCCTTAGCACATGGCATACAATAACGTGTATAAAACCGTTCGCTTCCTGGGTCTTGTTCGGTCCCTCTCCTCACGTCCCCTCCCGCACATCCTACCAAAGGCATGGTTGTCATATTGTCTCACCGATCGATATATCTTTTGAGAAGAGGGATTCACTTGGGGAGTGTGTCAATCTTCATTGGTGTAGCGTAACTGTACGCACATGCGTCATCTCTAACGTGGTAGTTTTGTCTTCTCTTGATTTTGGGTATGCGCTTTATAATCTGAGTGGCCGCCTGCCTCATCTGAGCAATTTATTCCTTTTTCTAGATTTAGCCATCTTCGTCAGAATCGTCATATTGGATGAAGAAGGATGTAAAAGTCCTTATAGAGTAACCAATGTCAGATATATTCACGATATCAATTTATCGGGTTGCGGTAAGTTCCTTTTCAACCACGTATATCTGAATTTCATGATTTTTCTCTTTAATGATAAAAAAGGAGGAAGTTGGCCTTTTTTTTGGCTGGAGAGGTTGGGTTATGGTCCCATCAGGTTTAAGACGCAACACACCGACGTGCTCTTTCTCGAGCGCGACACGTAGTCGAAAATCCTGGTTTACGCACACTACGGGAGACACTCATTAGGTGGGCTGAACTGAACTGAGAACGTAGGAAACATCTCTATCATTTACCAGGAGAACCCTCACTGTTCCGTGGTGGGCCGTGCGGATGGCGAGGGCTAGTTTTAGCACTAAGTGCTGGCGCTCTCCTTCCTGTTAGGCCAGGACTTACTGGGGTAGATGGATGCGGTATTGACCACTGACCAGATGTTTTTTGAGGATCCCCTAAATAATCCCCCCATTCAGAAAAAGGAAAACAACTTAAAATCTGCCCCAAGCATGAGAGGCTGCATGCCTGGGTTCCTCTTTGTGGATAGCGGTGTGGTTAGTCCTTTTTCTTGTTGCTGGGTCTGTGGTGCTCGGAACTTATGAAAGGGAGTTTATTTGAGCTTTGCTTAGCAGTTGGGAGCTAGGGGAATTTGTCAGTGGTGGGGGAGGTTGGTGGACTAGGCTGGATTCTGGAGCAGCAACGAGGGTCCACCATTCACACGCTAGTACAACGGATCGAGACGAGGAGCTAAACAGGGTAGACCAGGGTTGTTAAAACTACTATTCACTAAGTACCTGACACCTCAAGATGTCAACAAATAAATACTTCAATTTCCCAAAGCATTAAGGCACCTATCAAAAAAGTACCAATTTTCATAATTAAAGAAAAGAACTTTTTTTTTTTTTTTTTTTTTTAAGCCAGGCATGGTGCCCCAGGCCTGTGTCCTAGCATTTGGGAGGCAGAGGCAAGGTAGATCTCTGTGAGTTCAAGGCCCACCTGCTCTACAAAGTGAGCGTCTACAGGCCAGCTGGACTGAAGGGAGACCCCTGTCTCAAAAGACAAAAAAATTTTTTTTTAAACTTTTTATTGGTTTTCTGCAATTCATATAACATTTCTCAGTCCAGTTAGACTCATCCCCTTTCCATGCTCCCCACCTCACCTGAGTTCATGCATTTTTGCCATACATGTCTTGGCATCTTTTTTTTTCAGTTCTTTTTAAAAGTTTTTTGTTTGGGGCTTGAAGTTGACTCATTGGTCAATAGTAAAACATGTCCAGCCACAAACTGTGACGACAAATAATGTTCTGCATATACTTTTGAAAGCCTAATGGGGGACACCATCATCAGGCAAACACCACACTCTCGTGTAAACTCGCTTTGAGTGGAGCATTTGGTGCCTTTGAATATCACTAACCAATACATCGATAGCCTTAACACCCAGCTAGTTTGGAGGTAAGTCAACTTGTAAGCTTGGAGCATTATTCGCCCGACCAAATATTGCCATCATATGAGCCCAATGGAAACACCCCATCTCGTTGTTATCTGTACCAAGGCCTCAGGGCTTTCATGGCGCATGCCTCTCCAGGACTTGAAGGAAAGATAATGATCAATGGGAGCTGGTAGGAACCCCCTGCAGGGCTGCCCTTGGATTCCTCACAGATCATCTAAAGTATTTGTGAGCCATATAGTGAGTCACGTCTTAAGTGGGACTGTCTTTTTTTCTCCCTTCCATCTCCCAACTGGCACCGCAGGAGGAATTGTGATGTGGATGATTTATGCTTTATCTCAGTGCCATTTTGGCTCAACCCTATTCACTGCTCAACATGTTGGGATGGCCAGATCCACGATATTCATAGCTGGGTGGTAAATTACCCATTTTTTGCTTTCCCTATTTTTTAATTTTATATTATTCTTTCAGAGTTGAAAGGTATTGCATACATATCCTTATTCCCCCCTAATCTATTAAGCATAAATAATGTCCCTCGGTGACAATTCCACTTCCAAGGTTGAAAATAAGTGGTAGGTTCATTATCGGATGCCTATACGTTCAATTCGCGATTTAAAGGGTATTGCTTTATTTTTCTGTCATACTGGGCACATGTTTGCTTTCCAGGTTAAAAGAAAAATATACTATCATCGTAGATAATATTTTATTTATAATTTATACACTTAATTTTATATATCATTTTTTTACTTATGTAGCGTCTATCAGGTTTTTTGTCCTTTACTTTATGTTTATTGGTAGTATGATTTTTTTTTTTGGTGTTTTTTTTTTTTTTTTTTTTTTTTTTTTTTTTTTTTTTTTTTACTGTTTTTATTAATTTCTTGGGTCTTTGTTTATTTTGATTTTTAGTTTTGCTCTNGTGGCTTATTGAGCCCTTTAGTAGAGCTGTCTCCCTTTTTTTTCCTGTAGCATGGTTATTGTTTTTAATATATATTTTGTACAAGATTATCAAATCTAGACCCGTGTCCCCCACCCTATCCCCCCCACCCCACTAGAGCTCATGTATTCTGCCAAACATGCTTTTCAATCTCTTTTTCAGTCTTTCTCAATATTCTCCATGTGGAAGTTGACTGTTTTGCTGTCTCCCTTCTTAAGGGTAGAGGGCTAAGGGGAAAAGGAAGAACTTGGAGTAATATTCCTTCAAATACTGTGTGCTGACCTACTCAGACTCATTGGAGATGCCATAGTCCAGGCCACCTTCTTGTGGATGCTGGCTACCCCTAGCTCTTTCAAGATAAAGTCCCTGCCAGCTTGGACTTTGACCTAGTTAGCTTTCTATTGCTGTGATAAAACACTCTGACAAGAATCAACTTGGGGAGGAAAGGGTTTATGTACCTTATACTTCTTGATCACAGTCCATTATTGAGGGAAGCCAAGGCTGGAACTCAAGAGGACAGGAACTTGGGGGTAAGAACTGAAGCACACACCAGGGAGGAATGGTGCTTACTGCTTGCTCTTCTGGCCTGTGCTCAGCTCTCTTACACAGGCCAGACCCACCTGCCCAGGGATGGCAACACCCACAGTGGTCTGCACCATCGTACCTCAGTGAGCAATTAAGAAAATGCCCTACAGACAGGCGCTTGGGCCAGTGATGGAGGCCATTTCTCAACTGAAGTTCTTTCTTCCCACGTATGTCAAGTTGACAGGTGCAGCTGAACAGGACAGACTTTTTGGTGTGGCACCTAACGTTGTGCCCCTCACGATGGGCATGGGGTGATGGAGCATACTTTTTAGTGTGGCACTAACATTGTGCCCCTCACGATGGGCATGGGTGATGGAGCATGCTTTTTTGGTGTGGTACTAACGTTGTGCCCCTCACGATGGGCATGGGGTGATGTAGCATGCTTTTGCTTTCTGGTCTGGCTTCTGCAGATGTGTTCCTAGCCAGTTGATTGAACCAAGTGGCCTCTTGCCTCTGCCAGTCCTTATGGAAGTGAGGCTTTAGGATCTAGCTATCCCATCTGGGCACCTCAGCTGCCTCCTGTGCTGCGGAATGGCTAAGCCATTTCACATGTTAATTCTGCTGATCCATGTACCTGGGTGGTCTTTCTATCTCCTACTGTCTTCAGTCTCTTTCTTCAGCATTTCCACTGTAGAGGTCTTTAACTCTTGCTTACAGTTATTTCTAGATATTTTGTTTTGTTGCGGCAACTGTGATGGGATTGTTTTCCTATTATCTTTCTAAGTGTGTCCATGTATAGACTTTGCTGATGGAGTCTTTCCTGATGGAGTCTTTATGGTTTTTTTTTTTTTTTTCCTTTTCGAGACAGGTTCTTCCTATAGGCCCAGCTGGCCTGGAGCTTGCTCTGTAGACCAGGCTGGCCTTGAACTCACAGAGATCGGCCTGCCTCTGCCTCCAGAGTGCTAAGATTAAAGGTTCTTAGCCTCCATATGGGTGCTGAGAATTGAACCCGGGTCCTCTGGAAGAGCAGTTGGCACTCTTTAATGGCTGAGCAATCTCTCCAGCCCCTGTTTGTTTTTGAGACAGGGTCTCCCCATGTAGCCCAGGCCAGCCTGGAACTTGCGATATAGACCAAGTTGGCCTCGAACTCACAGAGATCTGCCTGACTCTGCCACCCAAATGCTGGGATTGAAGGCTTGGTGGCTTGATGGAGTCTTCAGGTTTTCAGTATAGGATAATGTCTGTACGTAGAGATACTTTGACCTTTTACTTTCCTATTTGTGTCCCTTTTATTTATTTCTTTTGCATTACTGCTCCTTCTAAGACTTTAATTGGATAAAAGTGAGAGCAGGCACTCTAATCTTATTCCAAATTTTAGAGGAAGTTCTTTTAACTTTTCCCCCTTTAGGACAATGTTGGCTTTAGGTCTGTGGTACAAAGTCCCTGTTGAGATATGATCCTTTATTTCATGGCTTTTTATCATCAAGAGACATTGATCTTTGTCACAGGCCTTTTCTGTATCTCTCAAGATGATCAGGTCATCTTTAAGTCTCTTTAGGCACTGTGTATTTACACTATTTATACTTTTGATTTGCATGTGTCTAACCATCCTTATAATCCTAAAATGAAACCAACTTGATCGTGCTGTAGGATTTTTTATTTTAATTAATTAATTAATTAATTAATTTTTTTGGTTTTTTTGAGACAGGGTCTCCCTGTAGCTCCAGCTGTCCTGGAATTCACTGTGTAGACCAGGCTGGCCTTGACCTCACAGAGATCCACCTGCCTCTGCCTCCTGAGTGCTGGGATTAAAAGCATGTTCCATCATACCTGGCTTATGCTGTAGGATTTTTAAAGCTGTGTGTTGAATTTGGTTTGCAAATGTTTTACTGAGAATCTTTGCATTTGTATGTCATGGAAGTTGGTCTGCAGTTTTCTTTTTCTGATATGTCCTTATCTGATTTTGGTGTCAGGGTAATTAATACTCTCTGGTCTCCAGAATGAGCGTTATAGCACCTTTCCCCCCCCAGGTTTGTAGGTTACTTTGAGGGCATTGGTGTTGGTTCTTCTTTAGGGTGATGAGATTCAGCAGCGAATCTCTCTGATCATGGAACACGTTCCTTCTTTCCTTCCTCCCCTCCCCTCCTCCTTTCTTTCTTTCCATCATTTCTTTTAGAATTGATTACTGTTTCAATCTCATTGTTACTTGTAGATCTATTTAGTTGTTTGTGTTCTCTTGATTTTGGTATGTCATATGTATCTGAGAATTTATTTTTTCTAGATTTCCATCTTTTTAGAATATATGATTTAAAAATATTCCTTAAAGAACCTCCAGATTTCATTAATATCTGTTGTATGTCCCTTTTCACCTCTGTTTTATTTTTCTTAATTAAAAAAATTTTTTTTTTGGGCTGGAGAGATGGCCTAACGGTTAAGAGCACCGACTGCTCTTTCAGAGGACCTGAGTTCGATCCCCAGCACCCACATGGTGGCTGAGAACTGTCTGAAACTCCAATTCCAGGAGAACTCCTGTTCCAGGGGAATCTGACACCCTCTTCTGACCTCTGAGGCATTGCACGACATGGGTGCACAAACTTACATGCAGATAGTACACTCATATAAATAAATAAATAAATAAATAAATTAAATTAAATTAAATTAAAAAAAATTTTTTTTCTAGACGTGGTGGCGCACGCCTTTAATCCTAGCATTTGGGAGGCAGAGGCAGGTAGATCTCTGTGAGTTCAAGGCCCACCTGCTCTACAAAGTGAGCTCCAGGCCAGCTGGGACTAAAGGGAGACCCTGTCTCAAAAAGACAAAAAAAATTTTTTTAAAACTTTTTATTGGTTTTCTGCAATTCATATAACATTTCTCAGTCCAGTTAGACTCATTCCCCTTTCCATGCTCCCCACCTCACCTGAGTTCATGCATTTTGCCATACATGTCTTGCATCTTTTCTTTTCAGTCTTTTTAAAGTTTTTGTTTGGGGCTGAAGTTTACTGTTTCAATCAATTCTTTGACCCAGTCCTTTTGTTGTTGTTTCCTCCAATTTGTATTGCTCCAAAATATGCACATACGCTCTTCACACATATGCCAAAACAATGACTTCTTAAAGTAAAGTGTATATTAATTCCAAAACATGTTTGGGAATTCACATTTTTCCCCTTTAATTTTATATTATTCTAAAGTATGCATACATACCTTCCCCCCATATACCACAATTACAAGGTCTGAAAATAAGTGGTAGGTTCATTCTAGATCCATTAAGGTATTCACATTATAATGGCACAGTTGCTTTCAGGTTAAAAAAAAAAAAAAATTATATATATATATATATATATCAGTTTGCCTTACTACTAGGTATTTGGTGCTAGCCTCCACAAATGATCACCTCTGTTTTATTAATTTGGGTCTTTGTTTATTTTGATTAGTTTGCTTAAGGGTTTGTCACACTTGCTTATTTTTTCTATGAAGCAACTCTGAGATTCATTGATTCTTCGTGTTCTTCTTTTCAGTCTCCATTTCATTATTTCCTACCTTGATCCTTCTTTCTGTCTACTGATTTAGGGCATGGCATAGTCTTGGTTTTCTAAGACCTCTCTCTGATTTTTAACATAGACAGTCAAGTTATACGTTTTCCTCATAGAAGCAGTTTGGGTCCTAAAGAGATGGGTCCTCACTGAGCAGTGTTGCCAGGGAAGCTTTCTTGGTAGGAGCTGGAAGTGGGGTATATGGTAGGGATGCAACAGGAACTAGGCTCTGCCCTGTGGACAGGCTGGACTCCATGGCAGCGGGGGAGGGAGGGAGGGAAGGAGGGAGGGATGGAGGGAGGAGGAGGAAGAAGAGGAGGAGGAGGAGGAGGAGGAGGAGGAGGAGAACAAGAGAGAGAGAGAGAGAACGAGGAAGTGAGAGAGGAAATCAGGGGAGGGGAGGGGAGGGAAGAGGAGAGGAGAGGATGCACACACTTTGCTTCTTCCTAGCCTGCCACCAAAATTGGCCAAGCTCATCTGTGGAATGGTAAGGATCAAGGTTATTGACTGTTGTAGGATGACATGGTGTTATGGCCATGGGAAGAAGTTTCTCATCTTGGCATTGCTATGGCAGTGGGTGGAGAAGGGAAGGTTCCTGCAGAGATGCAGACTCCAGTAGCCGCGTTCACAAATTGAGCACTTACTGTATGCAAGTCCTGGACCACAGTCCTCACAGTGGTCCTGTGTGGAGTGTCTTAATTCCCTGTTCATAGCTAAGAGGCCTCACTTTACCCTGGTGGGTGGGAGTCATGCCACACTATTGGGAGAGGCAGAATGGAGGTCTGGGGTAGGGCTGCTGCTCCTGGGCTTCCTTTTGCTTGTTAGTGGCTGGAGGAGGAGGGTGCTTTGGTGTCCAGCCTGAGCGCTTCCCTGTCAAGTGGGCCTGGTGACAGAAGGCGCCAGGATGAGGGTACACTCTACCTACCTGCCAGGTAAGGGTACACGACACTGTACCTCTAGAGGGGCCTACCAGCTAAATGCCTCCTGTTTGGTGGTCAGCCCTCTGATGGCATTGCCCATGTTCATGCGTGCCTTGTAGTCCACCAGGTATTGGGGAGATGACAGTGAACTGGAGGTTGGGGCTTCCAGGCTTGCTGCCACACTTAGCAGTGTAGATAAGAAACGCTTTAACACTTCCAGAATGAGTTTATGCCCTTATTTATGTGCAAGGCAGCCTGCACCACACTATCACACCTCTGCTGCCCAGCAACATGGTTTTGAAGGGAGCAGGGTCCTTGTCTTCAACCTGTTGCTTGGAACTTTCCTATCAACCTAATTTCTTTTGCTTCTTAATCCCAGGGCTGGCAGGATGTTGCAGGGGCAGTAATTTAATAAAAGCATGCAGTTTGTAAAGCAGCTGCTCTTCGATGTACTACGCACATTGCCAGCCTTTTCAGGGAAACCGTCAAGCTGTTCTTGGAACTTCAAGATAGTGCAGGGAAAAAAGTTCGATTTAATAACATTTCATCCTTTGGGTTCTGTGGCTAATAGAAGCATAAACGGAGGCCATGTCTGAAAGCCATTTCTTTATGTGATTCTCTGAATCAGGACATAGCAATTACACCGTGTCTGGGATTTATGAAAACATTAATACCTGATGAGAGGAAAACATCTCAATAAATTATTCAATTTGGAGTTGCAGGCCTGGGTGATGACTCTAATTCAGGCCTCCTTTTCTGCACATCAGGGCACATTCCTGCTGGAATCAGGGTCCTACTTAGGTGGAGGCATTGTCTTCACAGTGCAGAATCTTCAGGCTTGGGGCAGGGCTCCTGGAGCTGGGTTTGAATCCTGTCCAGGCAGCTCCAAGCCTGCCTCTTAGCTGCACATAACAAACTCCTTAGGTCTGCAGCCTGTGGCAGCTGCATGATCTGTGGGACGAGGGATGCACATTTAAAAGAATTTACGTGCCACATGCTTTCCCTTTCTTTATTTCTCTTTCCCTGAACCGACATAAAAAGGAGAGCCACGTACAAGCAGATGTCAGAATGGCTGCTGCGCTTTGCCTTGTCAACTGGAAAAGCCACCGATTGAATTACTCCCGATGCAGGTTCTGTTTATGGCAGATGCAGCTCTGAGGGGGGAGGGACTGTGTGCTCCCCTCTTCCCAGAGAGCTGAAGCCTTAATTCAAAACCAAATTGCGTCCTTCAGCTGTCACTTGGTTGTCCCCTCTGATCTTTGGGGATAAATCTCTCTGCTCCCACCTCGTCTCTCTGCCTCTCCTTTTCCCCAAAGCTTTCTTTTTTTTTATTTATTTTTTTCCTTCTGCCCAGAATCCACATTCCTCTGACAAAAACATGCATTATTTAGAGCCTGTCGCCTCTTGAAGTTCTTTAATTACAGAATTAAACCAAAGTAATGACAGTTTAATTTGTTCTCTCATTAATTGGGAACGCTGCGGGCTGATGTGGAATGAGCGCCTTTGGAAGGCGGGAGGAGTATTGCTGACTGAGTGGAGCATGAGTAATAATAATCGCCGCCGTTTAGTGTGCACTAGGCGTGAGCTCTTTGTGCCTATATTTTCCTCCTGGCCACCCTCAGCACGGTGCCACCTTCCCTGCTGTGCACACCAGGAACTGAGGCTCCAAGGCCCAACCCACTGAGTGAAGGCCTGGGTGCTGGTGTCCCACCCCATGGGCCCTGGCCTGTCCATTACCCCTCAGCCCTCAGGCCACCACAAAGGTGCTGTCCCCAAGAAGAAACCCTCCCCTCCTGGGGAGTGTTCAAGAGGCACATCATGGGGCTGGAGAGATGGCCTAGTGGTTAGGAGCGCCGACCGCTCTTGCAGAGGACCCGGGTTCGATCCCCAGCACCCACATGGTGGCCGAGAACCGTCTGAAACTCCAATTCCGGGAGAACTGCAGTTCCAGGGGAATCCGAGACCCTCTTCTGACCTCCACGGCATTGCATGACACGGGTGCACAGACTTGCATGTAGACAGTACATTCATACACATACAGAAATAAATAAAAAAATAATAAAAAAAAAGAGGCACATCATAGTGTGTCTTCCTAAATTTTGAGCCCATGGAAAGGAATGTGGGGCTCAGCAGGCTTCATAGTGGCTGATGGCCATGCTGCTCCCTTGAGTGGTAGGCTCCCTCTGGTAGGCTTGGTGACGTATGTGAGCTCATCAAGACTGCTACCCCAGAGAAGGACAGGACAGATGTGTTTTGAGCATGTGATGAAGGCTTGGACCCCATCCCAGCTGGTGGCTGGTGCAGAGTGGTTCCCTTTCTAGCATGCATCTCTCCCAGGTACCACCCTTCTCACACTGGCCCCAGGGTCCACCTCACCTGGCAGATGAGTGCCTATACTGGCCCTGTGCTTGGTTTTAGTGCTGGACTTGTTGGGGCTAAACTGAGGGTGGATATATAACACGTTCTCATCTGCTGGTGCCCCCCTCTGGAAGCAACAAAAGAACTCACCCCTCTTCACCCTGCCTGTAGCATACTTTTAGGGCCCATAGCCCTGTGTGTACCAACACTGTGGTTTTGGCAGCAGGCAGGGGAAGCTGGGAAAGAGCCAAGAGCTAATATTGGCTCCGAGGGGCCTTTTCTGTTGTTTCTTTAATGTATTTAAGACCCCCACCCTCACAATCCTGGAAAGTGATGACCTTAGCCCCATTTTCTAGTGGGAATGGAGGCCCAGAGACATGGTCATCTGCCCATCCTTGGGGGTTTAAGAGTCAGAGCAAGACCCTGAGGTATCCTGGAGAGTCAGGCCTTAGCATCGTCCTTGCTGTCACTCTGTGGCCCCCACCCTTGGGCATCTTCTTGCTTACATTGTTCCCATCCCCCAGCTGCCTCTGAGTTCTATCCTACATGTCCTCCTACGAAACTTTGGAATTTATTATCAATGCATTTCTCTGCAGCAAAGTCTGACGTCTTTAGGATTAGAGGATTCAGTTACACTTTATTACTGTTTGCTATTAAAAGTCATGCAAATAAGCCACAGAATAAAGCAACTTAGACTGTTTTGAATGCCAGATTTGCATGTTTACTGGAAGAAAAATGATCTGGATTTCCTTCAAGGTGCTAATAAAATTTTGCCTCAGAGTCTCGGCTTTGTTCTTTTGTCTGAAATGTATGCCATGGTGGTTTCCAGAAGAGCCTTACATGTTTATATAGTAAGAGGGTTTAAACACATACACACACACACACACACACACACACACATGCACGCACATACATACACACACATACCACTTTTTTGGCAGTAGTGGGTATTAAACCTAGATTCTTGCACATGCTACAAACACAGTAAGCAGTATCCCCAGTCTTTTAAAATTTATTTCATTTTCTTATTTTGTTTTATAGACACTGTCTCATTATGTAGCCGCAGCTGGCCTGGAACTTGCTGTGTAGACCAGGCTGGCCTTGAACTCACAAATCTGTTTGCCTCTGTTTTCTGAGTGCTGGGATTAAAGGTATGTGCCAACAGGCTTGGTGTCCTTAGCCTTTTTATTTTCATTTTTTTTTTTTTTTTAAATTTTGAGGCAGGGTAAGATCCAAGAGTGATGGCCGGCTGTGGTGGCACATGCCTTTAATCCCAGCAATTGGGAGGCAGAGGCAGGGGGATCTCTGTGAGTTCAAGGCCAGCCTGGTCTACATAGTGAGCTCCAGGCCAGCTGGGACTAAAGGGAGACCGTGTCTCAAAAAGACCAAAAAAAAAAAAAAAAGATCTAAGAATGCGGTAAACTAAAGGAATAACTGAGTATCAGCACCCTGGAGTAGTTGCTTCCACTGTGATGGTTGGAGTTGCTGGAGTTCATAACCCTGTGGTCTTAACTCTGCATTTACCCTTACTGTGATGGGATTGAGTGGCCCTGGGTGATACAGAAGTGAAGTGAGGGACTTAAGTTGACTGTCCTGGTAAATGACAGGGTGCTCAAAGCCTCTGTTTGCTGTTAAGGTCTGCGTTAGTCTGCTTCTCTCCTCATATGTTAGGAAGGGCAGCTGTGAGTCCATCAGAGTTTAGAGCAGAATCCAGTGGGCGCCATGAGCCTGTGCTCCTGCGGTTCTGAGGGTGTTTGGAGATGACAGCTGCAGCCAGCACACTGCTGTGCTGGGGTTCAGATTTGTACCACCGGTAAGCAACAGTCCTTGTCAAAATCAACCATCAGTGAGGGCTGATGGGATGGCTTAGCAGCTAAGAGCCGGACAATCTGAGTTCTGCCCCCAGAATCCAAGGACAGAACCAACTCCCGAAAGTTGTCCTCTGACCTCCACCTGTGAATGCTGGCATATGCATGTGTACACAGACATTCATAATAAATACATAAATGTAAAAAAACCTAGAAGCCTTATGCCACATCTGAACGCTTGATCAAGAGTGACATACAGAGAGTGGTTTCACAGTTGGTTCAGCAGTTGCTGCCCTGCATGGGGTGATGCTTGGTCACATGGGAGACCTTGTTCGATGGGTGCAGCTGAGGAGATCCCATCAGTTACACTCCAGCTACACTGCTTCCATCAGTTACAGGATGTGTGACTGATCACAGAATCCATGGACACATGTGCCATGGATGCTGTCATCCCTTTTTAAAAATTTTTTTATTTATTTTTGTATGTGTATGAATGTACTGTCTGCATGTAGGTTTGTGCACCCGTGTCGTGCAGTGCCTAGGAGGTCAGAAGAGGGTGTTGGATTCCCTGGAACTGGAGTTAAAGATGGTTCTCACTGGGCGTGGTGGTGCACGCCTTTAATCCTAGCACTTGGGAGGCAGAGGCAGGCGGATCTTTGTGAGTTCAAGGCCAGCCTGGTCTACAGAGTGAGTTCCAGGACAGCTGGGGCTACAGGGAGACCTTGTCTTGAAAAGACAAAAAAAATAAAATAAAATAAAATAAAATAAAGATGGTTCTCAGCTGCCATGTGGGTGCTGGGGATCGAACCCAGGTCTTCTGCAAGAGCGGTCGGCGCTCTTAACCGCCATCTCTCCAGCCCCCACTGTAATCCCTTTTCATAATCAATCTTAATCCATTAGGATCCCTTGCTAAACTTTTAGGGAAAATAATTTTGTGCCCATTGAAGTCACATAAATATACAGATGAATTCGGAAGGAACTCCAGGCCTGGGCATGAGCTTGATGTTGCTGAGTGTTGGGTGAGCTAGAAGCCATTCAGCTCATCCTCCCTGTCGCTTTAGACATGAGGAAACTTAGAGATTGCTTCTAAGGAATGGTTGTGAGACCTACTAATCTACCCAGCCAGGAGTCCTCAGAGACCATTTTGAGTTATGGACAGTGTGTGGATGGAGACACATGGACTGCTGTGCCTGGGTCAGAGTGTGGGGATTTCAGTCCATGAGTGGCATGTCCAGTGCCACACATGGCAGGTGGTATGTGGGTTGCGGTGTGCATACAGCACCCGTGGAAGTCGAGTCCCAGGTGGGGGAGTTGTTCCTTAAGCACCTGCTTTCTCAGGGCTTTCATTTGCAAGCCTGGGGGGAAGTTGTGAGGACACCCTGCTTACATATTTCATGGGGGGCTGGGGAAATTCCAGGCCAGGAGCCTGCTACCACCCAGACTTGAGTACCCTGAATTTGGCAGTGCCTGAGGCAGTGGCTGGGTGGCACTGAGTGGGGTAGGGAAGCAGCAGAAGTGGAGGCTGTAGGGGACTTTTCTGCAGCCTAATGATTTTCAGAAACCATTTGTGAGATTGAGGTAATGTATTTCCCAGACTCAAGCAATTTACTCCTTCCCACCATGCCAAATCAGGCTGTTAAATCCTCTTGCTATGTGCACGTAGCTGTTGGCATCAGGGGGAAATGGTCAAGTTCAAGGCTCCTGCCACATCTTATGCTCTCTGCTTCTGTAATTGATGAGTAACAGCACCTTCGAAAATGGGGTTTTACGAACATTAGAAGCCGATAAGCGAAGGAAGCAGGATGCCAATTGTATATTCAGTGGGATCCCAGGGAAAACAGCATGCACAGAAGCAGACTGCGTGGAACCTGCCGGAAGAAGCCTTACAGCATTTGCCAGTATTTGAGTACAAGGGTTAGACCCAGTGTCACCTCTATTCCCTTTCAGTATCTTCCCAGTTGCTCAGGCCTAGAAGTGGAAGCTCCTGGGTGAAGAGCACAAGGGCCTGCCCACCTACCCTCCCTGATCCTAGCCCGTTGTATGGCCAGGACAGGTGCCTCTCACCTGGAGCCTTGGCCTCTTTGTCTATAAAGTAGTCTGGTCACAGCCAGCTCAGAGGATGAGAGGGATCTTGTGGGTTCCTTTAGCTTGGCGAGCACTTGGCAGTGTGGGGCATAGAAGAGTATACCACAGCCCTTGAGGTACCAATGGGGGTTATCATAACAATGCCACATTTTAACATTTTTTGATTTATTAATTTTTAAAAAATATTTTTAGGTGCACGAATGTATTTTTATGTGCATGAATATACCTCTACAGAGGTAGGTGCACCTGTGTTATGATATGGATGTCAGAAGAGGGTGTCTAATCCCCTGGAAATTGAGTTACAGTCAGTTGTTAGCTGCCATGTGGGTGCTGGGAATTGAACCCAGGTTTTCTGCAAGAGCAGCTAGTATTCTTAACTGCTGAGCCATCTCTCCAGCTCCTGATTTATTATTTTTTAAAAAATGTTTATTATTTTGATTTAATGTGTATGAGTGTATTGCCTGCATGCATGTAAGTGTTCCCATGTTGTGCAATGCTCATGGTTGGAAGAGGGTGTCGGATCCCCTGGAACTCGAATTACAGACTTTTTAGCCACCATGTGGGTGTTGGGAGTCAAACCCAGGTGCTACAAGAGCAGCCAGTGCTCTTAACTGCTGAGCCATCTCTCTAGCCATGATTTATTTATTTTTATGTGTATGAGTGTTTTGTCTGCATATATGTAAGTGTACCATGTGCATGACCCATGGAGGCCAGAAGAGGGTGTCAGATCCCTTGGAACTGGAAGGGCAGGTCACAAGGTCAAGAGATCCTTATGAGGTTGTGCATCTGCCCTCCCAGCACGGTGCTGTGGGAGCCTCTGTTGGGACTTCACCTGGCCTGGGGAAGTCAGGTGGGTTTCCTGAGATGAAGGGAGGAATTGTGGCCAACTGGGTGGAACAGGAAGGAAGCACTTCAAGTAGAGAGAAAGGCAGAAGAGTACAAAGAATATGACTGGAGAAGGAGGCCTGTTTGGATGCCAGTGAATTGAGGTGAAGCTGGGTCGGGGAGGTGCCTTCTGTGTTAGGGCAGGTGACAAGGGGCTTATTGTGGGTATAAGGGAAAAACTTCTGGAAGGTTCTCAGCAGGAGAGAGATGTAGCTGACTTCTGACTCAGAGCTTTGCTTGCAGTGGCTGTCGACTGTGGGGTAACAGTAGAAGCTGAAATACCTTTGTATTCCAAAATTTTTTAAATTGTGTGAAAACACACTATTTTCAATCTTAACCTTTTTGTTTGCTATGCTATCTCCCTAGGAGGCCAGGCTGGCTTTGAACTCTTAATTTTCAGTCTCTCTACTGCTGGGTTGCAGGCGTAAAATACTACTCCTGGCTCCTCCTTAGCCATTCTTAAGTATATAGTTCTGTGACATTAAACACATTCATGGGCTGGAGAGATGGTTCGGTGGTTAAGCACACTGGTTGCTTTTGCAGAGGCTCTGAGTTTGATCCCCAGTGCCTACATGAAGGGTAACTCCAGTTCTAGGGGAAGCTGATGTCCTCTTTGTACCTACCTACAAGCAGGCAATATACTCATACACATAAAATAAAAATAATAAATAGAATACTTAAACATACTCAGAATTGCGTACAAACACCGTCACCTCCGTCTTCAGAACTCTTTCATCGTGTAGAATTGAGGTTGGTATTGAGGCTGTGGTAGTGGCTCAGGGTAAGGCACAGCTGGCTAATGAGCTGTGCGATGGGCCTGGGGGTCAGTGCGGACGGAGGTAAAAGAGTGTGTAGGGATTCCTTCCATAAGCTCTGGAACCAGACTTCCTGGGTCCAGTGTCCTGCTGCAGCTCTCACACCAGGGCCTGGGATGGCTGACTTCCTTGTGCTGTGGTATCATCATGTGTACAGTGGAGTAAAGGACACCAACTCTAGTGGGCTTTGGTGAGGACTGGTTAACTCTTGTGAGCACTTCAGAGCATATAACCTGTTCTGTTCCAGACATCATTGTCACTGGGAAGCTTAAGATAAGGTTCAGGATAGAGATGTTTTAGGAAAGGGAACTAGTTACTCCTGAGATGGCCCTTCTCCCCAGCTTCTCGTATCTGCTGGGCTCACTGCAGGTTGTGATCCCCTCTGCTCCCACTTTCCAGAACTCATCGCCCTCTGTGATATCTTGCTCTTAATCCACTTTTCTCTAAGAAAACTCTCCTTTGCCCTTTTACATCTTCTGTTGACATTTAAAACTCCTTTCCTTTGTTCTGACCTTATTGAATGGAGAGAATAATTTCTTGGACTTCTCTGTTTAATGAATGTTCATGTACTTACAGATTCTGTTCAAGTCTTTCCTCAACCTTTACTTTGAGAGACCTTGCATCTTTGGCATCAAAAACATTTTAGGAAGTGCTTAAGAGGATGGCGCTCTTGCTCTGGCTGTGTGAGCAAATGCAAGAGCCTTGTTGTCACCAAGGTGGCAGCTGGGGTATTTCTGCCCTCAGGAATTCAAATAAGATTGACTAGCACTCCCATACTGACTGTTCTACAAGCCCTGCCATCTCCCCAGGTTCTTGACAAACTTTTGGGAAGCTGGTGGGGTGAAGGGAGTGTGAGCTTCAGTGTCCTCATCCAGAGAGGGCAGTGAGTGGAGCCTACTCCAGTCCATTCCTGTCTGTGCTTGTGCTTGCAGCAAATGAGATTCACTTGTGGATACCTGGGTCTTCCTGCTATCTGTGATACAGTGGCATGCCTCCAGGATAAAGACCCCTGTTCACTGTCTCCTAGATATTCCTGGGGAGAATGCTCACTTAAGCTATGAGATAATGGAGTCAGTGCAGAGTAGGTGTGAGGATGAGGTAAAGAAGTGAGTGAAATGCTGTTCTCTATTGCTGTGAAACCAACAGAAGTTGGTTAGCTGTGGTGCTAGTAGTGAGACAGATGCTGACCTTCTCTCCTGTAGCTAACAATGATCAAGTTTGCAACAACACTGCCTGAAGGTGTGGGAGGACCACAGAAAGCAGTTAGAAAGTAGGCAGAAGGAGATGGTGCTGGGTGAATTGCCTACTTTTGTGTGTTTTAAAAGTAATTTATGGGCTGGAGAGATGGCCTAGCGGTTGGGGCTGGAGAGATGGCCTAGCGGTTAAGAGCGCCGACCGCTCTTGCAGAGGACCCGGGTTCGATCCCCAGCACCAACATGGCGGCCGAGAACCGTCTGAAACTCCAATTCCAGGAGAACTCCAGTTCCAGGGGAATCTGACACCCTCTTCTGACCTCCGTGGCATTGTACGACACGGGTGCACAGACCTGCATGCAGACAGTACATTCATACACATACAGAAATAAATTTAAAAAAATAAGTTATTTTTATTTTTATCTGTATGAGTGTTTTGCCTGCATGTATGTAGGTGCACCTATGTTGTGCAGTGCTCACAGAGGCCAGAAGAGGGTGTCAGATCCCCTGGAACTGGAGTTGTGGATGGTTGTTAGCCTTCATGTGGGTGCTGGATACCTCACCTGGGTCCTCTGGAAGAGCAGCCAGTGCTCTAACCGCTGAGCCACCCTCTGCCCCCCTTGGTATGTTTCTACCTGTGGGCACACTTAGTCTTTGCCAGGCCTGATGCTAAAAAGTTGGACAGAAGAACTGCAGTGTTGCTGGCGTGAGGACCAGAGCATTAGTATAACCACAGAAGCTGCAAAGGAAAGAAGGGTGGACACTTGAGAGTGGAGACCAGGGAGACAGAGCCACAAGTGTGTGTAAACTCTGCCCAGATCTCTGATGGCTGATCACACACATGGGGCTGTGCAGCTCAGAAGATCAAGATCTGAATAAAGAGTTCGGCCTCTGTGCTCAGGGGAATGGAGTTTGAAATTTGAGTAGAGCTGAGTGAGCTGCCTGTTTTCTTTTTAAAATAAATATTCCTCAAAGGAACACAACAGAACCCAGAATTAATGCAACAGACATTTTGTACTGTCTGGTAATCTACCCCAAATTCCTAGATAAAGCAAAAAACAGGAAAAAAAGCAATCTTGTACCCATGATGGTCCACATGCTGAAATGAGCAGACAAGTATTTTAAAGTGGCCATCATAGATATGCTCATGGGCTCAAAGGAAAGCATTCTCAGCATGAATAAAATATAGGAGACCTCAGCAGAGAAATACAGACTTTAAGTAGAGTTGGAGGAAGGCAGCATTCCAAAATACAACATCTGAAATCATGGTTTTTCCACATATCACGCAGCAGAATGGAGGTGACATGACAGAACAGTAGACTCTATTCAGCCTCAGACCAGAGGGGAAAATGTAGGAGAAAGACTAGACACCCAGGAACTCGTGGACAGTACTGCAAACCTGTATCTGAATAGCTAAAGTTTTAGAAGATGAGAAAAGGCAATGAGAAAGAAGAATGTTTTGAATAAGTTGCATCAGGAAATTCCTCAAATGTGTCTATAGGTTCAAAAACAAACAAGCCAACAAACAAAAGGCAGTGTGACTTCGAGGCCAGCCTCTCACTCGGAGAGAGCCTGTCTCAAAACAAACAAGCAAATAGGAACAATGACAGAAAACAAAATAAGTTAACAAAAAAAGTGATATAAAATCTAATTTACAGGCCGGGCATGGTGGCTCACACCTTTAATCCCAGCACTCGGGAGGTAGAGGCAGGCAGATCTCTGTGAGTTCAAGACCAGCCTGGTCTACATAGTGAGCTCCAGGCCAGCTGGGACTAAAGAGAGACCTTGTCTCAAAAAGACAAAAAATCTAATTTACTTGAGAACAAATAAAGCATTGTTAATTTTATATGTTTTTCTTTTTTTTTTTTTTTTTGAGACAAGGTTTCACTACATAGACCAGTCTTGAACTCTGCTTCTGCCTCCTGAATGCTGGGATTAAAGGCATGTTTCACCACACTTGGCTTATACATTTGTTTTAAAAATATTTTTTTATTTTATGTTTATGAGTGTATTTCTTATGTGTGTGAGAGTACAACCATGCTCTGCAGTGCCAGGACATCAGAAGAGGCCATCAGATTCCCCTGGAACTGGAGTCATGGATGGTTGTTAGCCATCATGGGGGTGCTGAGAATCAAACCCAGGTCTTCTGTAAGAGCAGCCAGTGCTCTTACAGCTGAGCCAACTCTCCAGCCCCACATTTCTATGTAACACATCAGCCTCACCTTTGTGGATGCATCTATGCAACACACTTTAATATATGCCTATAGAAAGTTCATGAATAGTTGGATAGAATGCATTTTCCTGCCCACATTGACAAAATTATGTTTATATTTATAAAAAAAAGTTTTTAACTATGGGGAAAAGGCAGTGCAAATGTTCAAACAGGACAAGTACACAGGAACCACAGAGCCAAAAACTGCCATGCTGTGATTCATGTCTTTCAAGAGTGAAGGCAAAATGAAGGCATTTTTGGGTAAACGAAAACTGTGTGACGCTTCACTGTTGCCAGGTGTGACCATGGCACAGCTCTTCAGGACTCGGGAAGATGACAGCAGACAGCACGTGGTGAGGACTGGAGCACACTGGGGTGGAAGTGTGAGAGAGGGCTGGAAGACGATTTTCATCTTAGATTTAAAAAGAATAGAACGCTATTAAAAGCAGAAGGGCTTTTAATAGCGTTCTATTCTTTTTAAATCACTGTGGCTTATGACATACGTAAATTTAATACGTAACCTACAGAGTAAAGGGTAGAGCTGGTAAAAGGACATTTATGGTTCCAAGGTCTGTAGTGAACTGTTACAGTCCTGTTTGTAAGAAGGCCACAGAATATTAAGGATATGCATTATAATCTCCAGAGCACTCAGTAAAGAATAATGTAAAGAGTTACAGCTAAAATCCAATAACTAAGTAAATGGAATTATAAAACATTTATTCTTAAAAAGACATTAAAGGTGGGAGAGGACTAAAAAGCAGCAAAAATAAAACAAATAGCAAATGGTAGATGGAAATCTGATTCTATCAACAATGTCATTGAGTGAAGCAAATAAGACCATGATTCAACTGTCAGAGTGGACCCAGGAGTTAGAACAAGCTACACTGGTGAGTGGCTTACGTTTGGTGGAGGAGAAACAGCTAGGCCTAAGGGTAAAGGTGACGGACTTAAGAAGCAGCATGCAGGGGCCGGAGAGATGGCCTAGCAGTTAAGAGCACCAACCGCTCTTGCAGAGGACCCGGGTTCGATCCCCAGCACCCACATGGCGGCTGAGAACCGTCTGTAACTCCAATTTCAGGAGAACTCCAGTTCCAGGGAAATCTGAGACCCTCTTCAGACCTCCGCGGCATTGCACGACACGGGTGCACAGACCTACATGCAGACAGTACGTTCATACACATACAGAAATAAAATTAAAAAAAAAAAAGCAGCATGCAGACTGTGAGCCTGTGAGAGCTCAGGACAAAAGTAGTGGCAGAGAAGACAGTCATTGGGTGAGCATAAAAGGGGCTGTGGTTAGGAAAGCTCCAGTCAGATGTGTGTGTGTGTGTGTGTGCACCCAACACCAGAGTACCTGTGTGTGTGTGTACCCAACACCAGAGTATGTCTGTGTGCGTGTGTGTGTGTGTGTATACCCAACACCAGAGTACCTCTGTGTGTGTGTGTGCACCCAACACCAGAGTACCTGTGTGTGTGTGCACCCAACACCAGAGTACCTGTGTGTGTGTGCACCCAACACCAGAGTACGTCTGTGTGCGTGTGTGTGTGCACCCAACACCAGAGTATGTCTGTGTGCATGTGTGTGTGTGTGTATACCCAACACCAGAGTACCTCTGTGTGTGTGTG
>VZQC01007008.1:841580-926342 GCA_009823505.1 Rhizomys pruinosus | reverse complement strand
TTTTTATGTGTATGAATGTATTGTCTGCATGCAGGTCTGCGCACCCGTGTCGTGCGATGCCGCGGAGGTCAGAAGAGGGTCTCAATTCCCCCGGAACTGGAGTTCTCCTGGAACTGGAGTCACAGACGGTTCTCAGCCGCCATGTGGGTGCTGGGGATCGAACCCGGGTCCTCTGCAAGAGCGGTCGGCGCTCTTAACCGCTAGGCCATCCCTCCAGCCCCCAGAGAATATTTGAAGCAATTCAAAGGACAGAAGAAAGGAGCAACCATTCCCAGACACCTAGAAAGAGAAATCAATAAAAGCATAACTGAAGAAGTAGAAACCTAAACCAAATTGCAAATGGATAATAAGGCAAAAGGAAGCAACACAAACCTATCAGTCATAACCTTAAACATTACTGGACTAAATTCCCCAATCAAAAGACAAGGACTGGGAGATTGGATTAGGAAACAACCCATCGATATGCTGTCTACAAGAAACACATCTTATCTTCAAGGACAGGTACCACCTTAAAGTGAAAGGATGGAAGAAAATATTCCAAGCAAATGGTACCAAAAAGAAAGCAGGTGTTGCTATTTTAATATCAGACAAAATAGACTTCAAAGTAAAAGAAATCAGAAGACTCAAAGAAGGTCATTACATTTTTTATCAAAGAAACAATTCACCAAGAAAATTTCACAATTATATATATATATATACATATGTATATGTATATATATAATACATATATAATATATATACATATATATTGGGGTATATATATATACCCCAAACTCTGGTGCACCAAACTTTATAGAGACCATTTTCCAGGACCACAATTCATAGACTAACCCCAGTACACTCACAGTAGGGGACTTCAATACCCCACTGAGCCCTTTGGACAGGTCAACAGGATGAAAAATAAACAGAGAGACATCTGAACTGAACTATATGATATACCAAATGGACCTCATAGACCTCTACCGAATGTTCCACCCTAATACCAGAGAATACACTTTCTACTCAGAACCCCGCTGAACATTCCCCCAAATCAACCACATCCTGGGACAGAGAAGAAACCTCCACAAATACAAAAAGATTGAAATAATTTCATGCATTCTATCAGACCACAGTGCAAAAAAGCTCAACATTAACTCCAGGATAAGCCCTACTGCCTACAAGAACACATGGAGACTAAACAACACACTCTTGAATAATGAATGGGTCAAGGAAGAGATAAAGAAAGAAAAGCATTCCTGGAACTGAATGACAATGACAATACAACACAACAAAACCTATGGGATACCTTAAAAGCAGTACTAAGAGGGAAGTTTATAGCCCTGGGTGCCTACATTAGAAAAACAGAAAGAGCACAAGTGAATGATCTAACACTACAGCTAAAAGCACTTGAGAGGCAACAACAGATGAACCCTAAATGCAACAGACAGGAAGAAATAACAAAAATCAGAGCAGAAATCAATGAAATAGAAACAAAGAAAACAATACAAAAAATCAATGAAGCCAAAAGTTGGTTCTTTGAAAGAATAAACAAGATAGACAGACCTCTAGCCCAGTTAACAAAAAGAAAGAAGGAACAACTCCAAATCAATACAATCTGTGATGAAAAGGGAAATATCACAACGGACAAGGAAAAGATCAAGAAAATTATATGGGAATATTACAAGAACCTATATTCTACCAAGTTTGAAAATCTAGAAGAAATGGATGAATATCTGAAATCTTGGGAATCACCAAAGCTTGGCCAAGAGGAGACCAGCAGCTTAAACAGACCCATAACATATGAAGAAATAGAGGATGTAGTAAGAAGCCTCCCAACTAAAAAAAGCCCAGGCCCAGACGGTTTCACAGCAGAATTCTATAAAACATTTCAAAAAGACCTACAACCATTATTTCTGAAACTGTTTAGAAGTATACAATCAGAGGGAATTCTCCCAAATTCCTTCTATGAAGCCAACATCACTCTATTACCAAAACCAGGCAAAGANACGGTTTCACAGCAGAATTCTATAAAACATTTCAAAAAGACCTACAACCATTATTACTGAAATTGTTTAGAAGGATACAAAGAGAGGGAATTCTCCTAAATTCCTTCTGTGAAGCCAGCATCACTCTACCAAAACCAGGCAAACATACAACTAAAAAGGAGAACTATAGACCCATCTCCCTAATGAACACAGATGCCAAAATTCTAAACAAGATACTGGCAAATCGCATACAGACTCACATCATGAAGATCATCCATCATGACCAAGTTGGATTCATACCAGAGATGCAGGGATGGTTGAACATATGAAAATCAATAAACATCATCAAGCACGTAAATGGACTTAAAGACAAAAACCACTGATGTTGAAAAAGCCTTTGACAAAATCCAGCATCCCTTCATGTTTAAAGTCCTAGAGGGAATTGGATTGGAGGGATCATTCTTCAATGTAATCAAAGCCATATACAAGAAACCCACAGCCAATATCATCCTAAATGGGGAAACGACAGAAACATTCCATTTAAAGGTAGGAACTCAGCAAGGCTGCCCCCTGTCACCACTCCTCTTCAATCTAGTGCTTGAAACACTTGCTAGAGCAATAAGGCAAGAAAAGGAAATTAAATGAGTACTAGTTAGAAAAGAGGAAGTCAAGCTATCCCTATTTGCTGATGATATGATTGTTTACTTAAGGGATGCTAAAAACTCCACCAGAAAACTCCTAGAAATGTTTAACAGCTTCAGCAAAGTGGCAGGATACAAAATTAACCTAAAAAATCAGTGGCCTTTCTTTACACCAACAACAAGCAACTGGAGAAGGAATTCAAGGAGACCTTCCCACTCACAATAGCCTCAAAAACAATAAAATACTTAGGAACAAACCTAACCAAAGATACCAAAGATCTCTACAACAAAAATTTTAAACCTTTAAAGAAAGAAATTGAAGAAGACATCAGAAGCTGGAGAAAAACATGTGTGTGTTTGTGTGTGTGTGTGTGTGTGTGTGTGTGTGTGTGTGTGTGTGTGAGAGAGAGAGAGAGAGAGAGAGAGAGAGAGAGAGAGAGATTGGTCCAGGTGGAGAAGGCTCAGTGCAAAGCTGCCTGTACTCCCAAGCCTGGCCTGAGTTCCATTCCTGGGACCCATGTGACAGATGGAGGAACCAGATCCTGCAAGTCGTCCTCGAGTCTACACACAGGCCACAGCTGTTAATAAGTAAAATCACCCTAAGCTTTGAGAGATGAAGAAAGATTTCCATGAAAATATATTGCGTAAGATAAACAGCTAAGAGATTATAATCAGAAATGTTTGTGAACTTGAAGACAGTCACAGTGTTCCTAAATAAAGCACAGAGAGTAGAGAGCTTGTGAGCATCGGTGAGCTAGCTCCTGACAACCTCAGCCTCGCTCATCTGCATGAAGTGATGGTGCTCAGAGGAGGAAAAAGCTTTCTCTAAAAAAAGTGACCAAATGTTTCTTATTTGAGGACAGGGTATCATTTTGTAGCCCAAGCTGGCCTTGAACTAGGGAATCCTCCCCCTTCAGCTTCCTGAGAGCTTGGATTAGAAGTGTGTACCACCACAGTAGCTTGGATTTCAGGCATGTGCCGCCACGTTAGCTTGGATTATACACGTGTGCCGTCTCGTTAGCTTGGATTACAAGTGTGTACCACCACATTATCTTGGAAAATCTTTTAGGCCTTTATGTGTTTCCAACAATTGAGAGGCAGAGGCAGCCAGAACTGTCTGAGTTCAAGGTCAGCCTTATCTCTATAGTGAATTTCAGGCCAGGTAGGGCTATGTAGTGAGACTCTGTTTCAAAAACAAATGGCTGGAGAGAGGGCTCAGCGGTTAATAGCACAGGCTGCTCTTGCAGATGACCTGGGTTTGAATTCCAGTACTTAACATTGTGGCTAAGAACCATCTGTAACTCCAGTTCCAGGGGATCTGATGCCCTCTTATGATGTGCATGGGCATTGCATGACATGGTTACATGTACATTTATGTAGGCAATATGCTCATACACATAAAATAAAAATAATAAAATATTTAAATAAATTTGGGGTGTGTGTCTGATATCTGTGCGTGTGCATTTGTGTGGGTGTATGTGTATGTGCACCCTCTGGTGTGTGTGTGGAGATCAGAGGACAGCATTCAGTTGTTGGTCCTCAACTTCCACCTTCAGACAGGGTCTCTTGTTTGCTGGCGAGTAGGCCCAGCTAGCTGGCTTGGCCATCTCACGGTAGGAGTGCTGGGATTCCAAACACATGTTGTTGTGCTCAGCTTTATATGCACTCTAGGGATTCAGACTCAGGTCTTCGTGCTCAGTAGTAAATGCTGTACCCACTGAGTCTTCTCCCTGGCTTAGAAAACCTTAGAAAAAGGCACATTATATACAGAGGAAAAAAATAACACCACAAAGAAACAAATAAGCAAAAACAGTTATCAAACTTTACTAGAAATGTCAGAAGATAGAAAAATTCAGTTTTAAAGTACTGCCAGTTGAAAACTTGATACTGTCACCTCAAAGGGGATAAAAGATAGTTTATTCTGGAGCCAAGTATGAGTGACTATGGCCTGGGAACACAGATTTGGGTCACCCCAAATTCCATTGTGTAATAAATTTTTTAAAATAGTAACAGAACAAAGAAATCTGTAAATCAAAGCACTTTTTTGTTTTTGAGACAGGGTCTCCCTTTAGCCCCAGCTGGTCTGGAACTCACTCTGTAGACCAGGCTGGCCTTGAACTCAGAGATCTGCCTGCCTCTGCCTGCTGAGTGCTAGGATTAAAAGCATGCACCACTGCGCCCGGCCTAAAGACCGTTCTTAGCTGCCGTGTGGGTGCCGGGAATCGAACCTGGGTCTTCTGCAAGAGCAGTTGGTGCTCTTAACCGCTGAGCCATCCCTCCAGCCCTCAAGGCACTTTTCAGATATATTTGGGTTAGAGCAAAGTGAGGAAGGCTTTGTTCTGGGCCTCAGACCCTAGTGGATGACTTTCTTAGTCTTCTGATGGGAGAAGCTAGTGGGATGAATATACTCTAAAAGATTTCACCTGTTAGCCACAGGGACACTATGTTAGACACCAAAAGGTGTCTAAAAGGTGACCAAAAGATGACCATTGAGGGGGCTGACCACAGCCCAAGAAAAATCGTAATGAGACTCTGGGGTTCTAAAACCACTGAAGCTCTAATCAGTTCCTCAGCCTTGTAGGAGGCTTGCTCTAAGGTGCTATCTGGTGAGATGTAGAGAAAGGAAAGGCAGAATACTTCCTCAGACAGTTGAAACTGAAATGATGTATCACCAGCAAACTCACATTATAAGGAATGTTAATAAAGGGAGCCCCTGAGGTGGAGGGAGGCTGCTGTTGGGTGCAAATCTCCACCTGCACCATCTGCACTGAGGCATGATGAGTGGCGATCGAGCGAGGAAATGGAAATGCTCCATTCTTATTTAAAAATGATTTTCCATGCCGATTGACTGTTTAAAGTAAAATTGTAATGCATCATGCAGTTTATAATGTGCAGAGATGTAAAACACATGATAAAAGATGAGGAAATGCTGTGCATGGTTTTGTGGTTCGGATATTTTAAGGATACTGGTATTGTTTCTTGAGAGTAGATGTTAAAGATGTATGCTGTAAACCTAAAGTGACTACTAATAAGACAGGAAAATATTTATGGTTATAGGTCATAGCAACATGAAGAAAAATGAAGTAACAAAAGATATGAAAGAAGGAACAACTAACAGTAAAAAAATACAAATAAGATTTAAACCTCAACCTTCTCAAAAATAGGTGAAAAGATCTAAACACTCGATTTAAAAGACAAAGATTTTTAGGTTAGATAAAAAGGCAACATGCAATTATACAGTGCCTACTGGAAACCTATCTTAAATATAGAAACAGAAAAAGGTTAAGTCAAAAGGATGAAGAAAGATAAGCAATGCTAACAGTAATAAAAGAAAGCTTGAGTGGCTACATAAATACCAGGCAGAGCAGATTTCAGAGCAGAAAATATTACAGGGATAAAGAGAGTCATCTGATAATAACAGGAGGGATCAGTTCATCAAAGGACATCCCCAAAGGTGCATGACACTGGGCACAGGAACACTAGCTGCATAAATATTTATATACACACTTAATAAGAGTGCTCTAAAACACATGAAGCGAAGCCGTCAGCAGGGAATGCACAGACAGTAAAACCCACCAGTGTAGCTGAAGATTTCCAGCCCTTTCTCAATAATCAATAGATCATGCAAACAGAAAACCAGTTTAGATGTAGAGGACTGGAACAACACTGTCACCATCACAGCCTGATTGGAATCTGTGTAACACTCCATGTCACAGCCAACAAAATGCAAATTCTTCTCAAGTGCACACAGACTGTCCACCAGGATAACCATGCTCCAGGCCATAAAGCAAGTCCAGCAATAAATTCGAAAGGATTGAGACCATTCACAGTTGATTCCCTTGGACAGAATTAAAAATTAAAAATCAATAATGAAGATAAATGGAAATTCCTCTAATATTGGAAACTAAACACACTATAAAAATTGTCAAAGGGCAAGGCTCGGGATGTGGCTCAGTGGTGAGGTGCTTGCATAACAAGCAGGAGCTGCTGGGATCCATCCCTAGCACCACTGCAAACAAAGCAAAGCAACTCCATAAGTTAAATAAGAAATCAATAGGGATATTAGAAAATATTCTGAACTGAGTGCAAATGAGAACACAGTGTGTATGTAGCTAGAATAGTTCTTATATACTAATTTATAGCACTAAATGTGTACATTATTAGGGGAGTTTTCAATAATCTCAGCTCCTACCCACATACCAGAAAAGGTAGAACAAATTTAGGCCAAATAAATAAAGAGCAGAAATTCTTACAATAGAGAACAGGAAAGAAGTAAAGAAAAGAAGTAAAGAAAACTCATTGAGGGGCTGGAGAGATGGCTCTGTGCTTAAAAGTGCCAACTGCTCTTGCAGAGGACCTGGGTTCAATTCTCAGCACCCACATGGCGGCTAAGAACCTTCTAGGCGGGTTGTGGTGGCGCACGCCTTTAATCCTAGCACCTGGGAGGCAGAGGCAGGCAGATCTCTGAGTTCAAGGCCAGTCTGGTCTACAGAGTGACTTCTAGCCAGGGCTACAGGAAGCCCCTGTCTCAGAGACAGAGAGAGAGAGAGAGAAAGAGAGAGAGAGAGAGAGAGAGAGAGAGAGAGAGAGAGAGAGAGCTCAGTGAATCAGAAATACACCTCCAAAAGAATCCTTTAAATTTTTTTTCAGTATATACTTTTTTAGTTTTTTTCCTTTTTTTTTTTGGCATTTTTGAGGCAGGGTCTCCCTTTTAGTACCAGCTGTCCTGGAGCTCACTCTGTAGACCAGGCTGGCCTTGAACTCACAGAGATCCACCCATCTCTACCTCCTGAGTGCTAGGATTAAAGGCACGCACCACCACATCTGGCTCAGTATATACTTTTTATTGAATTTTTGTGCATTTCATATAACACACCTTAAGCTCTGCCTATCCCCCCTTTTAAAAGTCTTTTTTTTTAATACTTTTTTTTATTGATTTTATTTATTTCTGTATGTGTATGAATGTACTGTCTGCATGCAAGTTTGTGCACCCGTGTCATGCAATGCCGCGGAGGTCAGAAGAGGGTATCGGATTCCCCTGGAACTGGAGTTCTCCTGGAAC
This sequence comes from Rhizomys pruinosus, assembly GCA_009823505.1. Lineage (NCBI taxonomy): Eukaryota > Metazoa > Chordata > Mammalia > Rodentia > Spalacidae > Rhizomys > Rhizomys pruinosus. The sequence goes on along the minus strand of VZQC01007008.1, from coordinate 918,675 downwards.
TGGAGTTTCAGACGGTTCTCGGCCGCCATGTGGGTGCTGGGGATCGAACCCGGGTCCTCTGTAAGAGCGGTCGGCGCTCTTAACCGCTAGGCCATCTCTCCAGCCCCTTAAAAGTCTTAATTTTTTTTTTAATGTGTATGAGTGTATTGCCTGCATGTATGTAAGTCCATCCATGTCATACTGTGCCTGTGGAGGTCAGAAGAGGGTGTTGGAATCCCTGGAACTGAAGTTACAGATGGTGGTTAGCAGCTGTGTGGATGTTGGGATTTGAACCTGGATCCTCTTCAACAGCAGCTAGTGCTCTTAACTGCTGAGCCATTTCTCCAACCCCTTCATCCCCCTTTTTGATAGGGTGGCCTAGAACTCACTGTGTAGACCAGACTGGCCTTGAACTTACAGAGATCTGCCTCCTTCGTGCTGGGATTAAAGGCCTGTGCCACCATACTCCATATAAATGGAACTTTTTATTTATTGTGTGTGTGCATGTGCATGCATTGCGTGTGTATATGTGTGTATGTATACATGTCTCTTGCTTTGTAGCCTAGGCTGGCCCTGAACTCTCACTAATGTTCCTGCTTTGGGTGTGTACTACCATGCCATTCTTTGAAATCAATGAATGTTATAAACCTTTAGCCAGAAGAGCTAAGAGAAAAATGCAAATTACCAATATTAGAAGTGATAAAAGTGAGTTAATTATGTATCCTACAGATATTAAAAGTACACAGAGGTAATGCATGATCAGTCTGTGCTCACAAACCCTACAACTTAGATGACATGAACAAATCTCCCGAAAGACCCAAATAATAAAAGCTCACTCAAGAAGAAATTTATCTCATATCTATTAAAATAATTGAATTTTTAGTTAAAAATGTTCCCATAAGGAAAACTCCAGGCCTTAATGGCTTCACTAATGAATTCTACCAAACAACTAAGGAGAAATAATATTAGTTTGCTGTGAGCTGAATTATGCATCCTCCCATTGTCCCAAATTTATATTTTGAAGTCCTAACTCCTGGTATTTCACAATGTGGCTGTATTAGTTTCTTTTCTGTTGCTGTGATAAAACACCATGATCAATATAACTTATCGAAGGAAGTGTTTGTTTTGGTTTATGGTTCCAGAGGAGGCAGAGTCTATCATGGCAGGGAGGCATGGCAGGAGGCAAATGGAGCCAAAAGCTGAGTGCTCACATCTTCACGCATGTGCAGGAAGTAAAGAAAGTGAAACAGGAAGCTAGAAGAGGCTATGAACTCTCAAAGCCTGTCCCCAACGACCTGCTTCCTCGGGGCTCCATGACTGCCTCCAAACAGCACCATTACCTGGTGACTGTATACCAAGTGTTTCAGTACTTGTACCTATGGGGTACACCTCTCATTCAGATCATCACAGTAACCTTATTTGGAGCTTTGGTAGCTACAGAGGTAATTGTTTCAAAATTAGATTAATAGGGTGGGCTCTAATGATGTCCGTAAAAGGTGGACATAGAAGGGAGATCAGGGACAGTTGCACATGGAGGAAGAATGCTATGTAGATGGGAAGGTGACTCTTAAGCAGAAAGATGTCTGAACAGGCCCTTCTTTCATAGCCCTGCCCATGTCTTGCTTTCAGACCTCCGGCCCCCAGGCCCATGTGCTAACCAGTTTGGGTCCATTGTCACAGCAGCTTTAAGAAACAAATACGTAATACTATACCAACTGTTCTGGAATACCAAAGAGGAGTTAACATTTCCCAAATCATTCGGTGAGGCCATCTTTACCCTGACACCAAGCCAAGAAAAAGACATTGTGATAGCAGCCAGCATCAATCCAATATCTCTGATGAACTTAAATGCAAAAGTTTTTTTTTTTTTAGCCTTTTGAGACAGGGTCTCCCTGTAGCCCCAGCTATCCTGGAATTTGCTCTGTAGACCAGGCTGGCCTTGAACTCACAAAGATCCACCCGCCTCTGCCTCCCAAGTGAGCAAATCCTACCGGTGTGCGCCACCAGCACCGGCAATGCAAAAGTTTTTAATGAAGCTTTAGCAAATCAATCCAACTATATACTTGTAATATCAAGACAAAGCAGGATTTATCCATAATAGAAGCTTGGCTTAGCATTTGAAGATCAATCAATGTAATTCAACATCAGTGACTCAACTGTAATATTAGTGATTAACTGTAAAGAAAAAACCCTATGGCCATTTTGGTAGATAAATTTTGGCAATACCTGACATTTATTCTTGATTTTTAAAAAACAAGCCAATATGATGACTCAGCATCATAAAAAAGCTTGCTATGCAAGCTTAATGACCTGAGTTTGATCCCTGGAACCCACAGTGGAAGGAGGGAACCAGTCACCTCAGCATACGCACTGTGCCACATGTTCTCCTGTACTTACACATACAGATTTCTCTCTGTCTTTGATTCTCTGTCTTTGTCTTCATCTCTGTCTCTTTCTCTGTCTCTTATACACACAGACACCTAAACACACACACACACACACACACACACACACACACACACACACACAGAGTAAAAAATATAACTTTTCACCAAACGAGATAGAAAGGAACTTTACTAAACTGGTAAGGACCATCTACAAAGACATGAGCCCTGATATTGTTCTTAGCTGTAAAAGATTGACTGCGGGCTGGGGTATTGCTCAGTAGTAGAGTGCTAGCCTAGCACATGCAGGGTTCTGGGTTCCACCCTCAACACTGGGAAGAAAGAAGACTGACTATGTTTCCCATGTGATGAGGAGCAAGAGTGTCTTCTTTCCTCAAGTCTATTTAGCCCTGAACTGGAGATTAGAGCTAGTGCAATAAAGCAAGAAAGCAGGAGGAAGGAGAAAGAACGCCTCACGTGCAGATGGCACAATCTGTGTGGAAAATTCCACTGGGTCTGTAACATACCTTCTAGAACTAAAACATGAGTTAAGGTTACAGAATTCAAGGTAGGTATAGAAAATTAATTGTATTTACCTATTCTAGAGATGAACAACCCCAAATTTAAAAAATGCATTTTCAGTATCACCAAAGTATGAAATCATTAGGGTGTATTTGACAAATGATGTGCAAAGTCTTTTTATTTAAAAACTAAACGTTTGCCTAATCTCATGAAAGACCTGTCAGCTTGACACACCAGGGAGGAAGGAATCTCAATTGAGGAATCTCCTCTATTAGATTGGCCCTTGCCCATGCTCTGTGGCTGCATTTTCTCCATTGCTGATGCTGTAGGAGGATCCAGCCCACTGTGGGCAACACCTAGGCAGGTGGGCTTGGGGAGTATAATATAGAGAGCTGAGCAAACCAGTAAACAGCATTCCTCCATGGTCTGTGCTTCAGCTCCTGCTTCCGAGGTTCCTGCCTTGGCTTTCCTTGATGATGGACTATAACTTGAAAGCCAAACAAACCCTTTCCTCCTCAAGTTACCTTTTTAGTCATGGTGTTTATCACAGTAACAGAAAGCAAATAAGGACCCATGGGCTATAGGCTCTGTGTTGTTAGGGTGTCTCCCCAAATTCATCTGTGGTTTCAGAATAGTTCTGATCCTTGAGACATCCTACAAAATGTGTTGACTCTCACAGACAAGTGGACTGATACCATACCATTGGCAAAGGTAGATGCTGGCTGTGTGGGCTTATCTGGAGCTCTGTGAGTTTGAGACTAGTCTATAGAAGTACTTTCTGGAGCAACAGGAGCTTCCAAGAGATGGCAGGGAGTTTAGGACCCTGGACCGACCAAGGTGTCTCTGAGGCAGGAGCTGGTAAGGCTGGTACACATAGAACCTCTAGAAGTCTGACAGGTATGGAGTATTGGATGACTTTTCCTTCTTCCTTTTTTTTTTCTATTCTTGACAAATATTTTTTGATGGAGTATGCTTATTTCTAGTGTAACCAGAGAAATAACCATCTGCAAGTTGATTCCTGCAGGGTTTTGCTTCTTTGAACTTTTGTAGAGTTTGTATGTTTTATAAGGAGATTGCATTTCTCTTAAAAGTAAAAAAAAAAAAAAAAAGGGCCAGTGAGACGACTCAGTAGGCAGAGGCCCTTCCATACAAATCAGTGAGATGACTCAGCAGGTGAAGGCCCTTCCATGCAAACCAGTGAGATGAGTCAGCAGGTGAAGACCCTTCCATGCAAACCAGTGAGATGACTCAGCAGGTGAAGGCCCTTCCATGCAAACCAGTGAGATGACTCAGCAGGTGAGGGCCCTTCCATGCAAACCAGTGAGATGACTCAGTAGGTGAAGGCCCTTCCATGCAAACCAGTGAGATGACTCAGCAGGTGAAGGCCCTTCCACACAAACCTGATGACCTGAGTTTGATTCCAAGGACCCATGGTGGAAGGAGAGAATTGCCTCCTGAAAATTGTCCTCTGACTTCCACACGTGTGTGCCAAGGCATGCACATGCTGATAATAATAAATAATAAAAAATTAATAACAATAATAATATAGTAATAATAATAGTAAAACTAAAACAAAACCCAAACCCCAGCCAAAAGGCAGTCAAAAACAACAATGTGGCCCGTGGCTGCAGCAACAGGCTGTTTGGTCTTTGGATACCGAGAAGTGCTACTGTGGGATGGACACACGGGGCACACGAGGCACATGGGACACACGGAACTCATTCTACCATGTTTTACTTGTCATGTTCTTGTCAAAGCTCTTTGACTGGACACACAGACCATGTTAATATATCGTAGTTAATATATGGAGTCATCTCAGAACATTCATCAGAAGACTGAGCTCCTTAATTCCGTGAAGGCAGTTTGGGCTCTCTAATTACTTGGTTGAAAAAAGGCAGACACTTGGGGCCGCTGTGGTGTTTGGGAATTAATCTTTAAAGCCTGACAGTGAACATTCAATTCAATTAGGGAGAGAGATTGGCAAAGATTCTTCTCGCCTTTGCCCTTGGTAGCAGAGCTGGGGCTGACTGGTCTGCATTCTACTGCTGCCGTCAGCACAGTGCGTCAGCAGACAGCCACGTGGGCTTTCCCTCCCCAGGGCCTGTCACCATGTACCAATTGCACTGTTTCCTTAGATTCAGGCCTATGCAGGATGTTCCTGCTCAAGAATGTCACGCTGTGGCCGCTGCTTTGGGCCTAGGCGTCATGGACTTGTCTTCTTTTGTCTTTCTTACTCTTCTGTTTCCATCTCCTCTTCCTTCCTCTGTTCTGTTCCTTACCACTTCCTTTCTTCCTTCCCTCTCTTCCATCTACTCTACTTTTTTCTTTTTCTTTACCCTCCTCACTAACCTCACAACTTTATTTCAAATTATGCAGTGTTTATGTTATACTTAAAAGTATAGAGAGTAACCTGGCATGCACCCATGTCCTTACCATTGAGCCTGTCAGATCCAGAGCCTCTGCTGGCTTGTGGGTTACACTCTGCTTCAGTCCTTCTCCTGTTCTGGTTCCTCCTTCTGCTACTCCATTCCCAGCTGAACTTGGGGACCCATACTGAGGCTATTTTTCTTCCTTGCTCTGTCTATGCTTGTTGTCTTGAATAGCTGAGTGTGCATGACCCAGACACGGTTTCTGGGGCAGGTACTTCCAGAGCTCAGCCTCCAGCCCAATCCTCCCTTGTGATGGCTGCTGACTCCATCCTGTGCTCAGCTCTGGTCTTCTGGCTCTCCACCTTGCTTCTGGAGCAGGCCCTTCCCTGCAGCATCATTTCCCCATATGTTCACGACCTAACTTTGGTCTGGGTTAGGTTCTGGTCTCTCTTGCCCTTGTGATCCAGCTCTGCTCTGGAGGATTCCTGTTGTTTCTGCTCCTTCTCCACAGCCCCGTCTGTGACCGGGTCTCCTCCTGCCCCATCTGGCTCACCCCACTGGGCACACTGGGCTTCTTGGGGTTGCTTGATGGTGCCAGGCATATTCATAAGGAGCTCTTTTCCTCACCCCTCAGGTCTGCTAAGATAGGTCCAGTGCAGCCACCGTGGCCACCAGTTTAGCCCCTTCTCCTGACCTTATAACCCCTTTCTTGCTGACCTTTTAGAAGTTCAGTTTCCGCCACTATGTCACACTCTCCATTCTGCTTGTTCACTTAGGGTCTGTCTCCCTGACTAGATGTCAACTCTTGGAAAGCATCAGCTTTGCTTCTTGTTGCTTCATGGCTAGTTGGTGAGTACTCAGGAGGATTTGTTGACTGAGAGCATGAAAGTCCTTGCCTCGGAGCCTTCTTCCTCTTCCTTTCCCTCACTTCCTCCCAGCTACTAGTCACCCTGCAGGGGAGATGCTCACAGTGCTGACAGTGCTCCCAGTTCCCAGTCACCCCCTAGTGATAAAGCTCCCCAAGCTGTCGTCTTAATACAAATGCATAAACACATGAGATAACATTTTGCTTTGTATGTGTTTTTAAAAATTGTGTTACAGTACAGCACAAAATTTATCATTGTAACCAGTTTTAAGTGTACAATTGACACTGTTGCATAACCATCACTTCCCCCACCTCCAGACCCCTCACCCTTAGCCTACAATCCCTGCCCCCCCAGCTCCTGCACAAGTTTGTGATTCTGACTGGGCAGGGTGCATTATAAGGGAAAGCCTGCAAGCATCATCCTTTTGGGTCAGACCTCAGTCCCTCCTTGTGGTAGCAGGCATGCTGATGGCCTTTGCGAGCCATGCCCTGCTGTGTGGGCAGACTGGATTTGTTGATCTACTCACCCTCTGTGGACACATGGGCTAGTCTTCCCTCTAGCTCTGTAAACAATGCTGCTACAATTGTAGATGTACAGAATTTCTTTGAGATCTTGGCATCCAGCTTTTGGGTTTATACCAGGAAGTGGAATTTCTAGGTGGTATGGTAATTGTTAAGTTGGTTTCGGAACCACTAAACTGCTTTCCATAATGGCTGTACTGTCTTACATTCCCACCAGCAGCATACCTGGGTTCTGATTTTCTACATCTGTGCCAACACTTGGTATTCTCCCTCCCTCCTTCCCTCCCTCCCTCCCTCCCTCATCCTGCTCTCCTTTCTTGTATCCAACCTAACTGGTATGATGTTGTAGCTTGTGTATTTCTTTAAAAGTGAAATCATGCTCTATAGATGCAGCATGTCTTAGGTACTCAACATGTCTAGGTACTAAACGTTAGCTTTTTACTGTTTCCACCCTAGGAGCCTGTAGAACTTGCTCATTCATGTTAATTTTTCTATTAACACCATACTTGTGTGTAGTTCTGAAGAAGCAGCGTTCTCTGCATTCTGCCACCCTTCCATGCATTCTCCACTTAGAAGTCTGGCTGTTCTTTCTGTCTGTGTTTTAAATGTAACTACTGCTATTTCTTTTTTTCTTCCTTTTTTTTTTTTTTTGGTTTTTTAGTTTGAGACCTAGCTATTGACCCCTGGTATGGAAGAAAGGAATGAAATGCTGTTCACGTTCTGTGAAGGCCCCTCTTGACCGTTTGCTTTCTGAAGCCTAGGTATTTACATATTCCCAGGAAACCACTTTCAGAACTCTGGATCTGCTGTGTTCTGAGCATCTTCAGGACTTGCCAGGTGGAATTAGCTCATTTTTTAAAAACATTTTATTTATTTATTTATTTTTTATTTTATTTTATTTATTTTTGTATGTGTATGAATGTACTGTCTGCATGTAGGTCTGTGCACCCGTGTCATGCAATGCCGCAAAGGTCAGAAGAGGGTGTCGGATTCCCCTGGAACTGGAATTACAGACGGTTCTTAGCCTCCATGTGGGTGCTGGGGATCGAACCCGGGTCCTCTGCAAGAGCAGTCGGTGCTTGTAACCGCTAGGCTATCTCTCCAGCCCCAGGAGGCTGCATGTTTCTACAAGGAAAAATGAGTCTAGATGCTGTGATGAAAACGGGAATCCATCTTCACAGTGAGCCCCTTACCTTCTGCAGGGCTGAGCTCACCCGGAGTTCAGGCCCTCATCACAGAGTCTAGTGCTGGCTGTTTGTGTTTCCCTCATAGGTGTGGAATGCTGTGGACTCGGGGCACTGCTTGCAGACCTACCCCCTACACAGTGAGGCAGTGCGGGCTGCACGGTGGTCTCCCTGTGGCCGGCGGATCCTCAGTGGTGGCTTTGACTTTGCTGTGCATCTGACAGACCTCGAAACAGGTGCGTCCTGCTGTCCCATTCACTGCCTCAAGCAGCTGGTGACCCTCTTTCTGGGGAAGCTCTTGGAGGGTCCTGACCACGAGCCACTTGTGGTGTCCGGGTTTGGTGGAGGTCTCAGGACAAGCTCATTTCATTGAGAAGTGTGCAGATCATTTGCCAGTGGCACTGCAGCTGCTTACAGAGCACTGGGACCCGGCCTCTGCCGGCCAGCAGGGAACAGAGCTGAGGTTGTCACTGCAGCTGCTTACAAGCACTGGAGCCCGGCTTCTGCCGGCCAGCAGGGGACAGAGCCGAGGTTGTCACTGCAGCTGCTTACAGAGCACTGAGACCCGGCCTCTGCCGGCCAGCAGGGGACAGAGCTGAGGTTGTCACTGCAACTGCTTACAAGCACTGGAGCCCGGCCTCTGCCGGCCAGCAGGGGACAGAGCCGAGGTTGTCACTGCAGCTGCTTACAGAGCACTGGGACCCGGCCTCAGCCGGCCAGAAGGGGACAGAGCCGAGGTTGTCACTGCAGCTGCTTACAGAGCACTGGGACCCGGCCTCTGCCGGCCAGCAGGGGACAGAGCCAAGGTCGTCACTGCAACTGCTTACAAGCACTGGAGCCTGGCCTCTGCCGGCCAGCAGGGGACAGAGCCGAGGTTGTCACTGCAGCTGCTTATAGAGCACTGGAACCCGGCCTCTGCCGGCCCGCAGGGAACAGAGCTGAGGTTGTCACTGCAACTGCTTACAAGCACTGGAGCCCGACCTCTGCCGGCCAACAGGGGACAGAGCCGAGGTTGTCACTGCAGCTGCTTACAAGCACTGGAGCCCGGCCTCTGCCGGCCAGCAGGGGACAGAGCCGAGGTTGTCACTGCAACTGCTTACAAGCACTGGAGCCCGGCCTCTGCCGGCCAGCAGGGGACAGAGCCGAGGTTGTCACTGCAGCTGCTTACAGAGCACTGGGACCTGGCCTCTGCCGGCCAGCAGGGGACAGAGCTGAGGTTGTCACTGCAGCTGCTTACAGAGCACTGGGACCCGGCCTTGTCAGCCAGCAGAGGACAGAGCCAAGGTTGTCTCAGCCCCCATGCTGCAGGCTGGATAAAGAGGCAGCTTTTTAATCAACTTCTGATGTGTAATTGGGACTGAAATATCACCGTGTCCTTTAGTTGGCATCAGTTTAGAATTCCTGTCAGCCCATGCGGTTAGGACTCTGTTCCATAGGGACGTCTTTAGAGGGGCTCTGCCTAGTGATTACACCGAGAGGCACCTGGGTAGAGAAGGACCCACGTAGGCAGATCCTCAGGACCCTTGAAGGAGAGAGGATCCAGCAGGAAGAATTCACCCACACAGACTCTATGTAGGAGCCCAGAGCTGCCCACTCAGTGACAGGAAGGGAGACCAGGGAATGTTGGGGCTGGGGTCAAAGCTATTCTGCCTGAGTTGGACCTTGCTTCCTTCAGTGTCAATGTGGCCTTCTGCCCCTTCCTCCTTTTTCACACAGTAGGCACTGTGTCACGGCCAGGAGGAAGGGTCCATCACAAAGCCCCTAGGTATCACTGTAGCCTAAAAACTAGTTTCCTACCACATGGCTCAGCAGTGGCCCAGCAGACCCCATGGTAGCTAGTTTGAGGCCCATCTTTCCCAGAATCTAGAAGAATCTGGGTCCAACTTCTGCAGTACTTCTCCCTGAAAGGAAATGCATAGGGGATTTGTAGTAATGGTGGCCATTGAGTCTACCCCAGCGTCATTCTAAGGGCCTTTGAAGTGCCCTGCAGCTTCTCTGAGCTCCATACATTCTCAAGAGGTGGATGGCATGACTGATGGCTAGGGAGTCCCTGCTGGGTGCCAGGGACCATGCCTGGGCTTTTCACATGACACGTGGAGCTCACTGTGGCCGCTGGAAGCAGTGATTTCCATTTTCCAGGCAAGGAGACTGAGGCTTAGGGTAAGGGACCTTCTCTTGACCTCCCAAATGCATGGCTGGGTGAGTTGGGAGCCCTGTGTGTAACTGAAGTCCTGTGCCCTCCCTTGATGCCAGGAGCTGGCATAGCCCTTTCATAGCTCTGGCCCTGACTCATCTTGCTAATCAAACCTTGTGAAGCCACCAGCACTCAGGGAGTTTGGTGCCACATGGTGACCGGGCTGGTAATGGAGCAATAGGCTCGGATTGCTGAGTGCACTGTGCTAGGCATTGCCCATAGCCTTCCATACTGGCCGCCTTTAGGCCTCGTCATGGTTGGAAGCAGTGGCCCTCAGAACCACCTTTTACACAGAGATCAGGACTTACCCCAATTCTGGATGCTCTGTCTGCCAGGCCACAAAGCCTGCTACCTGGCTGCTTGCTACTGTCCAAGTGTCCCTAATGTGTGCTCTGTATTCAAGACAGCTGATTGTGGTCCCAGGGCCACCCTGGAGAATCTGGTCCCAGGGCCACCCTGGAGAATCTCATGAGGTATGTAGAATCAGTGCCATGCTGCAGCAGAGAAGACACAGGAACCATGAGGAGGTCGAGTAGAAAATCGAGGCAGAGGCTATGGATGTGGATGACTTGGGAGCATACTTGCCTCACATGCACAAAGTCCCGAGTTTGATCCCAAGCACCCTGTAAATCAGGTGGGCCACACCTGCGATCCTAGCACGTGAGAGGGTGAGGCAGCAAGACTGGAAGGCCCTCTTTGGCTCTGTACTGAGTACAAGGCCAGCTTGGATTACATGAGACCTTGTCTCAAAAAAAAGTTTATTGAAAAGAGGTAAAACCTGAGCTGAGCTAGGAGGCGAGTGGACCAAAGGATGGAGTAGAGGAGCCGTGGAGAGAAAGGAAGCAAGTCCCCAGCAGGCGGAACCATGACCGTGGACACGGGGACAGGAGGTCATGTGGAAACCAGAGTTCGTCTTGGGTGCAGGGAGTGGGGAGGTGAGTCTGGGGGATGCAGGAGGGGCCTGACCCATATGAGCACACTTGGGTGTCACACTGTCTACAGAATGACAGGGGACTCATCCCAACACTGTCTCTTCTCACATGGACGCTGCTGCCGGAACACTCATGTCAAACTCATTGGATGGTGCAGGTGGCCCTGGCTCATTATTGATTTTCTCCATCAGCAGGTTTAAAAACAGGCAGCTGCTGTGTGTGTGTGTGTGTGTGTGTGTGTGTGTGTGTGTGTGTGAGAGAGAGAGAGAGAGAGAGAGAGAGAGAGAGAGAGAGAGGGAGGTTCTGAAATGTTTAGATGGTCCGAGGAGCCTCCTGCCTGGCTCATCAGGGACTGAGTCTGGAGCAGCAGTGGACCGTGGTCCAGTTAGTGCTCTGGACAGGGGGTCCATGTAACATGTGGCCTAATGGAGGGATAGAAGAGGAGGGGCTGTTCCTTGGCAGGTGTGCTGGAGCTTGGGGCTGGAGGACAGTGTGCTGGCAGAGCCCTCTGGTGTGCTGGGTGGGCGGTGAGAGGCATGGGCTTCCCTCTGGGAGCTGGTGCCCAGTAGGGAGTGACAGAAGGCACTTAACGCCACTCTGCTGGGAATGGTGTCTGCATGGGGTTCATCTGTTGAAGGTCCACTTTCATCCTCTTTGTTATTTATTTTATACCTACTGTATGTAGGGTCTGTGATGGGGTGTACTGGATATCCTCCCCAGGGAGGGCCCAACTGACTGTCAGTTTTTGTCTGTATCCTGGTGGGTGTGGAAGCTCCTGGAAGACAGGCCTATGCTGGTGGTCTCTTTATCACCTGGTTGGGACCGGCTCATGTACAGACAGCCAGCTGAGGCTGGCCCTTGCTGTCCCCTCCTGTCTTGGGCAGTGAAGCTTCTGGGGGCTGCTTGGGTGGTCATCTTTGTACCTGGATTCCTGCCCCATCTGGCGCGTGCTGGGTGTTCTTGGCTGACGCACGATGCACTTGTCCTCCTGCGGCCATGGTCCTGCTTTAACTTTCTCTTCACCAACTCTGATCTCCTGTTTCCTTCATCTGCCTCTTCCGCCCATGGTGATTTGGCTTTTTCATTTCAATCTAATTAGAGCTCCCTGCCAGGAGAAGGCAGCGCAGAGCGTTCTCACCGCAGCACTTTGGGAATTAGTCACTCAGTGCCCATTGTCGTTAATGGGAATTTGGCGCCAAGGCCATTTATCCTGGTGTCCTCAATCAATACAGTTAAAAATCTGTGGATTCTAAAATGTCAATACCGGCCTGAAACATGGAGGCCTAGCATCACTTTGCCCCGTTAATTTATAGTTCTGCCGGCTGTCGGCTTACGGAACGACCATGAATCAACACTTAATCAAATCTGCTCACAGATTAATTATTTTTGGCGCTCCTGTTTCCGTCTGCAATCTCCCTAACAAACATCTCTGCTGCATTAGGCACAGGCGGCCTTAGGGAACACTGGCAGACGCCACCCTGGCCCCAAGTGTCACTGGTTTTGTGTGTGACCTGTCCTGCATACCAATCAGCCAGTCATCCTCTCAGAATCCCCCGGAGCTTACTCAGGTCTGAGTGCTCTATAGATTCCAGACCCCCAGAGTCACCCTCCTGTGAGGTGCTGGGTGGCTACCTCCTCCTGGTGGTGGGATGGCATATGCCCTCTGTTTGCAGTATGGGGTGGGTATGCAGACCCTAGCCCTCTGCAGAGCTCCAGGTGCTTATGGCTAGGGATGTCTTCCCTCCTCTTTGGGATGCCCCCTGCCCTGGCTGCCTCCTCCTGCTCACAGGGTCTTTTGTTAGGATCATGGTAGGTGGAAACGACTGGCCAGCTGGGACAGTGCCCTAAATGATCACTCCTTTCGTACCCAGTATATACAGCCCCATCATGACTGGACTGTGTCACAGAGATGCGGAGAGGAGGGGGGAGGGAGGAGGGAGAAGGGAGAAGGGAGATTGAGTATCAAAGCCTTGTGTCCCACATGCTACCAGGCCTGCATCAAGCTGATAGGGACAAAGTTTAGGCCCTTTGCTTAGGTGATATGCTTAGTCCCTCACTGCCTATGAGGGTAGGATCTTTATGCCTCGTTCTTTGATGTGCAAACTGAAACTTCATGTGTTTTGGTGACTTTCTTGAAGTGCCTTGAGAAGACAGGGTGCCAGACTGGCCCCTCTGATGAAGTAACTAATTGGTCAGGGGTTCTTCTTGAGCTTTGGATAGCTGCACTCCAGCAGAGGTGTTAACCTTGCCAGCTTTGGAGCGTTTGGTGTAGAAAGAGTGAACAGTGTCCAAACGGAGACTGTGGCAAAGAGCACTGGGGGCTCACAGGGCTTTGGAGGAGAGGCCGTGGGAGGAGGCTGTGCATCAAGCTGAGGCTTCCCTGTGGTGCCGGCTCCCAGTGGGGCTTGAAGAAAGTGCTGTGCTGGGGCCGGAGCTTCTGTCCTTAGGTGTTCAAGCTCTGGGGCTCACTCCAGTTTCTCTAGCATATCCCAAAAGGGGCTTCTTAGGGTCCTTCAGTGCCCAGAAGGAAACTGTGCTGGCTAGACCACAGGCCTCAGTGGGTGGGCATTGGCTTCTAGAGAGTGCCATTCTTGCCTGTTTGCCACTTTAGGCCCAGTCGTATTGCTGCTAGATGCAAAGGGAACCCTGCAGGCTGAGCCCAGCAGGGTCTGAGCGGATGATGGTCTCACTGCCCTTCAGGTGCCCCTTGCCCAGTGTACAGCTGCCCCCCACCTCCTTTGTCACCCATGCCACAGGACCCTTCCCATCCCTCCTCTGCATCTCCCCATCGTCTGTGACTTCCGCTTCTAGAAGCTCTCGGAGTGTCCTCTCACTTGGCTCTCCCCTGGGAAGGGTCTCTGCATCTGCACAAACCTTCGTCTCATCCTCAGCTGGAAGGCTCATGCCAGCCCTTCTCGAGAAGAAGGCGGCCCCTGGGCCTCAGTGATTTTAGTCATTGCCATGGTCCTTACAGGGTTATGTTCCTCCTATGTGTAAGCAACAGCCATCGATGAACAGCTGGACTTTCTTAGGTAAGACTGTGTTTGTTGGCTGACCCTGCAGCCTGAATGTGGTCAGGCGTGTTGAAGGTCTGCATGGTGGTTCTGTGTTTTAGCAGAGCTGCTTACATCTGAGCTTTTGCAGCACAGTTGGCCCATAAGCTAACTCCTCACTCCCCAGGCTTAGGAAATGCAGCACCTGAACTCGAGGGGAAGAGCGTGATGCCAGCCGTTCTCCTGCGGCCACTGTTTATGGGGCCCTGCTGCCTGCAGCACGCTCCTGCGCGGCACGCTCCTGCACAGCACGCTCCTGCACAGCACACTCCTACGCGGCATGCTCCTGCGCGGCATGCTCCTGCGTGGCACGCTCCTGCGCAATGTCTAATTCCACAGGCACACGTGAAGGATGCTTTGAGTTGCTTGCGGGTGAGTTCAGAGCTCCACTGGTGGGCATGCAGGTGAGGCCCACCAGACCCTGACCCACACCTACCAACATGGTCCCTGCTCCTGATACATGAAGGTTGATTTGAAAGTTAGCAAGCTTCTTTTCTCGTTAACTTTGAGTCAGGATGGTAAATTTACAGCTGGCTGAATACTTCCCAGAGGATGAGTGTAACGATATTGATTTTAGCGAATGAGTCATATGCCTGCTGCCTGGGAACACAGGCTCAATTACCATGAGCCAACAACATAAGCTTTCCCTTGTCAACATTTTTCCTACATGTTCGTGAGTCTGTGGATAGGAACAAAGAGCTAAGGAGGAGGAAAGGTCACAAGTAGCTGTTGGGTCTGGAGGTGGGGTGGAGACAGAGAGACTTCCCGGGTCAGACAAGTCCAGTTGGTGTCTGCTCAGCTGGCTGCATGGCCAGACCTCCTCTCCCTCACTAAGCTCTCCTTCCCCAGCTCAGTTTCAGGTTAATTTCTGCCACTGCCCAGCGTTGTGGTGTGACAAGTATAAGATCCAGACAGGTGCGGGGACTAGCTTGCCATACGTGTCGGCACCTCACCCCTGAGCTGAGAGTTACCTGGCTAAGGTGAGCTCCTGCACAGGGTGTGGATGTCCTGTCTCTTTTCTGGGGACCAGCAGTTTGGTTTCATTTGATCTGAAAAGCCATGAATTGCCAGAAATTGGCCTGGGAGCCAGAAGTGCTGACTAAAGATGGGGGTTCCTCAGGGTCCTGGAGCCTTTGTGAACATACGGTGCCCTGAGGCAAGCAGTAAACCGGACAGCTCAAGTCCTGGCTGGATGGGTGGCCACCTCAGAGGAGCTGGGTGCCTGTCCAGGAGAAAGGGAAGTGGTGCAGCTCCGAGGCTTTGGCTACCCATGCTGCCTGGACCTCCTCGTGATGGCGCCATCACCGTCAGGACGGTGCCTGGTGGTGAAGCTCTGGGGCTGTGGAATCTGGAGAGCATGTTGAGTTTCTGCAGTGTGCTTAAAACATGGCTTTGCTTTAATGGTGATTTATTTCACTGCTGGGGATTGAACTTCAGAGCTGCATATATGCGTAGTAACAAGTGCTCAAACACTGAGCCACACCCCTCAGCCCGGAAACTTATTTTCTATTTGTATCATTATTGATCCAAAAAGGAAAAGAAGTAATTTTTCTTAACTCCAGGAAGATCCAAACAGTTTTTATACTGGTTGAGCTCATTATAAGCAGATCAATATAGCCAAGTGCCAATGGATTAAATATTTTAAAGCTCAATTTCCTATAAGCCTACACTGAATAAATAGAATTTCCTATAACAAGCAGACAAGCAAGATAGTCCCAAGGTGGAAGGTCTGTTATAACTAGCCAGTATACTGAGGAGGGGAACTAACTGATAGAAGAGTCTTAGGTCTGGGAAAGGAGAGGGTGGTAACAGATCCCAAGAGAAAGGCTTCCCCTCCCGGCATGGCTAGTGTCCCATCAAGACAAATGATGGGTGTCCCCTAGTCCTCCTCTAGGCCTCCGCAGAAGCATACAGAGTGCTGCCTTGCTCTACAGGCCTCCTGCGAAAGCTCAGCAGTTATCCATCTCTCAAGGTTCCTGCTGTTAGAGCTCGGCATCCCTTGGCTTTAGCTTTTAATTTAGCCACAGATGAGTTCAATAAGTTGGCGTTTAATTTTTCAAACTGTAATGGCTCTCTTTGGTTGCCTAATCAACAGAGTGCTGTATGTACCAGTCACTCAGCATTCAGCCCTTCCGACTGTATGAGATACAGCAGTGGTGGGATCGGCCTCAAGTGACAGAGGCAGGCAGAGACCTGGGTCCCTGTGGCTCTCGTCTGTACCACTCAGACATCCTGCAGGTGATGGTGGCTTGATCCTGACTTCCCAACTTAAGTCTTAAGACCACTTTACTTAGCAGAATCTTCCCCCTAGTGTTTGCCATTAGGTACCTGGGAGCTTATTAAAAAAATTAAAAACCTTTTAGCGTTGGACCCTGTAACAAAGAAAAATAACAAAACCCTAGTTATTAAGAATAGGAGAAATACATATGACAACCTGTTTTCTAAATGGAAAATTTTAGTCCTTTCAAAGACAGATTTTCAGTCTCTTTGGGAGTTGAAAGAAAATAACATTCAGAAATGCGTTTCTTTTTAGCAGAACTTCAATCATCACCTTTTAACAGCTCAACCTTCCCTCTCCTCTTTCTTCCCCGTCGTTAGCAAGGCCATGTCCCTGCACCCTTTAACCAGCATCCAGCTAACTTGCTACCATTTCTAAATGAGGCATATGGCTGATTCCATGCTGTGCTCCAAGGAACTGGGAGAGCATTTTCTCTCTCCAGGGAGAGTTGACTTTTCCTCTTGAGTCTGAGGATGAGCAAAAAATTCCAAAGGAGCAGGGGGCTTGGCACTGAGGGTTCAGTGACAGATGAGATTGTCTCTGTGGAGGGACCCACTTTGGCACCTGCCCAGGCTCCTTTGTGTGGGTTGCAGGCAGCCCCATGCCCTCTGTACCCCATGGTGGGCTGTTAAGCTATTCACCACTGTCAGCCTCCCTGTGCCCCTAGCCACATGGCTAGGTCTAGTAAGTGTTCCCAGGACTTGGCACTTCCCTGTGGGCTGCCCCAAGCCTGGCATAGGCCTGTGGGGTAGAGAAGAGACCCTCTCCCCACTCCTGCTAAGGGACGCCTTTGCTTCTTATATGGTGGCTGATCTGATCTCCACTATAATTTAACAGGTAACCACTGGGGCCAGAGAGATACTCAAGTGCCTGCTGCTCAAGCATGAGAACCTGGGTTGGGGTCCCCGGCAGCATGTAAAGGCAAGGTGAGCTGACATGTGCCTGTGATTCCAGCCCTGGGGAGGCAGAGAAAAGTAGAGCCCTGGGGTTTCTTGGCCGGCCAGCCAGCCTAGCCAAATTGTTGAGCTCCAGCTTCAGCAAGAAAGTCTGTCTCGAAAATAAGGTGGAGGGCAGTGGGGAAGACACTCAACATCGGCCTTTGGCTCCATACACAGATGCACATGTATACGTACATGCCCCGCTGAAACACGTGTACATGCGCATGCCCCTCTGCCCCCATGATGAAGAGCTCGATTTGCAGAACAAATAGGAGTAAACTGGAGAGACACCATATTTCTAGTCAGATTGGCTTTCTGTGGTTACTTTATTGACTTGAGGGTGGTGTTGAGGCTGTAGTGACCTAATAAACGCAGCCCTGGTGCTCACAGTCTGCTCCGTTCCCTGAGCAATGGCATAAAACAACATAAAAATATTGGAGTAATTTAAAAAGCCATCTCCCTTCCTCTAGAACATAGCTTCTTAAAACTGGGTCATAATTCCATGTAGAGTTGTACAACCAAATGTGGGGGCTGTGAAAACTTTGGCAGCAGTAGAAGGTTTCTGAATGTGCAGTGACCAAAAATTAACTCAGAATCAGATGCATCATGAAGCCAAGATGTTGCTAGCAGTGCTTGCTTGGGTTGGGTCTCACACCTTCACTACAGCCTGAGTCTGGACGCACACGAGGCACGTGGACATTCAGAATGCTGACATGCAGTGTCATGCTAGAGAGCCCAGCTCGAACTGCCTTGGCACAGATCTTTGACTATGGTGTGATGAACTGCAGTGTTTTCATCTGCACACACCATTTTCTGGAAAACAAGGATTCTCTATATTTCCCTATGTTAATATTTTATGTTCCTTAGTATGTAAGTATTATATTAGTAGAAATCAATACACCCTTGGATTGTATTATGGTAGAATGTTAGATTTTAAAATTTGTTTGACTTTCTGATTTGTGTTTCATAAAAAAAAATGTTAAATGAAGTTTGGCTTGGGATTAGGACAGAATTTCCAGCAATTTTCTAAACAGCTCTCAACATACACCTGCCATTTTGTTCTGTGAATTTATGCAAAGCAGAGTTCTCAGCATATTTGAACATCCGTCAACTCTGAACAACTTGGAAGGTGTGCTGCATCCTGCAGAATCAAATGTCAATTTTGTTCTTTTTGTTAGTGGTGTTTATTTTTTGAGATGGGCTTTCATTCTATAGCCTACACTGCTCTGAAACTCACTGTGTAGCCCAGGCAGTCCTCCTTCCTCTGCTTCCTAAGCACTGGGTTTACAGGCATGACCTATTTCATGTAAAAATAAACAAGTACCTCCATCTCATTAGTATGCAAATTTGCTTTCATCTTTAGTAAATGATAAAATTTAGTTTTTTAAAAAAAAACATTTTTATTTTATGTGTATGATTATGTTTTACCTGAATGTATGTCAGTGCACCCATAAATGCAGTGCCCATGGTGTCCAGAAGAGGGCAACAGATCCCCTGGAACTGGAATTACAAGTGATTGTTAGCTGCCATGTAGGTGCTGAGCACTGAACCTGTGTCCTATAAGAGCGTCAAGTGCTCTGATCACTGAGCCATCCCTCCAGCCCTAAAATTACATGCTTTAAAATAAGTTTTATTATTTGTTATCAGCAAATGTTTGATTTGTATACCTATTATAAATGACTACGTTGGGGAGGTTGCATGAACATTTCTTGGGTAAAAGGGGCTGTGAATGGTTGAGGTTATTAAGGGCTGCTCTGGAGCATTGTTTCGTGTCAGCAGCTCTTCTCAGCCATGGTCCATACCCACTCCTGTTCAGTACTCTGATACTTCAGGGGCAGATGTTGGGCTTTATCCATCTGGCTGTGTATCTGAGGGCTTTGAACATGTATACAGCTTAAAGAGCTACAGGTATTTCATTTATAAAAAGTCAAGTATTTCCAGAATTTCATGATGACAAGCAAGAACTAACTCTTAATTTCTGGAAGAAGTGAGAAAAGAAAAAAATATTAATGCCTCCATCAAGGCAAAGGAGGTACTCTGGTAAAGGACAGGAATCCTTTATCAGTACATATCATATTAGTATAAATCAGTTCAGGAATTTGTACCAGCTGGGGGATGGTGGCTCGGCCTGTTATCCCAGCACTTGGGAGGCTGAGGCAGGAGGATTTCTGGGACAGCCTGGGATACATAGTCAGACCCTGTCTCAAAAATCAATAAAAGAAAAACAAAACAAAACCTGACTAAAACCAACACAAAACAAGTTTTGCTTCAGGGCCGGGCATTTGGCGTCTGTTTGTATCTGGCACCTGGTAAGCTGAGGAAGCTGCACCTGAGGTGCAGTAGGGTGTGAATGGGTTGCATGAGGCAGGAGTAGCTGTGGTGCAGCCGAGTCTGTATGGGTTGCACGAGGCAGGAGTAGCCGTGGCGCAGCAGGGTCTGTGTGGGTTGCACAAGGCAGGAGAAGCTGTGATGCAGCAGGGTGTGTATGGGTTGCACGAGGCAGGAGTAGCCGTGGTGCAGCAGGGTGTGTATGGGTTGCATGAGGCAGGAGAAGCTGTGATGCAGCAGGGTGTGTATGGGTTGCACAAGACAGGAGTAGCCGTGGTGCAGCAGGGTGTGTATGGGTTGCATGAGTCAGCACCCCTCCACATTTGTGTGTACGCGCACATGTATGCACGTGAGTATATGCAGATCAAGGCTAGATGTTTCCATTGTGGTCTTCCTCAGTCACTCTCCTTTTTTTTTTTTTTTGTCTTTTTGAGACAGGGTCTCCCTGTAGCTCCAGCTGTCCTGGAACTTGCTATGTAGACCAGGCTGGCCTTGAACTCACAGAGATCCACCAGCCTCTGCCTCCCAAGTGCTAGGATTAAATGCGTGTGCCACCATGCCTGGCCTCGGTCACTCTCTTTTAATGAGACAGAGTATCTTACTGAACCTGGAGTTCACTGATTCAGCTAAGCTGACTGGTCAGCAAGCCTCAGATTCCTCCCTCTCTCCCTCTCCCTAACACTGGGATTATAGGTGTGTGTCACCTTGCGTGGCTTTTTACATGAGTGTCGGGGATTCAAACTCAGTTCCTTGTGCCTATACAGCAAGCATTTTATCTACTGACATGTCTCCCCAGGCTTCCCAATTTTTTACTCTGGAGAGAACATTTTGAAAATTTGTTCTGGAAGTCAAGTCAAGGGCCTTGGGCATATTGAGACAAGATTTACCAAGGAGCCCCCAGTACCTGAAAAGTGTTGTGTAGGCACGTGCACGTCCATGTGTGCTTTTGTTGTTGTTGCCAAAATGATTTAATTGTTAGGCTAGAGCGATGGCTCAGTTAAGAACACTAGCTGTACTTGCAGAGGACCTGGGTTCGAGTCCCAGCTCCCACATGGTAGCTAATATCTGTCCACAATTTCAGTTTCAGGGGATCTGATGCTTTCTTCTGACATCTGCATTGGACAAAATGGGCAATATGCTCATGTGTATAAAATAAAAATAATAAATAAAATTAAAAAATATTTAAGTATCTTCTGTTAAAGACTTTAGGGGCTCGAGAAATGGCCCAGCAGTTGAGCACTGGCTTCTCTTGCAGGGGACCTGGGTTCAGTTCCCAGCACCCACATGGGGGCTAACAACTATCCATTACTCCAGTTCCAGGGGATCCAGTGCTGTCTTCTGACCTCATTCACACATGCAGGCAATACATTCATACACATATAATAAAATACTTTGAAAAGACTTTAACATTGGGGCTGGGGGTGGCCCAGTGCTACTCTCCTAGTATGCTGAAGGCCCTGGTCCTGATAGATTCTTAGCATCAAAACAAAACAAACCCCAAACAATCAAGTAACTTAGATATCTGTATGCTGAACTTGGGATCAGTGGTTTTCTAATCTGTTTTTAAATTATTTAAATGAACATTTCAGCTGATTTTGAGTTGAGCTGTTAAAAACATAATAACATAGTAATATCTTCTAGCTAGTTATAGGAGCTATTATCTGACAATGAGCTTCATTAGTGAAATATTCAAAAAGTCCTTTGTGTCAGTCCTTTGTGTCACTGGTGGCTGGAGGTGGAGGATGTCTCCTGTGTTTCCCTCTTCTCTCTTTAGTGGAGCATCCCGTGCTCCAGCCCTGCCCCAGGAGGAGCCTTTGTCAGCGTCCTGGGAGTCCAGACAGTAAACTGAAACTACATCCAGATAGCTTTCAAGCCCTGGGTCATAGGACACTGGCTGCATTTAGATAAGTGAAAGTCTATTTGGTTCTGTTGCTGCCACTAAAAATATTATAGTTCATGTGGCTTTTGTGGCTGTTTGCTTTACCCCTGGCTCCCCAGTGCTGAGATTAAAGGCTGGACACATTGATATATCTAAAATTTATTTTATCTTTGCTTTACTGTTTAAGATATCCTGTTTTGGGCATTTGAAAAATACTGATTATGGCGCTAGAGAGATGCCTTGCTGGTTAAGAGAAATGCTGCTCTCCGGGAGGACCTGCGTTTGATTCCCAGCACCCATGTCAAGGAGCTCGCAGTCACCTGAACTGCAGCTCAAGGGGATCTGATGCTCTCTTCTGGTCTCTGTAGGAACCTGCACACATGTGACATATGCATGCATGAATAACATTTTTAAAAGTTGATGATAATATTCGTACACTGACACATTCTGTAACTTGTAAACAAATATCCCTATGACAGCAATATGTGCTTAGGTCTGTGCTGGATGGTGTGCAGCCAGACAGACTTGGAGACAGTGGCTCTAGCCATTGGATCTTTGTCATCCCTCTGTGACTCTCATAAGCCATGATTGATGAGTTTCATTTCCTTACCGGGTAAGCTGGAGCTGGCTGAGCTCTTAACTCAGTGTGTGGGGTCAGCGCACAGAGGAGACCATCGGGGAGTACTCTCTGTGTAGAATGAGCAAACTCTGCTTCCCTGGGCCTCAAAGGCAGCATGGTGCTTGAGGTCTTGGCATCTCATTACTTGCCATCAGCTTCTGTGTGTGTGTGTGTTTATGCATGCGCAAGTGTGTGTGCATGTGTGTGGAGGCCATAGGTCAACTTTGTGTCTTTCTCAGGAAGCTTCTACCTTGGTTTTTTGAGACAGGGTTCCTGACTGGCCCTGGGGCTCAGTGATTAGGTCAGGCTGGCTGACCAATGAGACTTACGTATCTGCCTGTTTCCACCTCTCCAGCACTGGGATTGCAAGCATACAGTGCCAAGCCCAGCTTTTTATGTGGGATCTGGCAATTGAACTTAGGCCTCATGCTTGCACGGCAAGCATTTTGCTAACAGCCATCTTCCCAGCCCCCTGGCCACCAGCTGCTGGGTCCCTACACTGCCTTTGCCTGGTCCAAGGGGCAGAGTCCTGGGGGCCCAAAGCAGTCAGGGTTTCTCTGTTAGGCTTTGGACGCCTCATGCTGTCTCTGAGGGAAGCCTCCATGTAGTTGGCAGGTGTCAGGGCTACGCCTGGTGTGTGAACCTGGCCCTGGTGACATGTCAGTGCTCAGTGGCTGAACTCATTCAGACGCTTCCTTGCGAGATGCCTCTCAAAGCTGGTCTGCTTTTTTTTTTTTTTTTTTTTGAGACAGGGTCTCCCTATAGCCCTAGCTGGCCTGGAACTAGCCCTGTAGACCAGGCTGGCCTTGAACTCACAGAGATCCACTTGCCTCTGCCTCCTGAGTGCTAGAATTAAAGGCGTGCACTACCATGCCTGGCTTAAAGATGGTTCTTAGCCACCATGTGGGTGCTGGGAATCGAACCTGGGTCCTCTACAAGAGTAGTTGGTGCTCTTAATCGCTGAGCCATCTCTCTGGCCCCATGGTCTGCTTTTTTTGATGCAGGTTTGGACACATTAAACATGAGGGATGAGAATCCCAGTCAGTGCTGTGAGATGCAGAAGCCACACTAGGCAGTGACAGGAGGGCCTGTTTTGACCTGCCCTGAGTGATGGAAACTTCCAGAATTCCTACTGCTCACCTCTAGGAGAGCCCCGTGACAGCTGCTTTCCACACTGTATGTCTGTATGCACCAAGACACTTACCGCAGTGTACATAAGGACTTGACAACTTTTTATGAGGATGGGAAAAATGACCAGTGCTGTCTCCAGTCCTATAGGGCCAGTGAGATCCCAGTGGTCCACATCTGCTGTCCATTTTGCAGCTGAGCTACTGTGCAGGTCACTCTCATTTTCAGCTCAGCGTGTCAAGTCACCCTTACCTACTGCGCTCTCTAACAAACCCATCCTAATTTTATAAGGACTATAAAATAGATCTTGAAAAAAAATATCAACCAAGTCTGCTTTTTGATTTTAAACTCCTGGATAAACAGTCTTCATTTTACCTGTGCACCTTGGAAAATGTCACTTAACTTACCCAAGCCTGCCATTTTCAGCTGTGAAGTGTACTTAGTTGGTGAATGGCTTAAATGAGATAATACACACAGGGCTTATAGAATGTCCAAAAGATAGCTTAGCCCTGGGCCAGGGGTTGGCAGAGAAGGAAAGCAAACTGCCACCTCTCTTATGTTTGCAGAAGTTCTATGCTGGGCCGTGGAGGCCCTAGCGAGCATCTTCACTTTAAGATGCTTGTGGTCTCAGTGCTAATAATTTCTTGTCTGCTTGTGTTGCAGGAACCCAGGTATTTAGTGGTCGGAGCGACTTCAGAATCACTACCTTGAAGTTTTATCCCAAAGATGACAGCATCTTCTTATGTGGGGGCTTCAGCTCTGAAATCAAAGCTTGGGACATAAGGACTGGCAAGGTGATACCTTTTCCCTAGGATGGCCGTGTGCACGTGTGTGTGTGTGTGTGTGTGTGTGTGTGTGTGAGAGAGAGAGAGAGAGAGAGAGAGAGAGAGAGAGAGAGAGAGAGAAAGAGGCCAACCTTGAGTGCCATTCCTCAAGAGCCCTGCACCTCACCTTTTGAGGCACAGTCTCCCTGGGACTTGGCCCTGACTGACCTGATAGAATGGATGGCTAGCAGGCTCTGGGGATACGCCAGCCCCCACCTCCTCAGCTCTGGGATTACCAGTGCACACCATTACATTTGGGTTTCTGCATGGGTTCTAGGGATTGAACCAAGGTCCTCATGCTTGTGAGGTAAGCCATCTTAGTTCCTGATCAGCTTTCCTATGGAAGAAATTTCCTTCATAATTTGAACAATTAGGGTCAGGCTAGCACCTGTATATAGGGTACTTGAGACAGAATAATTGTTACTTCATATTTAATCAAGGATTAGCATTATTTTTAGAGATTTTTGAGAGAACATTCTCAAATAGCTAGACTATTAAAACAAACATCAGGGCTGGAGGGATGGCCTAGTGGTTAAGAGCGCCAACTGCTCTTGCAGAGGACCCGGGTTCGATCCCCAGCACCCACATGGCGGCTGAGAACCGTCTGTGACTCCAGTTCCAGGAGAACTCCAGTTCCAGGGGAATTGAGACCCTCTTCTGACCTCCACGGCATCGCACGACACGGGTGCGCAGACCTGCATGCAGACAATACATTCATACACATAAAAATAAATAAATAAATAAAAAATTAAAAAAAAAATAAAACAAACATCATTGCCGTTTTGTGCAGCACATCACCAAGAATATTTGTTGAGCACCTACTGTGTGTGTAAAGTGAGCCAGCCTGGGATTTTCAAGGAGATACAAGTAGAGCACAGGCAGCTCTGTGTGCATGTATGTGTATGTATGTGTGAGTGTGTTTGCATGTGAACATGTGCATGTGTATGCATATGTTTGTGTGCACATGTGTGTGCACATGTGAACATACATGCATGTGCAGATGTACCTGTGTTCTTGTGTGTGAGCAGAGCAGTGTGCTTTCAGCTTGCTGCGAAGGGGCTTCCTGGAAGAGATGCTGGGACTTTGGAGCTTCAAAGCTAGGGAATTTGCACTCCTGCACTCTGCTCTGCTCCAGATGTCTTTCCATTTCATACTTGGCAACTCCTTCCAGTTGTTTGGGCCCCAGACATCAGCAAGATCCCTGCCTCTGTCTTCCCAGCCTACCCCACTCTCAGATAGCCCGTTCCGCCTTCACAGTCTCCACCACTCCCGCCCCTGCCCACTGCTGTAGCTGTGCCTGACTGCTTTCGTCTCGTACTTACGGTAGCTGAAGTTTCCTTTTCATCTCTGTGCCCTTGGCCCTTGCAGTCTTTTTCAACAGAGCACCAGAGTGATCTAAGTCAGATGGATCCATCCTCAGGCAAAACCTCCAGGTTGCCATCGTGATCACAGTGAAAGCCAACAGGCCACAAGGCTTGAAAGATCTCCCCACAGCCAGTTCCTGTCATCTCAGCCCACCACGCTCCTGCCTTTCCCAGAACACACCTGCACATTCCTGCCCCGACCTCTACTTGCTTTGCTAGTGTCTGCCTGGCCTGCTCCTCCCAGCTTTTTCCTAGGGGACGTTACTCCAGTAAGCGTCCCCTGCCCGCTGCCCTCTGGCTCTCATGTTGCCAGGCATACTGTGGGCTTTCATGCTCTTATTTACCTGTCCCCTACTACTCAAATGTGACTTCCTGGGGGGCAGGGATTCTGCTGTTTGCTTCAGTGCCTGGCACAGGTAGACGCCTAGTGAATCATGGCTGTGGGAATGAGTGGAGGAAGACAGCCATGCAGACTGAGCAGATTCAGGAGTTGGAATGCGAGCTGTGGGGGGGGCTCACTGTGTGAGGGGTGCATGCTGTGTGAGGGTGTGAGCTGTGTGAGGGTGTGAGGGTGTGAGCTGTGTGATGGTGTAAGGGCTGTGAGCTGTGTGAGGGGTGTGAGCTGTGTGATGGTGTGAGGGCTGTGAGCTGTGTGAGGGGTGTGAGCTGTGTGATGGTGTGAGCTGTGTGAGGGTGTGAGGGATGTGAGCTGTGTGAGGGTGTGGGGGTGTGAACTGTGTGAGGAGTGTGAGCTGTGTGAGGGTGTGAGCTGTGTGAGGGATGTGAGCTGTGTGAGGGTGTGAGCTGTGTGAGGGTGTGAGCTGTGTGAGGGTATGAGCTGTGTGAGGGTGTGAGCTGTGTGAGGGTGTGAGGGATGTGAGCTGTGTGAGGGTGTGAGGGATGTGAGCTGAGTGAGGGTGTGCATGGTGTGTGAGGGGTGCACGCCATGTGAGGGGCGCACGCTGTGTGAGGGGCACACGCCGTGTGAGGGGCGCATGCCGTGTGAGGGGCATATATCCTGGGCTGGCTGGTAGGAGTACAGGCTGTGAGGCCTTATGCCTGGGGCTGGATTGCAGGGGTCTGGGCAACAGCATGGGGCTTGAGTGAGGCCTTCAGGCTGTGTGTCTTGGCTGGGCTAGAGGAGGGTCATTCAGTCAGGGCTAGCACTGAAGAGCCATGGAGGTTGGTGAGTAGAACCGAGGAAGGGCTGTGGGCTGTAGCAGTGAGGCTTGTAGGAAGAGGAGCCACAGGCCTGGCTATGACTGCGGAGCTCAGAGACTCCAGGCTGTTTTCAGTTCTGAGGAGTGTCGTCCTGGACAGATAGAACACAGCCTCTGTAGCCCCGGAGCAGCTCTGATGCAGCTCAGCTTCAGGCGGGGGTGAGCGCAGCAGTGTCTTCTTCCTCCCCCACTGGGGGCTCTAGTACCGCAGCAGCTGAGGCGTTGGAACAGCATACTCCAAGGCATTCGTGCCACCTGGGGATGTCCTGACCAGGTGAGGCATCCATGTAGGAGGAACCAAGTAGAGAATGTTCTTTGAGGCTGTGGGGAGATGTGCAGAGCCAGCAAGGCCTGGATTCTCCATCTCATCTGTAGCCATAGCACACCGCAGACCAGCTTCTCCAGGCAGGCCTTGCACTGCAGGCTGTGGGCTTCTGAGGTGAACCTACAAGCAGATACCTTGCCTTTTTTTAATTTGTTATTTTTATTTTGTGTATGAGTGTATTGTCTGCATGTATATGAGTGCACCCATGTCCCACAACAGCCATGGAGGGTGTCAGATTCCCCTGGCCATGTGGGTGCTGGGAATAGAACGCAGGTACTCTGAAAGCAGTCAGTGCTCTTAACCACTGAGCCATCTCTCTATCCTGACCCTTTTTTAAAAGAAAGTGGTGGGTGTTTTGTCCATGGAGAAGGTCTTGCTTGAGGCACCTCAAAAGTGGTAGCTCAGATCCATACACTTTCAAAACAGCACTGTTTTCTTTTGTAAAAGAAACTTTGTGGTGGCACGCGCCTTTAATCCCAGCACTTGGGAGGCAGGGGCAGGCAGATCTCTGTGAGTTCAAGGCCAGCCTGGTCTACAAAGTGAGTTCCAGGCCAACTGGGGCTACAAGGAGACCCTGTCTCAAAAAGACCAAAAAAAAAAAGCTTTTTACAAAGATATATGGGAAAGAGGAAATATATATTACCCATAAACAAATGGATGCAGAGGAATTTTCTTGACTATTTAGGATGTAAATACATAATAAACAGAAGAGAAGCATTTGAGCACTGTATGCAAATCAGAAACTGCTGAGTCAGACTCTTGAGGGGGAGGGGCCACCACATTGCTCAGCCCACCTGACAATTGCCTGTAAAGGTGCACTTGGTGTTTTTAGCTTCAAAGACCAAACACGTAAGAAATTACTCACCATGGAGGCCATATGATCTAAGAGTTTGTTAAAAATACTGGATTTTCTCCCAGGGCAGACGCCAGCTGACGGCTTCCGAAAATGCTGGGGAGACGCAATTGGAAGCAGATGTTGCTGTGACTGCTATTGGCATGTTTGCGAGTCTCTCCCAAGCTAATAATGTGGGTGAAGGGATCTGTGCAGTATTTGTTTTTACTTCCTTTCTACCAACAGTCCTCCCCCGCAGGGTCACAGGGAGATGGGGGTAGTTCTATTTGCATTGTGAGGGCTCCAGAGACAGCATTCCTTTCCTGCTTTGACGCTCTTTGCTGGTGTCTGCTCTGGATGGGGCCTGCGGGAGGCTCTGTCCCTGGTGCTGAAGTTTCCGCTGAGGAGCAGACTGCCCTGTCCCGGCCGCAGTGGGAACTGCAGGTGCAAGCATGGGGACACAGAGCAGCAGACCGCCCTGTTGGGACCACAGTGGGCACTGCAGGGGCAAGCAGGGGGCCAGAGTCCTTGGCTCACAGTCAAGGCAAGCTTCTCTTTATACATGCCATGGGAAGAACATCTGTGGGAACATGATAGGCAATCTTAGGACAAGTAGGCAATTGAGGAGAGAGGGGGATGGTCTAAGCAGCCAGAGGGGAACATGGGTGATGTTCTGGTGTCTTTCTTTCATTGCCCTGTCTCCCTGTTTATTTTTGACGTCATCTTTTTACACACTTTTAAATCTTCCTTTTCACATAGGCTATAAGGGTTAGGCTTGTGATCACAATCTTGGGGAACTTTCAGCAGTGTTTCCCTTGGCTTAGTATACCTTCCTTGCTTGCTCGTGCTTTAGTCTCCATGCTCAGAATGGTGTTTCAGGCTCTTGTTAGATTCCTCTGGGTAGAAGGAATCAGGTAAGTGACTGCTTTAATTTCCTAATCCATTTCAGTATGTGGGACTTGGATATTTCAAAACATTTTTTTGCCATTAAAAATGAATACATGTTAGTGAACAGATCAGGGACCCTCAGACTGGAGGGCCAAGTCAAATCTAGCTTGCTACCTATTATTTGTAAATAAAGTTTTATTGGAACACAGCCACACTCATCCATCTATGTACTCTCTGAGGGTGCTTTTGTACTACAATGGCAGTGATGAGATTGCATGGCCTATGTAGTCCAGACACCTCTAGTATGGCTGACCCTAGGTATGGAGAGACCTGGCTCTGAAGTCTGTCAGGACTAACACTCCCCAGCTGCTGACAAGATGGGGGGCCCCTATAACCATCCCTGTTCCCTGCATCCCTTGACACAGCACTTGTTCAGAGAATGTCTTCTCCAGATGGTGCCGAACTTGTCTCCAGTAAGGACTGTTTGAGTAATTTTTCTTGTTATGATCTCAAAGTGGACCCTCAATATTTGCCTAGTTATATATTCCACTATAATGGCATCCTTGTGCAAAGAACTTTTCTCACATTTGGGATTTAGTTCTTTAAGCTCACGTGTAAACTCAAGTTCTGAGTCAAAGTGAGGCAGTCTTTTGTAGGCAAGTATCAGGCTTCTGCGCTCAGGACCACAGATCTCAAGGCTACCACTGGGGACCACAGCAGGCCCAGAAGTCTCTCCTGAAGACCTCAGAGCACAGAGTCTGATTAATAGTTGAAGTCTGACTTTTATGTAAAGTAACTTTGTCTAGTCCAGCCCAGTACATTACAGCAAATGGGGTGCTTGACTCCCTTCCTTCTGCTCTTGGCTGATCTCTCTCTCAGCCTGAGGACTGGGTCTGTCTCATCACTGCAAAGTGCCTGACTTCACTTCCAGCATCTGCAGGACATGTTCCACATTAGCCAGTCAAGCCAAGCTGGCTGGAAGCCACTGGTGCTGCATTCTGTGCCTACCTCCTTCATCACATGCTCTGGCAGGGGTATGGCCTGGAACTCAAGATGTCTATGGTCTGGGCTTCATTGTGCTGTGGGCTCCCTATCCTTTAGGGCCAGTAGCCTGAACTGGAGGAGACCTGTGCTCAGCTCCTAACTTTACTATTCACTCATCTGCTTGATCCAAGGCAAAAATAAGCAAACCTGCTACAATGCACAGCCTTCCCAGCGGTGTGGCCATCTGTAGAACAGGGTGTTCAAGTTTGCCCTATGTAGGCAAGTTCTGGCTCTTGTTAAGATGCAGATCCTGCCTCAGCAGTTCTTGATGGTGGGGAGGGTCCTGTATGTCTTTTGGGTTCCAAGAGATGCAGCAGAAGATGGGGACGGGCCCTGCTTTGAGAAGCCAGGCCTGCAGGACTTCTGAAATGGATGGTCCTTGCTTCTCTCATGTGAG
This sequence comes from Rhizomys pruinosus, assembly GCA_009823505.1. Lineage (NCBI taxonomy): Eukaryota > Metazoa > Chordata > Mammalia > Rodentia > Spalacidae > Rhizomys > Rhizomys pruinosus. The sequence continues at coordinate 888,607 of VZQC01007008.1, read as the reverse complement.
CAGCCTTGGCTTTCGTCACAGTGGATCTGCACCATCTGTGATCTATCTTAGTGACTGCAGTAGCTTCTGACCTGCACATACACTCATGAGCTGAGGGTACACCATAGCCTCATCCCCAGGTGCTTGTGCACAGCTGCCTTGTGCAGGGACCTCAGTCCCATCATCTTGTATCTCCACACTGGCACATTCCACAGGGCCTGAACCATAGCAGGCTCTTTCCTGACTCTAGCCTTCAGGCAAGCGGCTGCTCTGAGGTCTGTGCAGAGGGAGAGACTTTTTTGACAATGGGGTTTGAAGGCCAATACTGGTTTAGAATCACATCCAGAGGTTGGAGGGCCTAGGAGATCTGGTGTGGGATAAGATGCTGTGTGAGCCAAGCTTTGTGCATCTTGGTCAAGGCTGGGCAGCTCTCTAGCTCCTGGTGTCCAGTAGATGACAGTTACTGGCCCCCTGGCTTTTAGTCTGGTCCTGTGCCTTGCCTGATATGGGAGCGGTTGTGTCCGAAACATGACACAACTCTCCAGGTCCACCAGCACTGTGGGAAGTTCACTTGAAGGTGACTATGTTTTGAGGCAAAGTTAGAATAGGTCAGAAAATCAACCCCTTCTTGTTTAGTGAATCAAATTTGTTAAGAAAGCTCAAGCACAAATTTGAAGTCCTATCTCACACTTGGCGAATCACCCGGCTGCAAGACTAAACTATGGAACTCTGGTCTCAGCAGATCACCTCTCAAAGAAGGCGAGACAGAGCTCTGGAAACTGGAGCAGCTCTGGAGAATCTAGGACACATGGCTCCCGGAGCTGGGGAGGCTGCACTGTGGCCCAGTTCCTTTCCCCTCTTGTGTGTGGGGTTGACACTGGGCAGGGAGGGGGCTGAGCACACTTTTGATGTTGACTTCCTGCTCTGCCTTGAGAAAGACAGCTGTCCTGCATACCAACCTGCTGCATTTCTCTTGAGGGCCTCTCCACACTGCTTCTCTGAATCCACTCCACCCACTCTGGGATTCTCCTGATAAAACCGGCTCTGACAGGCTGGCTCAGTTTGCTCAGCACAGCCTGGTGCTGCTTTGACATAAATCATCAATATTACATGCTTGTTCTACATTCTTCCTTTCTTAAGTGTTTAAAGGGACATTTTGACTTCTTGAGTTAGCTTCTTGACCTCCTTCTGGAGCTGTGTACTAGGTCCCTGGTGGCATGTGTCCTAACATGATGGAGTGGTGGGGCTCCTGGCTCACCCTTGGCCTTGTGGACTCAGCCGAGCTTCTCTCATCACAGATCTTTACCTGGACCTCCCCAAGGCAGGGATTGAGTCTCTTTGCTGTTGCATTCCTAGCTCAGCATTGTGCTGAACACCTAGTAGGCCCTGGGAGGAAAAAAAAAAAACTTACAAGAATGACCAATAGCTCTAATCAAGGCCAATGAAAAAAGTTTAGCTTCTCCATTGCAGTACAGATGGATCCAGAGGTCACTGATCTTGTGTCCCTGCTGTGGGCCTTCCCCAGGTGGAGGCTGCTCCCTGGATGGGGTAGCATGAGGTCAGGGAGCTGTGCTCTCCTGTTCTGACCAACCTGGTGCCGTAGGCAGAAGCACTTTGGAACAGCTCACTTCTCCTACTGGGGTGGCCTAGCACTGGGGTGCCTGAAAATTCTATGTGAATCAGGTGTCTAGCCAGAGCTGGATCCACAGCTTTGGGACCTTAGTGTGGGTTCCAGGTCTGAGTCCCAGGTGGGATTGTCAGGGTTTCTGCCCATGGTAGGAGCACCCTTCCTCCCTCTTCCCTGATTGAGACTTGGCTTCGCCTACTTGGCATTCTGTGCCATCAGTTTTGGTGACATTGTTGGCAGGTTGCTTATTTGCCCTAATGAGGTTTTGATTACCCCCCATTTGTCTCTTTCATCTGTTTTATATTAAAATGCCTTTTCTTATTTGGACTCTTTGTCCTTTCTACAGTTCTAAGCATTGCTGCAAACCAAACTTTTAAGAATATTCCTAACATTTTGTTTGTTTTTATTTATGCGTGTGAGTGTTCTGCCTGCATGTAAATGTATTGCATCTGTGCAGCCCCTGTGGAGGCCAGAGGAAGGCATTGGATTCCGTGGAACTGGGGTTATAGGTTTAGTAGCCACCATGTGAATGCTGGGAAGCGAGCCTTGGTCCTTTGCAAGAGCAGTCGTGCTCTTAACCACTGAGCCATCTCTTCAGCCCCACACCAAACTTTTTAATGCAGATAAGACTAGGAGACTCACAGAGCGTGGAGATGGGGGGAAGAGACATGCTTGCTTGGGACTCTGGGTACATTTTGAGCCCACGGCATTCAAGAGGCTGGTGCCCTAGGACTGACATTAGAACCCACCCTACAGGTAACAAGATGAGGAATGAATAGCAGAGAATAGAAAGTAGGCTCTTTAGGTGCATGAAGATCCTGTAAATATAGGGCATGTCGATTCTGACTTGGGTGCTCCCCTAGCAGTCCTTTTGCCACTGAGAAGAGCTCTATGCTATATTCCACATTTCTTACCAGAGGTTCTTAAAATTTTAACTATTGATTCATAACTCCTTTACTTAAAAATTTACTTTGGACTTACTGTAGCTAATAGGGTCCAAAACTTATGGGCTCCATGGCCAAGTGATTTGTATCATAATGCAATTTAAAGTAAATGCTTATTAATATTTTTGGTAACAATCCCACAGAGTGGGAGGAAACCTTCACCACAGAAACATCTGACAAAGCATTGATTTCCAGAATATATAAACTACTCAAAAAACAAAGAAGAAAGAAAACAAATGACCCACTCAATAGATGGAGCAAAGAACTGAACAGAGACTTCACAAGTGAGGAATTAGAGATGGCTGAGAAACACCTTAAGAAGTATTCAACATCACTAATCATTAAGGAAATGCAAATCAAAACCACTTTAAGATATCATCTTACTCCAATAAGACTGGCTAGGATCAAGAAAACAAATGATACCAAGTGCTGGAGAGGTTGTGGGGAAAGGGGAACACTCATCCACTGCTGGTGGGAATGTAAACTGGTACAGCCACTATGGAAAGCAGTGTGGAGAACCCTTGGAAGACTTGGAATGAACTTGCCACCTGACCCAGCCATACCACTCCTAGGCATGTACCCTCAAGACTCACCCCACTGCAGAGATACATGCACGGCCATGTTTATTTCAGCTCTCTTCACAATAGGAAAGAGCTGGAACTAACCCAAATGCCCCTCAACTGACGAGTGGATAGAGAAAATGTGGTACATCTAAACAATGGAGTTCTGTGCAGCAGTAAAGAAAGATGACATCATGAGCTTTGCAGGAAAATGGCTGGAGCTAGAGGACATCATGCTGAGTGAAGTAACACAGTCCCAGAAAAACAAAAGACGAATGGTATCCCTCATCTGTGGATGCTAGTGCCAATACCTAAGTATTCCTTGTGCATGGCCCCTTCAGCTTTTGTCCAAGCAGTTGGGAGTGATGCATATTTGAAACAACAACAACAACAACAGAAAGGACTACATCCAATAACTGACTGAAACAGTGAACTTCTGTTCAAAACAGTCAACTTCCACATGGAGAATTTTGAGAAAGACTGAGAAAGAGATGAAAAGCATGTTTGGCAGAATGCATGAGCTCTGGCGGGGTGGGGGGATAGGGTGGGGGGCATGGGTCTAGATTTGATAATCTTGTACAAAATATACATATAAAAAGTAAAAAGATATTTTTGGTAACAGCATTACTCAGAAGCTATCAAAGTCACTCCTTTAAAGTGCATAGTTCAGTAGTTTTTGGTGCATTTTCAGCATAATGCAGTCACACCACAGTCAGTTTGAATATTTTCATCACTTCAAAGAGGAGCCCTGTGCCTCTAGCGGCCCTCCTCCCTCCCCACAGCAACCACAGATCTACTTCCTGTCCCTAGCTGTCAGTTATGAGCCTGTTGAGCTTACCTGTATTCTAATTTGCTTTCTGGTTATTGGGCCCATTTCTTTTCATTTTTTAAAATTTATTTATTTTCGTATGTGTATGAGTGTACTGTCTGCATGCAGGTTTGCGCACCCGTGTCAGAAGAGGGCATCGGATTCCCCTGGAACTGGAGTTAAGGACGGTTCTCAGCCGCCATGTGGGTGCTGGGTATCGAACCCGGGTCCTCTGCAAGAGCAGTCGGCACTGTTAACTGCTAGGCCATCTCTCCAGCCCCTATTTTCATTTTATTTATGAGACAGGCTGGCCTTGAACTTGGGGCAGTCCTGCCTTTGCTTTCCAAGTGCTCAGATTGCTCTAGCGCCTGGGTCTGTCCATTTCTGAGGGAAGAGTATTGACAACCCCAGCCATCTCTCTCTGTAGTCCTGCCAGCATTGCCATATGTATTTTGATTCTTTGTTAGTTGTTTAGACTTCAGCATTTGCTGTGCGTGCTTTGAGAACTGACCTTTATCATTGTGGTCCTTCTGTATTCTGTAATGATATCTGTTCTGTCTAAAATTAAAAATTAAAAAAAGCTATTTCTGCTTTTTTTGATTACTGCTAGATGGTATATATTTCTCCATTTACTTTTTTGGGGGGGGGTCTTTTTTGACACAGGGTCTCCCTGTAGCCCCATCTGGCCTGGAACTCACTCTGTAGACCAGGCTGGCCTTGAACTCACAGAGACCCTCCTGCCTCTGCCTCCCGAGTGCTGGGATTAAAGGCGTGTGCCACCACATCTAGCCCATTTACTTTTTTATTTCAAAGCCAATTTTTATCAAAGCTCTGTGCATTTCGTACAAAATTTCCAATCAAATCTAGACCTGTGCCCCCCTCCCTCCCCACGCCACCAGAGCTCATGGATTCTGTCAAACGTGTTTTTCATCTTTTTCTCAGTCTCTTCAAAATTCTTGTTGCAGTTAACTGTTTCAAGCAGAAGTTCACCATTTCATTCAGTTCTTTGATCCAGTCTTTCTGTTGTTGTTGTTGTTATTCCGTCCAATATGCATCACTCCAAAATACGCACATAAAAATGCACATATGCATGCCACCTATATCATAGGTTTTAGCATCTTCAGCTTATGATTTTTTTCTTTATTAGGCTGAAAGATTTCATGTTTGAAGGCTCCTCCTCAGCAAGCCCAGACAGCCATCAGTCCTGCCCTTGTGTTCCACACTGGGGTCTTCCCTTCCCATGGTCACCAAATGAGGTCCGTCCAGTAAGCACCACGTCCTGTCTTGATCTTCCTGTACTGGTTTCCATGATATAGCCCAGGTAGTCTAACAATGGCAGTCTATACTCTGAAGAGGCTAAAACCCCAGTAGTAGCTCAGTCCACATGTTGGATGTCTCAGCAATCCCCATCTGGCATTGAAGGTTTGGAGGATTCTTGGAGAGACACGAGTCTTCAGTCCATATTGGAAGGTTGAAAAGCTGTGTCTCATGTCTTTGAAGAACGGCAAAAGCAGTGGCAGCTACAGGGTAGCTGTACTTGCCAGTAAGAATTGAAGATAGGCAAAACAACTGTGCTTTTTTTTTCTTTTTTACTAAGATCTCAAGTTTTATACCTGAAGTACAATTTCTCAGGCCTTACTATTTATTTATTTCTGGTTATACTTTCCTTTTGGATGTTGAAGGCCACACAGTTAGCCCAGATTAACCAAGGTTTTTGTTTACTCAGGTCAGTTGAGGATCTGGTCCTCAGGGTTCACTCAGGTGCTTTTGGGTGGAGAGAGCCCCTGGCTCCTTTTGGCTTTTCATTTACCAGTTCTATCCACTCGAGGACAAAGTCACATCTTACTAGACCAGGCTTCCCTTTTTGAAGCTTGAGCAGACTTTCCTCTTTATAGACTGGACACTTGCTGAAGTCTCATTAGTGGATCTCCAAAGACCTCCCTCCATTTACTTTTTTTGGGTTTTTTTTTGGTCTTTTCAAGACAGGGTCTCCCTGTAGTCCCAGCTGTCCTGGAACTCACTCTGTAGAACTTGAACTCACAAAGATCCACCTGCCTCTGCCTCCTGAGTGCTAGGATTAAAGGCGTGCGCCACCATGCCTGACCCCTCCATTTACTTTTTTTTAATATATATTTTTAAATTTAATTAATTTATTTTCTATGTGTATGAATGTACTGCCTGCATGTAGGTTTGTGCACCCGTGTCGTGCAATGCCGCAGAGGTCAGAAGAGGGTGTTGGATTCCCCTGGAACTGGAGTTCTCCTGGATTTGGAGTTACAGACAGTTCTCAGCCGCCATGTGGGTGCTGGGGATCGAACCCGGGTCCTCTGCAAGAGTAGTCAACGCTCTTAACCACTAGGCTATCTCTCCAGCCCCTCCATTTACTTTTGTAAAGCTCGCGCCTTCATATTTATAATGGCTCTCTTGTAAGCAAGATATACAATTCATATGTTTGGTAATTTACTCTGACATTCTGTCTTTTAACAGATTCATTAAAAGCCATTGATATTCAGTGATTATTGATATATTTGGATTAATGGGCACCTTATTTGTGGGTCTTTGTTGTTCCTGTTTTTGTCTTCCACTCTTTAGGGTTCGGTGTGTGCGTGTGTGTGCGTGTGTGTGTGTGTATGTGTTTTGCTGGCGATGGAAGCCTAGACTTTGCACATGCCAGATTCAGTAAGTGCTGTACCACTGAGGTACCCAGTCCCTTTCATGGCCTTGCTTTTTCGAGTTATGTTTTCATGTGTGGGAACTTACTATGTAGCTAAAACTACCCTTGAACTTCTAATCCTGTCTCTACCTGGAAAGTTCTGGGATTACAGGACTGTGCCAGACAGTCAAATCTGGCCCATTTGATGGTTCTAACTGAGCATTTTGTGTGAGTCTTCTCTTTTGCTCCTCTCTCAGAATATCTGTTATGCGTGTCACTTTCTGAGTGGTTGTCCTGGAATTTGCAGTGTACATTTGTAGCTAATCCAAGTCTGCTTTCCAGTGGCACTATACCACTTCAGAGTCACAGTGAGTACCTTAATGTTTTGCTTTACTTTAAAATATTTACGTGTGTGTGTGTGTGTGTGTGTGTGTGTGTGTTCCCGCATGTGCTGCACAGAGGCCAGAGGGGGACATCAGGCCCCTGTTCTGTCACTCTGCACTATATTTCCTTGAGACTGGGTCTCACACTGAATCTTCAGCTAAGCCAGTGGCCATCTAGTCCCCGGAATTCTCCATCCTTCCACTGGCCTCCAGCCCACAGCTAGTTGTGCAGCCACATGCAGCTTTTTACTTGGTTGCTGGGGATTTGAACTCAGGTCCTCATGTTGTGCAGCAAGTGCTCTACCCCGCTGAGCCATCTCCCCAGCTCAAGCTCATGGTGAGTCCTTTATAATAGCGCTTCTTCAACTTCCCATTTATTCCTTTTTGTCCAAGAAATTTTTATACAATACCAGGTATCTACATATATAAATGTCTATAAATAAAATATTTATTGGTAATAAATCATGAGGAAATTTATTTTAAAATAATTCTTTAGCATACATATGATCTACATGCATATAATTTATTAAAGAGGAACAGAAATTTGTATACTGATAAGACAGATGCACTTGTTTAACTTTACACAGAGAATTAAATCTTGGCTGACTATTTGATATGGAAGGACATCTTCATTTTTAGACCTGATGAATATTTTGATTTTATAGTAATTAATACTGGAAACACTCCTTTTCATAGATACATAGTGCAGAATGGCATGCAGTGAATCTGTGTGAAGCACCAAGGTGAGCTCTACAGAAACATCCTGGGCTCATCACACATTTGACCTTAAATTCAGTTTTTTGTTGTTGTGCATTCAGAAACTTTCACTGTTGCCAGTTTTCTGTGCATTTTGGGACCCGTAATTTAAGAAGCTGTGTATGATAGTAAAATAGCTAGGTTCTATCCTCCTGTCCCTTGTCACTGCTGTTCTTGATGCCACTTGTGAACAAGAGTGTGCCATTCCTACATTGCTGCCATACTTGTGAACAAATATATGAGGCATTGAGTAAGAAAAATGAATTTTACTTCCATTTTATATTTCTTGGACATTCTTTTTAAGATTAAAGTTTATTTTTATTTATGTGTATGTGTCTCTGGGAGTGAATGCCACATATGAGCACAGTTGCCCTCAGAGGCCAGAAGGAGTCAGCTCCTCTGGAGTGGAGTTACATGTAGGTCATTGTGAGCTCTGATCTGGGTGCTGGAAACTCCCGAAAGCAGCAAGTGCTTTTTAACCACTGAGCCATCTCTCTAGCTCCTGATTTTGTATTACATTATTTGTGTGTGTATGTGTGTGTGTGTGTGTGTGTGTGTGTGTGTGTGTACATGCAACTGCCATGCTGTGCATGCAGAAGCCAGAGAACAGCTTTTGGGAGTTGGTTTGATCCTTCCACTTTGGGGTTTGGTGATGAACTTGGGTTGCCAGCTTTGGCTGCAATTAAATGTCTTTATCTACTGAGCCATCTTGCTGACTGACCCTCTTCCTTTTCTGAAGTGTAGATCTGAGTTTCTCATGTGTGTGAGAAACTCAGATCTCATTTTCTTTCTTTTCAAAGAACATCTTTTTTTTTTTTGTCTTTTCAAGATAGGGTCTCCCTATCCAGCTGACCTGGAACTCACTCTGTAGACCAGGCTGGCCTTGAACTCACAAAGATCTGCCTGCCTCTGCCTCCCGAGTGCTAGACTCAAAGGCTTGCGCCACCATGCCTGGCTCAAAGAATATCTTTTTTTTTTTTTTTAAAGGATACTTTTTTTTTTAATTTTTTTTATTATTATTTATTTATTTTTTGTATGTGTATGAATGTACTGTCTGCATGCAGGTCTGTGCACCCGTGTCGTGCAATGCCGCGGAGGTCAGAAGAGGGTCTCGGATTCCCCTGGAACTGGAGTTCTCCTGGAATTGGAGTTACAGACGGTTCTTAGCCGCCATGTGGGTGCTGGGGATCGAACCCGGGTCCTCTGCAAGAGGGTCGGTGCTCTTAACCGCTAGGCTATCTCTCCAGCCCCTCAAAGAATATCTTTTAACATTTTTTGCAATACAAGTCTATGGGGGAAAATCATTCAAGTTTTTTTTTTTTTTGAGAAGTCTTTATTATTTCTCTGCTTAAAAGTTGAGGCCAGCCTGGTCTGCATAGTGAGTTCCAGGCCAGTTGGAGCTACAGGGAGACCAGGTTTCAAAAAAAAAAAAAAAAACCCAATTTCTTTTTCCAAATTTTTATTTATGATGTTTATTAGTGTTTGTGCATATGCATATGTGTGTATTTGTATGTGTGCATTTGTGTACAGGTGTGTATGTCTATGCATTTGTGTGTGGACATATGTGCATCTCATGACATGCATGTGGCAGTTAGAAGACAACTTTGTGGAGTTTGTTCTCTCCTCCCACTGTGGGTCACAGGGATTGAACTCAGGTCATCGGGCTTTGCTACAGTGCTCCTGCCTGTTGGGCCATCTTGCTGGCCCCTTCTCCATTTCCCAAGAACACTTTGACAAGGTCCAGAATCCTAGGCTGCTGTTTTCTTTCTGTCACCCCCTGGCTGCTCTGCTCCTTCCTCAGCTGAAGAGGCTGCCTAGCCTCCTTGCTGTCTGCAGATGAGGCACTGTTCCTCAGCTGTGAGCAGGATGTTTGTCGCTCTTTTCCACATGTGTTCTCTGGGCCTTTGGGATTTGCCCATTGCTATGTGACATTAACCTGGGGGAGTTCTCAGGCAGTGTAGTACATATTTTGTTCCTTTCTCTCTGCTCTGTCATTCCCATTTTATATATGTTACAACTTTGGGTGTATCTGTGTATGTATGCATGCATGCCTGCATATGTGTGCCTGCATGTATGTGCACGTGCATATGTGGGCCCACATGTATGCATGTGTGTGTGTGTGTGTGTGTGCGCGCGCACGCGTGCTTATGGGAGATTGGCACAGACATTGGGTGTTGTCCTTAGTTGCTGTCCACTTTATTTACTGAGGCAGGGTCTCTGTGTGAACCTGGGCTTACTGACTAGCCAGCTTGCCCTGGGAATTCTGTTTCCATCCCTGGAGTATGGGAATTGCAGGTGGTTGCGCTGCCCCCCCCCCCAGGTTTCTGTGTGGGTGCTGGGTGTCCAAACTCTGGTCTTCATGCCTGTGTGGCAAGTGCCTTATTTACTGAACCCTGTTACAACTTTTACAGCCGTCCTTCAGTGCTTAGTGCTTGGATATTATGCTCGGGGGATTTCCTCCAGTTTTGCTCCTCTTTGCTTTTTAAGATTCTGAAGGTTTTTACTGAATTGTCCTTGGTCACGTTGACTGTATTGCATCCATCAAAGAAATCCTTCCTGTCTCTTTGGGAGCTTCTGATCCCAAGCACGCCTCCTTGATTCCTGGCACTTGCCCCCTCTGCCTCTGGTGCCCTCTGCTGTTCACGCTGTGCTTCCGTGGAGCCCTTACCACAGTGCCCACAGCTGTTTCACATTCTCAGCCAGTGCCAGCTTCCCTCACGTCTCGTACTGCTCGGTTTCCTCTAATCCTGTCTTCGTGGTTTGTATGCCTTGTCATGTCTCCTTGCTGGCCAGACAGGGCGTGCCAGGTGAGCAGATCTGCTGCAGCAGGACTTGCGCAGCATGATGTGAGGTGTGTGCAGGTGGCTTCTTAGTGCTGTGGCCAGGCCAGGCTTCTAGTGAGCTGTGTCTTTGTTAGATTCCACATTTCTCAGTACCTGTGCCCTACCGTTGATCTGGGTCACGATGGCCAGAGTGGTCTGGACTGTGTATTTTCATCCCCGAATAGAACTCAGAGTGGACATAACTGGTGTTCTACAAAGTGGAGGGCTTGAGTCTATCAGGATTGGGATGTCCCTTCCCTACATGGGTTAGACTGTGATAAGTCCTAGTGGGTTGGGCTCTGTTAGTTCTCCTGAGTGTAGGCCTCCTTAAGAAGAGCAGGACATCTCTGTATTTTAATGTGCAGGGTGATTATCCCTTACCCCTAAGGCTTAGGACCAGAAATGGTTTTGAGTTTTTGTTTCACTTAGATTTTGGAATATTTGCATATGTATAATAAGATCACTTGTGGATGGGACCCAAGTCTAAACATGAAATTCATTTATGTTTCATTTACACCTTACACTTACAGCCTGAAGGTCATTTTATGTACTATTTTTAGTCTGTCTGCATTTTGACTGCAGCCTATCACATGTGGCCAGGTGCAGAATTTCCCACTTGCTCCAACTGTGTTGACAATCTAAGATTTCAGATGTCGCTTTGTTTTGGATTTAAGATTTTGGATTAGGGATACTGGAACCTGCGAGGTTTTATTCTTTCAGACTTGTATGTGCCGAGTGCCTGGGTTATGGATGTGCACTACCATGCTGAGCTATTCTCATCCTCCTGGGTGTACAGTGGCATCCTGGCTGAGGCTGCCTAGAAGATTATCCAGAGCATGTGTGATTCTACGAGTGACTTTTGGGCAGTTTCTGAGCCTCAGAAGATTGGTTCATCTCATCTAAGTTGTGAAATGTGTGTGTAAGGACTTATTCCTAATATCCCTTAGTGTTCTGTGATGTCCCTGGACTCTGTGTGGTACCTTCATTTCTGATGATGACTTTTTTGTCTTCTTCCTTCATTGCTGTGGATGGCTATTTATTAGTCTTCTCAGTCACCTCAATGAAATATCGATTTTCTTCATTGCTTTTCTATTTCTCACCTCATTGATTTCTGCTCTGATTTTTATTTTCTTCCATCTTCTTGCTTTGTGTTTAACCTGCTTTTTTTCCAATCACTTAAGCAGATGAGTTAGGTCATTCGAGTTGGTTTTGTTTTTGAATGGCAACAGCTTGATATAACCCAGGTTCCTTTCAGCACTTCTTCTCTGTATGCCTCAAATAAAATATGCTGCATTTTAATTCAATTTAAAGGTTTGCTAATTTTATTCTGATGTCCTCTTTGACATACGGGTTTAGAAGTGTATTATTTAATTTCCAAACACATGGAGATTCTCCAGATATTTTCTGTTATTAACTTCTAACTTAATTCTCCTGTGGTTGGAAAACATAGGTTGTATGGTATCTTCTAAGTTTGTTAAGGCAGGCCTCTGTGCCCAGAGTGGGATGTGCTCACTGACTACCATATGCTCAGAAGGCATGCTTGCTGATCTTGGGTGGACGGTCTGATAGGGCACTAGGGTCAGGCTGGGGGCTTCTGTTTTGTGTCCTTGCTGGGTTTTTTGTGCCTGTTCTATCCATTATTGAGCAAATAGCCTTTGACGTCTCCAACTGTAGTTGTGGATTGGTATGTTTCTCCCTTCAGTTCTGTCTTCTTTGACTTCATAGTCTTAGAAGCTGCCACTACAACTCTTCTGAGGTTCTGCTGTCAAGCCAAAGCTGCTAGAGAAAGTGAGAAAAGAGAAAGAAGGAAGCAAAGCACAGCAGGGCAGAGAGAAGGAAGGGAGGAAGGAAGGAGGAAAGGAAGGATGAAAGGAAGGAAGTATGGATGGAAGAAAGGAGGAAAGGATAGAAGGAAGGCTGAAAGGATGGTTGGAAGGAAGGATGAAAGGATGGATGGATGGAAGGATGAAAGGATGGATGGATGGAAGGAAGGAGGAAAGGAAAGGAAGGATAGAAGGAAGGTGTTGTTGTTTCTTCCTCTCTGTTCCCACAAGTGGACCTTTTGTTTCTCAGCATGGTTTCTGAGGCTCAGGCGAGAGCCAGGAGGGGGAGGAGTGAGCCCAAGGCATATTAGTGAAGGAACTAACCCTGAGAGATTCCCAGGGAATAACTCAGTTTTCTTGGCAAAAGTCAGTGCCTTTTATACCAAAACTACCATCCTCCCAGGTGGAAATGGGGGGAGGGGCATGTGGGAGAGCCAGGGAGGTGTGAGTCATCATGGCTCCTACCTAGGGCAATGAAACTCCCAGGTGTGTACTGATAGGTAGGAAGTGTGACATTTTATCTGCCCAGTACATCACAGGGAAGCCTTAGGGTATGGGATCTCACTTGGAGAGCAGGAGGCCTGCCCATCCTGGCTCCAAAGAAGCTGTCAGGACGGTGGGCACAGGTCCCCATAGTGCCAGGACAGAGTCTTATTATGACAGCTCCCACTTATTTTTTTACTAAAATGGGGCAGTGATGTCATTTTTATCCAGGGGATATTTAGGGATAGCCTGATACTAGACTAGGACACTTTGGATTGCAACTTCAGCAAGATTACATATTCAGTTTTCAACAAACCGGAAAACAGACCCCCTAAGGTGGAGATTGGTCCTAACAAAAGGGAGTATTCAGGTGACCTGAGGGTTGGGGGTAGCTCCTAGAGGGATTTCGGGCGGTGGTAGAGGAACCTGGAGACAGATAATAGGGGGCTTTGCCAATAACCCAGATATATTGACACAAAGATAACATTTTTTTTCTCCCCCCAAGACAAAGACATAAAAGCAACATTTTTTGTTTTTCCTCCCTCCAGGATATAGACATACAAGTAATATTTTCTGTTTTTCCTCCCCCCCCCCAGGACGTATAGCTATTATTTGAGCCCCATCTAACATAGATGGTGATTTTACTTATACCCCCAAAGTTTCAAATTTGGCTGGAAAGACCTGTACATATAATTATATTGATGGGATAAAGTCCAGTCTGTGATAGTCGTTAGTTCACAACTATTTCCTTGGCCTCTGGCACTTTTTTTCTTTAGTGAGTAGCTCTTAGGCTTTGGAGAGGAAGGGGAGGGGTGAATGGAAAGCAGAGTAATCCATTCTGTTGTTGAAGTGGGACCTTGGGCCCTGCAGTCCATCCCAGCTTTTCCTCCCAGGAGGTTGGCAGGTGATCCAGGGGTATTTCCTGTAATTTTACTGATGAAATATAAATAGTAAAAGCATAGGCATAGGCATTTAAGCAAACATTATTTTTTACCCCTTTTTTGGGGTCTTTTTGAGACAGGGTCTCCCTGTAGCTCCCTGGCCTGGAACTTGCTCTATATACCAGGCTGAGGCTGGCTGTGACCTCACAGAGATCTGCCTGCCTCTACCTCCCGAGTGCTGGAATTAAAGGCGTGGGCCACCATGCCTGGCATTAAAGTCTTTATTTAAGAATAAAATATTTTAAGCCGTGCATGGTGGCGCATGCCTTTAATCCTAGCCCTTGGGAGGCAGAGGCAGGTGGAACTTGGTGAGTTCAAGGCCCGCCTGGTCTACAGAGTGAGCTCCAGGCCAGCTGGGACTAAAGCGACTCTGTCTCAAAAAAAAAAAAGAAAGAAAAAGAATAAAATATTTTAGCTCTTTAACATCAAGTTTGAAAACTAAGGCACCAATTTTAGTATTTGGGGTTTTTACCCATGGCCCTTTAATATTTTTGTAGACTAGATAGATTTATTGGGCCTGACTTTTGGCTGTAATAAAAGACACCTATCTTTTCTTTACTGATATCAGTTGGCTGTTGGGAGAGGGCCCAGACAGGTGGGACTGTTTTTATTTTTAGTAAGATTTTTTAGTAAAGAAAGGTATTTTGTTTAATTTCAATGGTTTATGTCCAGTTTTGAACAGTTTTTGTTTTTATTATACTTTTAGTGAACTGTATTTCAGGTGTTAAAGCCCTTTTTGAGGCTAAATATTGTACCTGGCTTTGACACTTTTTAATAGATGTTTTTCACTTTTTAATAGATGTTTTTGGAAAATAAAAGGTATCCCTCCAAGAGGTCTCATGTCTCTAGTCAAAGGAAGAAGTTAAGCATGTCTGGTAAGGAGTTACTGTTGTAATAATTTATTTCTATCCTGGAGAGCTGCTAAGTAGAGAGTTTCTCCTTACTTCACTGTATTTTGGAGGGAGTCATATTACTTTTTCCCTTTTTAATTTTAAGAGAATGGATAAGACTTTTACATTAAAAATTTTTTTTATACCACTCAGACTGCATTCTCTCCCTCTCTCTCTGGAAAGAGAGAAGAATGATCATCAATGGAAAGTTGCAGTTGCAGTAAAGCAATACCAAGAGCCGGCTTCACGCTCAGGAGAGAATGCTACATCTCCTCCTAGTGGTTTCTGGTACTCTACACAATCAGAGAAACCTCTCTGGTAACATACTGTAGAAATGATCCCTGAAAGTATAGTCTTGACTTTTACATTTTCTAAAGACAGTTGTACTACATACCCATACAGGAACCAGGCTTTGGAGGTCAATTGTTGATTAAGAGGTGAAATCCCATCTTTTAAGGTTAAGCTATCTTTTTTTTTTTTTTAAAGGAATTAAGGAACACCTTTATTTTTATTTTATTTTACTTTATTTATTTATGTGTATGAATGTACTGTCTGCATGTAGGTTTGTGCACCCGTGTCATGCAGTGCTGTGGAGGTCAGAAGAGGGTGTTGGATTCCCCTGGAATTGGAGTTCTCCTGGAATTGGAGTTAAAGCTGGTTCACAGCTGCTATGTGGGTGCTGGGGATTGAACCTGGGTCCTCTGCAAGAGTGGTCGGCACTCTTAATCGCTAGGCCATCTCTCCAGCCCCAAGGTTAAGCTAGCTTATAGATAAAAGGAGACATCAGAGATAACATCACAGAAAGACATAGAGAACACTGCTATACATCAATTGGAAATCTGGTATGAATTAGGAATAAAAAATGATAACAACAACTTGTATTTCCAATTAATTCAAGTGTGACTAATCTTTTATGTTGATAGTATTTGACTAGTTGTTAATTAACATAAGTAATTTAGGTTTTGGGTTTTTTTTTTTTTTTTTTTTTTTTTGTCTTTTTGAGACAGGGTCTCCCTTTAGTCCCAGCTGGCCTGGAGCTCACTTTGTAGACCAGGAGGGCCTTGAACTAACAGAGATCCACCTCCCAAGTGCTGGGATTAAAAGCGTGCACCACAACACCCGGCTAGTAATTTAGTTTTAACACCATACACTGTGTAAATAAGTTTTAGATAAAAAGTAAACATTAATTAGATAAACCTTGACTAAGCATAGTGTTCTTTAAATTACCTGATTAAGTTTTGATCCTAAAGAAATAAAGTTTATGCATATGATTTTAACTTTTGTTTATTACAACACCTAGATACATAACTTTAAAGAATAAATGGTATAAAGTGGGTTTTACTGATGCGTTCTGGGTGCTGACGGATCAGAACCAGTAGATGACAGTATATACCCAGTAAAACTCTGAGTTGTTATATTTGTAAATTTCTACTTACCCTTAATAATTAACTAATTTATTAGATTAAATATACTAACAGACCTGGGTTATGGAGAAAAAGGGTTAATTTTAGTCCTAGAGTTAGCCCTTACTGAATTTAAACAGTAAGTTTATCTAGGCAGTAAAATCACAAGTTAATCTTAAAACCAAAACCTTAGAGTAAGTATTTTTAATTTTGTTTTTAAATTTATTATTATTATTATTATTGGTATTTTCGAGACAGTGTCTCCCTGTAGCCCCAGCTGTCCTGGAACTCATTCTGTAGACCAGGCTGGCCTTGAACTCATAAAGATCTGCCTGCCTCTGCCTCCCAAGAGATAGGATTAAAGTCGTGCGCCACCACAGCCTTCATTAACTGAATTTTTAATAACCAATGGTTACTAAAGATCACTTATTAGAGTCAGAGTGGACTGGCCTGAAATCTCCATACAAATCCCCGTTTTTTTTTTTTTTGTTTTTTTTTTCTTCTTATGTTGATTTTAAAAGGCAGTTAAAGACAAACATAATCTAGGATGACTTTTTTTTACTTAAGATGTCATGTTCTCAGCTCAGTGGTAGGTCACAAGCCACATGTTCTGGGAACCTGTGAACAGAGTCTTTTTCCAGTAATATTTTTTTCTTTTAAATGGATTAAGTAGAGCCTAAAAGGTGAAAACACATTTGGAAGAATCCAGTATTGCCTAGGACTTTTAAAATTAATTAATTGTACACATTTTTACTTAAAAAACTGTCTCAGGGTACCCATGTATTAGATTTAAAAATTTAATATCTTAACCAAGCATGCTTGAGACAGAATTTAACTTAATAGATTTTGTTTATCACAAATTGAAAGATTTTTGAATGGCCATATTATTAAAAATCATCTCAAGATAAAACTGATAGCAAGGAATAGTGCAATTAAAACCCAATTTTGAATAAGGACAATAAGAAAAGCACAATAAGATTTGAAGGTAGTTATTTTGAACATACAATGTCTATGTATTTTTAAGGAGTTTGTTTGATAAAGAAAGAGTCAGATCCTTGGAATACAGATGAGCAGTTGGAGACAACTTGTAAAAAGGCTTAGCACTGAGAGAGAAGGAAAGGGAGATTTTTCTTGGGGTGGCTGGAATGTTGAACAAAAGAAGTTAAATGGTGGGAGTTTTTGAAAAGTTTTTTTTAATGACAACTATTTATTTTAATTAAAACAAATTTAATTGTTATTAAACTTTTTCCATAGGTCATATAGCATTTCTCAATCGAATCTAGAATCACTTCCCTTTTCATGCCCCCCACCTCACCCAAGTCCCTGCACTCTGCCATACATGTCCTGTATCTTTTTCTGAGTCTTTCCAGTGTTTTTTTTTTTCAGTTCTTTTGTTGTTCTCTCCAACTTGTATTGCTACAGTATGTATACATGTATATACATAGTTATATATACATAAATTTATATACACATACATACATACATACACATATCACTTGAATTGGAGGATTTTTTTTTCCTAAAAGATGTCATGTTTTCCTTAAGGAAGTGCTCGAAGGTTCCTCCTTGGCAATCCCAAACAACTATCAATACTGCACTTTTGCTCCACATTGGGGTCTTTCCCTTCCCATGGTCCCCCAAATGAAGTCTAGTAAGCACGCATCCTGTCTTGATCCCCCTGTACTGGCCTCCATGATACAGCCCAGGTAGTCCAACAATGGCAGTCTATATTCTGATGAGGCTGACATCCCCTTAGCTGTTTAGTCTACAAACTGGGTATCTCAGTAGTCCCCATCTGACATTGAAGGTTTGGAGGATTCTTGGAGAGACATGAGTCCTCAGTCCATATTGGAAGGTTAAAAAGCTGTGTCTCATGCCTTTGAGGAGTGCCAAAAGCAGTGGCAGCCACAGAGTAGATGCATTTGCTAGTAAGAATTGAAGACCAGCCAAATAACAGTACTCTCTTTTTTCTTTTTGTCTTTTTACTGAGATCTCAAGTTCTATGTCTGCAGTACAGTTTCTCTAGTCTTACTGATTATTTATATCTGGTTGTACTTTCCTTTTGGATGTTTAGGCTACACAATTAGCCCAGATTAACCAAGGTTTTTGTTTTCTCAAGGTCTCTCGGGCTTGCTCCTTTTAGCTTTTCATTTACCAGTTCCATCCACTCCAGGACAAAAATCAGGTCTTGCTAGACCAGGCTTCCTTTTCTGAATCATGAGCAGACTTTCCTCTTTATAGACTGGACACTGGCTGAAGTCCCATTAGTGGCTCTCCAACACCTCCCTGAACAGGAAGACTGGTGACCCACATTTGCAGGACATTTCAAGAGAAGCCCCCATTCATAATCTCCTAAGATGTAGTTGACCTTTGAGGGCAAGGAACAAAGTTATCCCTTAGGTCCCTCAGCCAAATTGGTATGGGTGTTAAGTATGGTCATTAAGCACCCAGAAAGGCTAAGTTGCACCAGCCTATTACATTGCACCTATATTAACATTGTATCCTTTGGAAACAAAGTGTATGTTATTTTCATATCATATTTCTTGATTCACATCTTTCCATTTTAATCCCATAATACTCTAAAAGATGCACACATACCCTCCATCATATACCAGATCCCAAGGTCTGAAAATAAATGTTACATCAATCTAGAATCTGTTTAGGGCTTCACAATGCAAGAGCACAGTTGTCTTTAAATCATGTCTAAAAACAATGTTGCTCAGTTTGTCTTACAACTAGGTACTTAGTATTAGCATCCACAGATGAGGGATACCATTCATCTTTTGTTTTTCTGGGATCATGTTACTTCACTTAACATAATCTCTTCTAGTTCCATTTACCTGCAAATTTCATGATGTCATCTTTCTTTACCACTGCATAGAACTCCATTGTGTAGATGTAGCACATTTTCTCTATCCACTCAATCAGTTGAGGGGCACTTGGGTTGGTTCCAGCTCTTTGTTTTTTTGAGACAGGGTCTCCCTGTAGTTCTAGCTGTCATGGATCTCACTATGTAGACTGAGTTGGTCTTGAACTCACAAAGATCCACCTGCCTCTGTCTCCCAAGTGCTAGGATTAAAGGCATGTGGCACCTCACCCAGCATGAAAAATTTTATAAAGCCATAAGTTTCTGATTTGAACACTCTGCAGTGGCGGGGCTCAGGGCATGCCAGGAGTTGTAGTTCTTGGTGCCTTGCAAGTGTGGCTGAGCTGTGGGGCTGTGGGCCTCACCATAGCTGGGTGATTTTTGGAGCAGACCTTGTCAGAGTCTAAGGATTCCCGGGTCTCGGGGGGACTTTTATCAGTGTCCTTGGAGGATGGGGTCTTTTGTCTGCCTTTGTTGGAATTATTTGCCTGGCACGGTCTGATGGGAGGGGCCTAAACATTGCCTGATGCATCTATGAATGGCAGGAAATGAGAGAGCTTTATCTTGTGCCTTCTGCAGCCTGGTTGCTTGTTGGGTCCATGAGTCTGGGTCCCATATGTCTGCAGAGGACATCCATGAGGCTACTTTGAGAGTCTTGCTCCAAAAGGAGGCAACTACCTGTGTGGAGATTGTAACTCCTCTGCTTTTAAGAAGTGTTTTTATTCTTCTAACCTGTGGGTCCCTCTGTCGTGTGTGATTGTTTCTCATGATAGAGAAAGGAAGGAAGGGCTGGCGTACCACAGGAACTTTCCCAGAGGCAAGAGCCCCTAGGGGGGCTTCAGTGTGGCACACTAAAGTCAAGTTCTTACCCCAAATTTAAGAGTCTGACAGCCATGCTAAGCATAGTAACTGGCTGTTGGGTGACTGGTTTTGCATGACAGAGACCCTGGATAGAGGGTCTTTGCTCACACCCAGTCAGGTGGTTGGAGTTCTGGTAGAGGGTAGGGAAGCCTTCAGTCAACATGGGAGAGTAGGCCCCCATTGGGAAGATGTCACTTGCTTTCCTATTATACTGGACCTCTCATGACAGCGCACATCGAAAGTAAAGGTTAGAAGAAAGAGAGTTTGTCCCCCTCAAGAAACTTGGAGGGATGAAGGCACAGCTGCCCGTTATCCCAGTCCCCTCTGGACTGGGGGGCTTACCTTTCCTTCTCTGAAACCTCTGAAAATATTCGTAGCCCCACATTGGGCGCCATTTGTTGCTGTTTCTTCCTCTCTGTTCCCGTAAGCGAGAGCCAGGAGGGGGAGGGGTGAGCCCGAGGCAGGTCAGTGAAGGAACTAACCCGGGAGAGATTCTGAGGGAATAACTCAGTTTTATTGGCAAAAGTCAGTCCCTTTTATACCAAAACTACCATACTCTGGAGCGGAAATGGGGGTGTGTGCGGGAGAGCTGGGGAGGTGTGAGTCGTCATGGCTTCTACTGGGGGCAATGAAACTCCCAGGTGTGTATTGATAGGCAGGAAGTGTGACATTTTATCTGCCCAGTACATCAAAGGGAAGCCTTAGGGTATGGGATCTCACTTGGAGAGCAGGAGGCCTGCCCATCCTGGCTCCAAAGAAGCTGTCAGGATGGTGGGTACAGGTCCCCATAGTGCTCGAGCCAGGCCAAGTCTCATCCTGACAGGAAGGATGGAAGGATGGAAGGATGGAAGGATGGAAGGAAGGAAGGGAGGGAAGGGAAGGGAAGGGAAAAAAGGGGGAGGAAAGGGGAAGAGGGGAAGGGGGAAGGGGGAAGGGGAGGTAAGGGGGAAGGGGGGGGAAAGGGAGTAGTGATACTTGCCCTGTGTTCCATCCTTGTATTTCTGTCCATCTCCTGTGCCACCTGCTCCTTTTAGGTTCTAGCAGGTATCTGTGTCTCTTTTGTAGAGCTCTGGCTGGGTTTGGTGGTGGTGGGTTCTGGATGTTTGTTCCATCAGCCACACCTGTCCTGTATTAGTCACTTTTCTGTTGCTGTGATAAAACCACCATGACCCAAGGGAACTTATAAAAGGAAGATTTTATTTGAGCTTATGATTGACAGTTCCAGGGAATTAGAGTTCATTGTGGTGGGAGGCATGGTGGCCGGGACTGGAGCAGAAAGCCAAGGTTCACATCTTGCAATGAGCATAGGAAGTTGAGAGAGAGAGAGAGAGAGAGAGAGAGAGAGAGAGAGAGAGAGAGAGAGAGAGGAGACTGCAAAGCTTGTTAAACTTGCTAAGCCTGCCCCCAATGACATAGTTCTTTCAACATGGCCACACCTTCTGAGACCTCCCAGAACAGTGCCACCAACTGGGGACAAAATGTCTGAATACTTAAAGCCTATGTGGGACACTCTCATTCAGAGCAGCACGTGTCCGCTATGTACTTGTCCCTTTTCTCCCACCTCCCTCCTTTGGCTGTCTGCCGCCCTCCTTGCAGGTCTCCAATGATGCCCCTCTCCAGAAGCTTCCCCCAGTCTCCCAGCCACAGTCACTGTAGTTCCCCTGAGGCTTGCTCCCCCCCCCCCCACCTCACGCTGGTTCAGAAACTCTGGAAACTTTCCTTGTGTATTGGCTCGTGTGAGCAGTTCTGCCACTGGTCTTGAGTGAATGAGTTAGGAGTCTTGCAGTTCAGATTTGTACCCCAACAGACAGCCTTGTCACCCTACAGTTGATGGCTATGCGGCTTCACATGTGGGTGTTCCCATTCATGTAGACATGCTGAGTGGGTGAGCCTGTCCTCACCCATGGAGGGCCAGTGGGCACTTCTCAGCAGGCACTGCAGGAAGACTGATGCATGCTGGCTCTGTTGCGAGAAAGTGGTGTGCCCGGGCTGAAATAGGGCAGTACCAGTACGCCACACCTTCAGAAAGGAAATGAGGAAAGGCCGAGGCATGTTCCTCCCTCCAGAAATGTTGCTTTTAACTATGGCGTCAACTGAAAAACATTTAGCTAAGGTCTGGATATCTGCCTTGCCTCACTCTTATGCTCACTGGGCAGTTGCTGAGCACCTGCTGTGTGCACAACACAAAGAGGACGTAAGAAGTGCTTCTGACCATGGCAGCACTGTTCTCTCAGGTTCTGCCAGGACCAGAACCTTCCCCCACCTACATGACTTCTTGAAAATTTCTCCTTTGGGACTGTTTGAGGGTTTGCATGTTGTATACTGCATGTAGACACCCGGCTTAAGGATGGGCCGGGACTGGAATTTCCCTTTCCTCCACTGTCCACTGAAAGATGCATTTTTTATATAGAGAAATCATATGGGCTCTAAAAATTATTAGCCTATATTAGTTGTACAGGAACATGGGTTTCATTATGACATTCTATACATGTTTATTATAATGGATCATATTTTCCTCTCCTCTCTTGTCCTCCCTTCTCCCTCCAGAAGCATGCTACATGGTCCAGCAATGCCCTGTCTCTTCCCCTTGCTTTGCATAACAGGGGACATGAGCTGGTAAGAAGCCGTGACTTGGAGTGCAAACACAGAAAGGCACTAGAGACCCACAAGGTGGCCTAGGACCAGAATAGACACAGGGTGGAGTTGGGGGTTGTGATCATGAGGACCCAAGTGATGTGAAGAGGAAGATGCCCACCAATGCCAGCCCAGCCAGAGCCTCCACCAGTGGCTGGCACCCTCCCCTGCAGCCCTCTGTGCACATGTATTTGCATTTTTATGAAATTTTCCCAGCTTAATATCACATCATTAGCATTTCCCATATTATTAAAAGACATTTTGGATGCTATAATTTTTAATAATTATCCAGTATGCCATAATGTATTTAATCAGTCCTTTATTATGGGTATTTATAATATTTCTAGTGCTTTTTTATCACAACACTGAAGCAAGCCCTAATTTCCTAGGTGTGGTGTTGATCAGAATGCATTCACCATTGTTAGGCCTGGACAGACCTGCCCACCTCCTACAAGGAGCCTCCGCTTACTTGAGTCGCTGGCTCATTTGTCCCTTTGCTTGTTTCTGGCACTGTGAGGCTCATGGAAGCCCACTTCCAGCACATAGAAGGGCTAGGCAGGGTGGCCAAGGAGGGAGCTGGGGTTAGAGTCCTGAGAGGAAGCAGGGGAATGAGTGTCCATAGGCCCTGGCAGGCAGCCTTCCTTCCCTGTGCCTGCTGGGCTGGAGCAGCTTGGGGTGTGGGGGTGTGGGGCATGGGGGACATTCCTCTCATTCTAGTTTGCTCTTCTCCTGCTCTTTGCTTGCCAGCTCAGCCAAGCCCTCCACACCCAGATGGTATGCCTGGACAAGTCCAGAAGTCAGAGCTTGGAGCTGTTTGGATGGGGAGATGGAAAGATCTCCAGGGGTCGGTGGGGGGGGGATGCTCCCTGTGGGGCGGGCTTAGGAAAATTGGTCCTGTGGCCCAATCTGGCTGGCCCCATCCTCATGAATATGATCCCAGGAAGTGGCTGCTGTCCTAGTAGATAGCACACACATGCTCCCTGAGTGCATGCTGTGCTCAGGTATATTGGACACAGGAGGCCTCACCTGTGCTGGAAGGGACTGTCCGTCTCTCTCTCCTCTACCCTCCTGAAGCTTGTGTGGCCCAAGGCCTGCTGGTCCGCGGGAAGGCCCTGCTACCAGTTCACTGGCCTGGTAGTCAGGCCAGCGCATCCAAGGCTCTTCCTAGCACATGGTAGTCAGGCCAGCGCATCCCAGGCTCTTCCTAACACATGGTAGTCAGGCTAGCGCATCCCAGGCTCTTCCTAGCACATGGTAGTCATGCCAGTGCATCCCAGGCTCTTCCTAGCACATGGTAGTCAGGCCAGCGCATCCCAGGCTCTTCCTAGCACATGGTACTCAGCCCAGCGCATCCCAAGCTCCTCCTAGCACATGGTACTCAGGCCAGCGCATCCCAGGCTCTTCCTAGCACATGGTAGTCATGCCAGTGCATCCCAGGCTCTTCCTAGCACATGGTAGTCAGGCCAGCGCATCCCAGGCTCCTCCTAGCACATGGTACTCAGGCCAGCGCATCCCAGGCTCCTCCTAGCACATGGTAGTCAGGCCAGCGCATCCCAGGCTCCTCCTAGCACATGGTACTCAGGCCAGCGCATCCCAGGCTCCTCCTAGCACATGGTACTCAGGCCAATGCATCCCAGGCTCTTCCTAGCACATGGTACTCAGGCCAGCGCATCCCAGGCTCTTCCTAGAACATGGTACTCAGGCCAGTGCATCCCAGGTTCTTCCTAACACATGGTACTCAGGTCAGCGCATCCCAGGCTCCTCCTAGCACATGGTACTCAGGCCAGCGCATCCCAGGCTCTTCCTAACACATGGTACTCAGGCCAGCGCATCCCAGGCTCTTCCTAGCACATGGTAGTCAGGCCAACGCATCCCAGGCTCCTCCTAGCACATGGTAGTCAGGCCAGTGCATCTCAAGCTCCTCCTTGGTGCCTGGCTTTGGATGGTAGAAGAGTTAGAGTGTTGGTTGTTGGAAGAACAACCTGCAGGAGCCTCCTCCTCTTCCTCCCCCTCTTCCTCCTTCTCTTCCTCCTCCTCCTCGTCCTCCTCATCCTCCTTGTCCTCTTCCTCCTCCTCCTCTTCCTCCTCTTCCTCCTCCCTCCTTGAGGGGTGAGAGAGAGAGATTGATCAAGATCCCCCTGGATCTTCCATCCCACCTGGCAGGCCCCCATGTTTTTCCATGCATTGGTCAGGATGCCGGAAGGGGGCCAGTGTGTAGCTGTGGCATCCAGCCTGGAGTCTGCAGAGCTGGGTGGCTGGGGGCAGGGTAAAGTACTGTACTGTTAGAACCCGCCCTTAGTTCATGGCTCCATTGTGAGGTGCAGAAAAGCAATTTTTCACTTGAGAGGGCCGGTGACATAGATACATGTGTAATTGTCTGTTTCTTCTTTTCTTCTTTCCCCTTGTGTTGTGTATCCATAATCTGAAGTTTTATGGTGGCCAACATGCCACTTTCTCTGCGGCAATGCTCCTGTCCCAGTCACATTCAACAGCCACTAGCTGAGCAGCTACTCCGTGCCTGCATGGGCTGCCTGGTGTGGAGTGTGGTAAGACAGGGTCAGGTCTAAGGGTCAGGCAGCTGATCTGTCTCACAGTGGCAAAGCCTCAAGCTGGCTTGGGTAGGACACATCATCTCTCTGCACCTCTGAGTCCTTATCTATGCTGTGGGATGCTACCTTGACTTCCCAGAGTGGGGAAGATTAGGTATGAACAACAAGATGACCATAGCAGGCGTTGGGTCCTCACTGCTTGCGGTCTTGGTTGCTTGGATGGTCACAGCAGGCAAGAGCCTCTATAAGCTCATGGTAGCTGGCTTTCTAGCAGGCTTCATTTTTTTTTTTTTTTTTTGTCTTTTGAGAAAGGGTCTCCCTGTAGCCCCAGCTGGCCTAGAGCTTGTTATGTAGACCAGGCTGGCCTTGAACTCACAGAGGTCCACCTGCCTCTTCCTCCCAAGTGCTAGGATTAAAAGCGTGTGCCACCACGCTTTTACCTTCAATTTTATTAACAGTGGAGCAGATCTGGTCCCTTCCCCAGCCAGTGCCACCTGACCCAAATGCCAAGTGTCTGTGCTGTCCATGTAAGATGCTCACCCAGGGCAACCACATGTCCAACTCAGGGAACCAGAGGCTCCAGTGTACATTCTTCCAAGCCTTTGATGAATTTTTAAAAGGCAAAAGTGAATTAATTATTGCCAAGTGTGTGTGCTCAGAATACAGGGAGGGGAGCTGAGGTAGGAATTTGGTGTCATGGTGCCGAGTCCAGCCTGAGATACCACAGGAGCTGTTCTGTGAGTCTGCTTGGAAGCCTGGCTAATGATGCACTTGGGCAGGGGAGGGAGTCATCCAGATCACAGGGGTAGCCAGTAGCAGGGGTGAGACATTTCTCCTCATCCTCACCCATCCTAAGTCCAGGACCTCATGAGCTGCTCCCAGGACAGCCTTTTGGGCCATGTTGAGGGACTCACATGTTGCATGAGTAGTCCTTGGAGGTGCTAGAGAGATCCCTGGGCTATGCTGGCCTTTGTCCTCTCTCTCAGCCATGGCTGGACAGTGCTGTCCTCTGAAGTTGCCAGAGGAAGTGTCACACTGTCCTTGGGGGAGGTTGGGGGATAGTGACATTGGAAGGCCTTGCCGGTTGCCACACTCAGTTCCCCATTCTCCATTGCCCTACCTGTCAGGAAGAAGCCAAGCACCATGGTGTGTCTTGCAGGGAGCGGAACCCGTGTTCACCTGAAGGCTGAGCTGACAGAGGCCTTCATTTTCCCAGAAGTTGGCTCCCTCTGCAGAGCTGAGGGGACCCGTGCAGGCTGTGCCCCGTTGCCTACCACACTTCTGCCAGAGTTCCATCAGTTTCTGTTCCTCCCCGTGGGTCCATACAAACACTGAGTGCCTGCAGGGTGGCCAAGTGGCCATGAGATGGAGGAGAACACCCAGTCCCTGACCTCACTGCTGGGGAGGAAACAGGCCCTCAGAGGAGGAGTGAGCTGCTCATTTGTCTTGGTGCATTTGGGGGATGTGCCGGTTAGAAGGTTTTAAAAGTATGTGTAGGAGATTTCTAGGCAGAGTATTTTAGAACTAAGGACTATAGAAAGGATAGTATCAGGAAAGGGTGTCACATGTGAGGAGATGAATGACATGCATGCACATGTGTGTACTATCGTGTGTGTATGCACGCGCGCATGTGTGTGTGTGTGTGTGTGTGTGTGTGTGTATGCATGCACATGTGTGTACCAGCTCTTTCAGAGAAGGGTCAGGAAAGAATGTCAGGCTGGTGGGCCAAGCTGGCCAGTGCACGGCCTCCACCTCAGCTAATTTTCAAGTATGGTCTAGAGTTGAACAGTCCAAGAGAGGCTTTGGATTTCAGGGGGCCTCCCAACATACCCTAGACTGCTGTCAGCGTTGCTCTCTGGCTGGTCCAGTGGGAGCCTGGCAGCTCATTCGTCACACCTAGGTGTGAAAGGGAAGATGTCCCCCAGCATATGGTTATTAAAGTGTGCCATCTTTAAGCCTCATTAGGGAGTGTTAAGTGCTAATGAATTTAGAGAGGGGTGTCTTGGGGCCTTTGTTACCTTGGAAACATTTGAGAGCAGGTGCTTTATAATGAGCTGTACCTATTTTAAAAGTGAGCGGCTAGGACGCTTTGATAGGCTGGTTCTCAGATGCTGATGGGCAAGTGTGTGCAGAGCGGCAATGCCAGTGGAGACGCACTGTGCTCTCTGGAATAGCATCTCTCTGGTGGTTTCTATAGAAACCGCCAGCACCCAGGTAGGATAACTGCCAGGCTCCAGGTTCACTTACACAACACCAGGCACTGCCCAATTTGAAGATGGTGGTTCCTGTGGGCAGGGGGACAGATGTGTGTTGCCACAGCTGTAACTTGGTGTTAATTGTGCCTTTTTTCTGCCCATCACCTGACTTCTGCTGTCCCCATTCTACCTGTTTTGCAGGCCCAACTGATGAAAGCAGAGTGAACATCTGTGGCGCTAATGCCTCCCCACAGAGCACTTTAAAGAAACTTTTCATTACTGAAAAATTTAAATACCTACCGAAGTAGAGAATCTGCTTAGTGTCCCTGCACACAGCTGGCCCTCTGTCTCTGGGTGTGAGCTGGTGGGCAGATTCATATTATTCTACTCCCTCAGCCTCCACCTCTTCTCCCTCTCCACTGGGTTGTTTTGAAGCAAATCCCAGGCTTCCATTCCATTTGTAAATACTTTCGTTTCTTTAAAAGATAAGAATGTCAAACTTATTATAATACCATTATCCCTTCTAAGAATCTAGCAGTAATTCCTTAATACCATCAAATATCCAGTCTGTGTTCAGATTTCCCTGTTGCCTCATAATTTGCCTTAAATAGTTGCCCTGTTCAGATCGGGATCCAAACATTTGGTTGATAAGTCTCTTCAGTCTTGTTTAATATACAGGTTTTCCTTATGATGTATTTATTGGGTAATAAACTAGTAGCTTGTCCTTTATTTTCCTGATTGTGTCCCTGAGGTGCCCTCGCATCTGCCTCTGGTCTCTGTATGTCTCATGAACTGCTTTATGCAGCAGCTTCCGACCCTGTCTTGTGTCCACGGGTCCCCTGAAGAGCTGTGTTCCCTAACACGTCAGCTCTTGCCCTCCGTCCACATCTCATTCACAGTGGTCTCCCCCCAGGGTTTCCATTTCCAGGTTTCAGTTTTCACACTCAGCTGTGGCCTAAAATATCATATGGGAAATCTTAAAAACCAATAGTTCATGAGTGTGGAATTGCCAGCCCTCTGAGGTGTTGGGCGGTTGCACCATCCTGCCCCACCCACAGCATCCATGCTGTGCCGCCAGCCGCCTGGAGGCTCTTGGTTCTCAGATGGACTTTCTGGCACCCTACTAACTATTCTTTAACCTAATAATGGCTCCAGAGTGCAAGAATAGTGATGCCAAAGAGACAGTGTGTGGTGCTTCTCTCAGGGAAAGAGTCATATGTTGAGGTTGTGAGGTCCAAAGAACAGGAAGGCATTTTGACACAACTGCCACTCATGTAACTTTTATTATGGCATATTGCTCTCATGATCCCATTTCATTGTTATTACTGTGAATCTTTCCCCGTGTTAACACTGTAAATTAAACCTCATCGTGTGTACATACTGTGGTTTGCATTTGTCCCCAAGAGCTCATGTGCTATAATTGTGGTCCTCGGTGTGGTGAGGTTGTGGGGTAAGCACGGTCCTGGATAGAGCATTAGTGTTGAGATCATAGTGGTCTGCAGAGTAAGTTGCTGTGAGGGCCAGTTGTTCACAAAATTCTTAGTCTTCTGAAGCTTAAAAAATTCATGTGTTGATATTGAATTTTTCCAGATGATTTTACTATATCTATGTTTTCTTATATTCTGTTAATGGGTTGAATTACACTAATTATTAAAAATTTGAAGCCATGGGGCTGGAGAGATGGCTCAGTGGTTAAGAGTGTCGACTGGTCTTGCAGAGGACCCGGGTTCAATTCCCAGCACCCACATGGTGGCTAAGAACCGTCTTTAACTCCAGTTCCAGGGGAATCTGATGCCCTCCTCTGACCTCCGCGGCATTGCACGGCATGGGTGCACCAACCTACGTGCAGACACTCATATACATAAAAAACAGTAAATAAAAAAATTTGAAGCCGTGAATTTCTAGGATAAACCCAACTCAGTTGTGATATTTTATCCTTTTATATGCATTTGGGTTCAAGTTAGTAATCATTTGATAAGGATTTTATATCTGTCAGTATTACTAATCTATATATTTTTTAAGCAAACATTATGCCATTTATATAAAATTCAAAAATGTATAAAATTAACAATTCATTTAGGCAAACACATGTTGTAAACCTACAACAAGCAAGGGAACAAACATAAAACTCAGAAAAACAATTCCTCGAAGGGAAACATGTAAATTACTGGAAAGGGAACGTGTAGAACTTCTAAAAATAAGTCATATTCTATTTCTTAAGTTGGCTGATAGGTACACAGACAGTTCTATTTAGTCTTGTTTATGTCTTATATACACGTTTATGTATTTCTGTAATATGAAATACTTCATTTAAAAAAGACTGAAAATATGAAAGATGCTAAATGAGTGCTGCCATGTCTGTTTAACAATAAAATTAGTACAAAAAAGTATACAAAGAAATGCTCAATTATCTTTCAGTGCCCTACATTATCAATACTAATACAAAGGCTATAATTTTAACATAAAAAGAAAACAAAATAACAGGCAGAATCTACATCCTTTGGCCTAAAATCTGAGCAATTCTCCTGCTACTTTAAGTCAGGTAAGAGTAAACGTGTAACCGTTCATTTCTGATTCTTCCTGCTTATCTATACTTAGACGTTTTTTGTCTTTGGATGTCCTTGGACGTCTGCTTCGGTCTCTGTTTTTGCTCCCTTCTCTTTTGTGTGGATCTGTTCGGTCTTTGGACTTGTGGCTGTTGCTGTGACCGCCGTCCCTTTCTGGAGATCGGCTGCGACTGCGGTTCTGATGTCGGTCTCTCTTTGTACTCTTTTGTTTCTCCCAACAGCTTTCCTCTTCTTCATAATGGCCAAAACCCATTTCTCTGTAGATATCCTGGTTAGTATTTTTGATTGGCATGGAATCTTCATCTTCTTTTTCTTAAGAGCAGTGACAGGTTTTCTTCTTGTGTTTTTTACTTGTGTGTGAGCGACTTGATTGATCATATTTTGCATCCTGTTTGGGGTTTACTTTATCTTTCAGAACTAAATTGGATGGTTTATCTCGTTCTTGTTCATACTCCTTGAAATCGCTCTTGGTATGCTGTCCATGTTTTCCTTTCCATTTAACCTTTGCAACAGACTGGCTAAAATCCACATGTATTCTCCTGTCATCTATAAGTACATTGTCCATTTTGAAGAATACTTTCTCAGAGTCTTCTTCCTTTTCAAATTCGATAAATGCATAACAGAGGGATTCTTTTGTTTTCAAATCCTGAATAACTTCACAACTTCTTATTGGCCCAAATCTTGAGAATATTATCTCCAGATCCTCATCTGTGGTGACTGGATTCAATTTACATACAAACAGCACATTTTCTGGAGGCTTAATATCTGCATCAGGTAGGTCTCCCACCATCTCCAAAAGAATAGCTTGAGTTTTAGCCTCTTTTTCTGCCTTTATTTCTTCTACTTCTTCAGCTGATCTTCCTTTGAAGTCATCAATTTCTTCATCTGCTCCAATTCGACCATTATCTAATTGTTCCCTTGTGGGTTCTGGTGATCGATCTGAACCAGTTGAAGTGTCTCGGTGGAGCTGAGTTAGTTCCCAGTTCTGGCTGTGGAAGTCAGCTCCCAGGATCCCAGCAGAGCCAGCCAAGGACTGCAGGCTCCAAGACCACTAATCTATATTTTATTTCTTGTGATTGGTTTTGATGATGTGATATGGGACTCAAACAATGAACTGAGACTTCTCTATGTGTATTTTCTGAATGTTCATAGAGGACAGCACTAGTTCTTCCTTGATCCTGGACAAGGTGTGCCAGTGTGGACAGCCAGGCCAAGGGTCTTTAGTAGGAAGGTGATTGAGTATAATTAACATAATGTAATTTAGGGCTACTCAGGCATTCTATCTCTTCCCAAGGTTTTCATTCCATCTGAATTCTCAGTTTCATTGTCCCAAGCTTGTTCTCAGTGCTGATTTTGGCATCTTGTAAGTGGTTGACGGGCTTTAGTGCTTTCCTCTGAGTACCACTCTGGCTCAATATTCCTTCAGTGTTCTCATACGCAGGTTCAGAGGTGGTGAGTCCTCTCAGTTATTATTAATTAATTAATTTTGACACACAGTCTCACTATATCTCCCTGGCTGGCCTAGAACTGGGGATACAAATCAGGCTGGACTTGAACTCACAGAAATCCACCTGCCTCTGCCTTAAATTAAAGGTGTGTGCCTCCATGCCTGGCCCTCTCAGTTATTATTAAAGTCTCTATATTCATTGCTGGGCTTTTCTTTTTTTTTTTGCTACCATATCCTTTCTTTCTTCTTTTTTTTTTTTTTTTTTTTGGTAGTTTTTTGAGACAGTATCTCCCTTTAGAGATTGCGCCTCTGTGCCTCCCAAGTGCTGGGATTAAAGGCATGCACCACCATGCCCAGCACTAAAGAGACAGTTCTTAGCCACCAAAAGTCATGCATGGATATCAAACCCAGGTCCTCTGCAAGAGCAGTCAGTGCTCTTAACCACTGAGCCATCTCTCCAGCCCCTCCTTCCCTTTCTATTTATACTGTTATAGATGTTTAATTTACATATAATAAACAGCATGTTTTCAAACATACAAAGTTTGAGTTTTGACATATATACATATATATTTGGATTTTCTTTCTTTTTTTTTTTTTTTTTTTTGTCTTTTCGAGACAGGGTCTCCTGGTAGCCCCAGCTGTCCTGGAACTCACTCTGTAGACCAGGCTGGCCTTGAACTCACAGGGATCCGCCTGCCTCTGCCTCCCAAGTGCTAGGATTAAAGGTGTGTGCCACCATACCCCGCTTCTTGGATTTTCTTTGAGTAAAGGTCCTACTGTGTAGCTCTGGTTGGCCTGGAACTCTCCATACAGGCCAGGCCAGGCTGGTCTCAAACTTACAGCAATTTTCCTGCATGCTGGGATTATAGGCATGGATCACCTGTGTATACATATATATACATTTTACCAGGAATTTACCATTCCTGGTAAAATGTACATATATGGAGAGAGAGAGAGAGAGAGAGAGAGAGAGAGAGAGAGAGAGAGAGAGACATCACTACAGTTAAAATAATTAATATGTCCATCATCTTTAGAAGTTTTTGTGCTCCTGTGTTTACTAAGTTAGTCTGGGGCTTTATATTAAAGTCTGACCCACTTAATATTAGTTTTGCATTTGGTCAAGGTGTGGATAAAGTCCCAGAGTGCTGACGACGGGTGTTCAGCATTCCCATAATGCTTGTGTCTTTGCGCCCTGTGGAATATCAGTGGGTTACACCTGCACAGGTCTGTCTTCCTGCTCTGTCTTCTGTTCCATTGATTTCTTTGTCTTTAAACCATTGTTTTTATTGTTGTAACCTCATAGTGAGTATTGAAATCAGCTAGTGTGTGTCTTCCAATTTTGTTCTTTTTCAAAATTGTTTTGACTACCCTAGGTTTTATTTGCATTTACATTTCAATTTTACAATCACTTTACCACTTTCTAGCAAAATGAGACAAAACTTCCTTGAATATTGATATTGTGTGTACTCAGTGGGAGAGAATTGAACTCTTAATGCATTATTTTGTGTTGTTTTGATCCATCAGCTTAGTCTACTTCTGTATTTATTTACATCTTTGATATCCATAACAAATGTTTGTAGCTTTCATATTTTGTGGTCAGGTTTATCCCTAAGTGTTTACACTTTTGACATTGTAACTATTTTTTAGAATTTCAATTTGTGATTGTTTACTTTGGATTTAGAGAATAACAGCAAATATTTGAATACTTACCTTGAATTCTGCCATTCTGCTACACGAATTAGTTCTAGTAGTTTCTTTGTTGATCCTAGTGGATTTTTAAAAATAGGTAATAACATCATCTATAAATAAAGTAAATTTTAATTGTTCTTTTCTAATATGGATGCCATTCATTAATATATTGATTAGCATTCCTGCTTATTTTTTTCCTTTCTATTTTCCTTACCGTGTTGGCCCAGACTTCTAGAATATCATCTGGAAGTGGCAAGGGTAGACGTTCTTGCCTTATTCCTGATCCTTGGAGGAACGTGTGCATTATCTTCCCAGTTATAGATCCTGTTGACTATGGGTGTTTTCCCATGTCCAGATCAGTTTGAGGACTTTCTCCTTTTATAATTTGCTGAGATTTTTAAAAACAGGAGCTGTTGAGTTTTGTCAAATACCTTTAACCTTCCACTGAAGTGACTGTGTGGTTTCTCTTTTTTTTAATTTTATTTTTCTATGTGTATGAGTGTATTGCCTAAATGTATATGCACTTGTGCACTACCAGAGGAAGTCATAAGAGGGCATTGGATCACCTAGAACTAGAGTTTGAGATGGTTGTTAGCTGCTATGTGGGTGCTAGGAACAGAGCATGGGTCCTCGGTAAGAGCAGCCAGTGCTCGTAACCAATGAGTCATCTCTCTAGCCCTTGTTTTGCTCATTTTGTCAATGTGGTGAATTTTATCAATTATTTTTCAAATCGTAGAGCATGCTTACATTCTTGTTGTAAATCTCACTTCATCATGATGTCTCCCTTTTATCATTTATGATGCTTCTAGTTAAACCTACTTTAGGAATTCTTGCTTATGTTCATGAGGGTTCTGAGTCTCAACATTTTCTTGTAATAGTTGTATGTAGGTTTGTTATTCGGCTGATTTTGGCTTTATAGAATGAGTTGAGGAGTCCTCCCCTATTACCAGTTTTCTGAGTCTAGAAAAATTGGCAGATTTCTCAGTGGTTAGAGCACTGACTGCTCTTGCAGAAGACCCAGGTTCAGTTTACACCACCCACATGGCAGCTAACAACTGTAATTCTAGTTCCAGGGAATCTGATGCCCTTTTCTGTGGGCATTGTATGACACAGCTGCTCTTACATACATGCAGGCAATACACTCACACACATATAATAAAACATAATAAAGTATTAAGATTAAAAAGTATTTGGTTGAATTGACCAATGACACCATCTTGATATGAAATTTTCTTGCTGGGAATGTTTGAAACTTTAAATAAAACACATTTAGTAAATGTATGTTATTTCAGTTTTATATTTCTCTTTGAGTAACCTTTGGTGTCATTTATCTTTCAAGATGGCTATCCATTTCCTCAAAGTTACCTATGTTTTTGTTTGTTTGTTTTGAGACAGGGTCGCCCTGTAGCCCAGCTGGCCTGAAACTCACTATTGAGATCAGGCTGGCCTCGAACTCACAGAGATCTGCCTGCCTCTGCCTCTCAAGTGCTGGGATTAAAGACATGTGCCACCATGCCCAGCTAAGTTACCTATCTTTTTGGCATAGCACTTTTCTTTCTTTTTTTTTTTTTTTTTAAATTTTACTTATTTTCGTATGTGTATGATTGTACTGTCTGCATGTAGGTTTGCGCACCCGTGTCGTGCAATGCCGCTGAGTTCAGAAGAGGGTGTCGGATTCCCCTGGAGCTGGAATTAAAGATGGTTTTCAGCCGCCATGTGGGTGCTGGGGATCGAACCCAGGTCTTCTGCAAGAGCAGTTGGCACTCTTAACCGTTCGGCCATCTCTCCAGCCCGGCATAGCACTTTTCTTTAACTTACATTTGTATATTTCATAGTAATTGCTCCTTGTTTACTCATTCCCGATGTTGCCGAGTCATGGCTTTTCTTTCCCTATTACAGTCCAGCTAAAGGGCTTACAAAGTTCATCTTTTCAAAGAAAGACAATTTTATTTCATTAGTTATTCTATATTCATTTTCAATTTTGAAAAAGCATGAATTTCTTTTCCTGTCTCACTTCTTTCTTCCCCTAATGTGGGGTTTCCTTTTATCTTCTTTTCTATTTGTATCCATGGGAGCTGAGGTCACTGAGACTTCACTCTGACTAGATCAGAGCTGTTTCCCTCAGGTTTTGTCTATGCCGTGCAGTGCTCATGTGCTCTGTTTTCAATTTCATTCACTTCAAAATACTCTTCATTTTGTCTTTGATTTATTCTTGACCTGTGGCTTATTTAAAAGTTTGCTATTTTAGGGGCTGTAGAGATGGCCTAGCGGTTAAGAGCGCCGACTGCTCTTGCAGAGGACCCAGGTTCAATCCCCATCACCCACATGGTGGCTGAGAACCATCTTTGAGTCCAGTCCCAGGGGAATCTGATGCCCTCTTCTGACCTCCACGACATGGGTGCACAGGCCTACATGTAGACAGTACATTTATACACATAAAAAATAATAAAAAAGTTTGCTATTTAGATTCCAAACACTTGAGAATTTTCCAAATGCCTTTCTAACTTAATTCCCCTGTGGTCACAAGATGTACCTTATATATTTGAAACCTTTCATAAATGTATTGAGACTTGTTTGGTGTTCTAGAGGACAGTCTCTTTCATAGTGTTCTATGTGTGTAGTTGTTGGGGGCAGTGTTCTGTGAACATGAGCTAGGTTGATAGTGTCACTCTAGTCTTCTGTGTCTTTTTTAGTTTTCTGTCTTTTTTTGTAAGAGCAGCTACGCTTTGAATGTGTGTGTTCTTCCAGTGTTCCTGCCTTGGCACTTAAACCCTTAGGTGACTGTATTAGTTACTTTCTTGTGGCTGTAAATATCTGACAAGCAATTTAAGGAAGGAAGAAAGGTTCACCTTCAAGGGGATATGCCCATCATATTGGGGAAGTCATGGGGACAGGAGCAGGAGAGTGGCTGGTCACATTGCATCTGCAGACAGGAAGTGGAGAGTGAAGAGGAAGAGGAGCTAGTGTGAAGCTGAGAGGCCCAACGTGTAGAGACCCACTTCCTCTGTCTCCTAAGGGTCCTATACCCTTCCCAAATGTTACCACCAGTTTGGGACCAAGTGTTAAAACACGTGACCCTTTGGAGCTTTCACCTCCGAGGACAGTGATGTACTAAGAGATGGGCCCAAGGCTGGTGAGAGGGCTCAATAGGTAAAGGAGACTGCCACGCAAGCCTGGCGACCCGAGTTCATTCCTGGAGCCCTTGTAAGGGTGGTGGAGAGAACCAACCCCACAAAGTTGTCTTCTGAGCTCTACACACGTAGTGTGGTATGTGCACACACATACACACTGATAATTTAATTTTTTTGAATAAAATCTTAAAACAAGAAATGGGTGTTCTGGGAGGTGGCATAGTTGGAGATTGGTGCTTTGGGAGCCCTTCACCATGAGGTCATCAAACTCACTGTTAGGTCATTATAAAAGGCTGGTGGGACTTCATTAGGACTCTTTTGCCCTCCATTTCTTGTGCCCCATGAAGACACACTGTTCGCTGCTTCCGCCTTGTGAGATGCAGCAAGAACGTGCCAGACCTCGTGAGACACTGTATCTGCTGGTTCCTCCGTCTTGGGCATTCCAAAGTATAGAACTATGAGAGAGAAATTTCTCTCATTCCTCTGTCACCACATTGAAAGTATTTTGTTGCCACTACAGGGATGACAGCCAGTGACCGAGGCTTGCAGCTGTAAGAGCAGATCTTGCTTCTTCTAACACTCCCAGTTTCCCAGCTTCTGTTTTGAAGTTCTGTCACTAGCTGTCTAAGCAACCAACATTCTTATTCTCTGCTAATGAGTTGAATGGCTTCTTTCATCACGGGAACAGACAATTTTATCCTTCAAATGTTCTTGACTGAGCTCTAATTTGTTATTAGTGTAGATGTTCTCTGGTTATTGCTAGCAGAGCTTATCTTTCTCCCATTACAGCTCTGTCTGCGTGGAAAGAGGGTCTTTCTAGCAGCATCTAACTAGGCCTTGCTTTCTCATTTTAATCCTATTTAACAGTCCCCTCCTTTGATCAGGGTATTTATCCTTAATGCGATTATTGATGTTGTTGCATTTAAAGCTGCCATCTTGCTGTTGTTTTCAAATTTGTTTAATCTCATTTCTCCTTTTTCCTAGATTAGTTCAGCATTTTAATGGTTTCATCTGATCTCTTTTTGCTATCACATTGTAGCTTTGTGTTGTGGATTTAAAAAATTACATTGATCTTTATGTATTGTGTGTGTATGCATGTGGATGGGCATGTGTGTACCACAGTGTGGGTGCATGTGTGGAGATCAGAGGACAGCTAGTAGGAGTCGGGTCTCTCCTTCCACCATGTAGGTCCCTGGAATCCAACCCAGGTTCTTAGGCTTGATAGCAAACACCTTTACCTGTTGAGCCATCTTGTTGGCCCTGTGAAATTTTTTTTTTTGAGACAGGGTCTCCCTTTAGTCCCAGCTGCCCTGGAATGCACTATGTAGACCAGGCTGGCCTTGAACTCATAGAGATCCACCTGTCTCTGCCTCCTGAGTGCTGGTACTAAAAGGTGTGCACAACCATACTCAGCACTGAATTTTTTTTTAATAGCTCCCTACTTTCAAGTCATGTTATATCTTTTTTATAAGAATCCTACAATGTGCTGATTTCCACTTTTCCAACCTGGAGTGTTTGTATGTCTATTTCAATATGAGAGATGCTATACTACATTACTATTATTTTTATGGAAATACCTAATTACTTTTAAGCTTTTTAAGTTTTATGTGTGTATTATCTCTATGTATGTAAGTGCACCTGTGACATGCCATGCCATGCCTGTGGAGGTCAGAAGAGGGCATTGAATCCCCTGGAACTGGAAGTACCGGTGGTTGTTAGCTGCATATTGGTGCTGGGAATTGAACCTGGGTCCTCTGCAAGAGCAGTCAGTGCTCTTAGCTGCTGAGCCATTTCTCCAGCTGCCTATTTTTACATTTTTTGATAATAAAAGGTATTACATATTACACTAAATCTATACATTCTGTTGGTTTTCATTTGTGATATGTGTGTGTGAAAACTCAGATCTGCTGTCACTCTGTGTTGCTTCTTTCCATCCACCACAGGGATTCTAGGGCTCAAACTCAGGACCTCAGGCTTGGCGGCAAGTGCCCTTATCCCTCTGAACCATCACGGTAGTGGGAGTATGGTAAGGATGCCTCACCTCAGTGGACCAGGAAGTAGAGAGAAGGCCAGAGCCCAGGGCCAGACTTACAACTTCAGAGGCCTGGCCCTGCTGCCCTGCTTCTCCCAGCCAGGCTCCAACTCCTAGGGGTTCCACAGCCTCCCAGAACAGCACCACATGAGTCTGTGGTGGGGGAGGGATTCACATTTAAACTACCACAGGAATCTACCAAGTGCCCTGAGCATCACCAGGTCTTCACCCTCAGGATAGTGGAAACAGGAGTAGTAGCTGTGGCCTTGAACCTCGGAGTGCTTTACTTCTTCCTTTCTGGTGGGTCATTGGTCCTGTGTAGTTCTCCCACAGGAAGAACGTCTTGATCACTGCTTATATTACCTGTGGCCAAGGAAGATCCCTGGGTGAAAGTGCGGTTTTGTCCTTTGCTCCTGGAAGGTCTGGTAGGTTTTGCTTCATACATTTCAGAAGTTGGTCTTTAGGTGTACACGTTTACAACTGTGTTTCTAGGTAGGTTGACACCTGCATCTTGTCCCATCATTCCTCTGTTTCCTGTGGTGTTCCTGATCTTGATGGGCCGCTCTTGCTATTGGTTGATTAGCTTTAATATAGGAAGGTCTCCAGCCGTTTACTTTAGTCTGTCTATTTGATTTTATTGAGAGTGGCTTTCTGGTGGATGATCCTGCTGACTCTTTCTCACTTCTGTTGGAGCAAGGTCTTCCTGTGTTGTTCAGGCTGGCCGTACACTCCTGGGCTCAGACCATCCGTCTTCCTCAGCCTCCTAAGCAGAGTGATACTATGCCTGGCTTTGTTGAGTCTTTTAAAAAGATATTAACTACAGCTCAATAGCTTTTTAGTTGTTGGTTTTAAATAATGTGCATTTAATGTAATAACTGCTTTGGCTGAGCTGGGCTCTGCTGTGTGTCCCTTCCAGGTGGCCTGTTTTTCTTTCTGCTCCTCTTCTCCTGCCTTCTTTGAATTATCTGAACATTTTTTATTGTGTCGTGTGCTGTGGCTTGGGTCATTGACCCCATTGGGCTACAGGTAAAAGCTTTCTCTCCTTCAGGAAGTCAGTCCATCTACAGTCCTGTTCATTTTTACTTTGGAATAGTGATTTGACCACAGTGGTGGGCTTGCTCTAGAATTTTGGCAGTCTTTGCCCACTGTGTAGTTTCTTAACTCAGTTCATGTGTCAGCATGCAGTCAAAGGGAGAAACAAAGGCCCTCACCCCACACCCTACCCTTCAGATTCCTGCTGGCTTCCCAGCCCACCTGCTAGTTACCATTCTTCAGGTAGCTGTTTTTTGACTTTAGTCCAGAAATAGATGTCATTTGTTTAAAGTCCAGCAGTTTTCTCTCTGGCCTGGGTGGAGGGTTTCCACCGTGGTGTATACTAATTGCTGCTTTCGTCAACAGCACAGTGTCTGCTGTCAGGGCCATCTAACACATTGCTCACCTCTGACGTTGCCCGTTTCCTCTCTGGAAGTCACCGTAGGCCCTGTGTATCTCTGCTGTGTCTCTGCTTATCCACACACCACAGTCTTCCTCTACTCTTGGTGTATTCTGGCAGTTCTTGCAGCCCTGGCCTGCTACCTGTACCACCCTTGGTGAGCCTTTCTGGGTTAGAGACCCCCATCAGCATGTTGATGCTGTTCACCATCTCTGAGAGCTCCTTCTGTAGACACAGCAAGGCAGTACTTTTGTTAAGACAAGCTACTGACTTTTCAATTCAAAGCAAGGTTGCACAGTTTTTCTTTTAGGTCTTTTGCATTTTAATCTGTTTTTCATAGAACAATCTTATTTCCATGTATCTGATTTATTTATTTATTCATTTATTTATTTATTGTCTTTTCGAGACAGGGTCTCCCTGTAGCCTCAGGTGTCCTGGAACTCATTCTTTAGACCAGGCTGGCCTTGAATTCACAAAGATCCACCTGCCTCTGCCTCCCAAGTGCTAGGATTAAAGGCATGCGTCACCACGCCCAGCTTCCATGTATCTTAACAAACTTTTTGGCATTAGCAGTAAATGGCTGGAAAAAGCACCAATCTTCTCATAGTTCTTTTTGTCCATAGTGTATGTCCATAGAGGAGCTGCCATCAAATTGCTGGGTTTCTATTAATAATGCACATTCAACTAAAGATCTACTATTATATTATTGTGCTCTCTTATTATTATATTATTTAAACTCTCTTAAAAGCAATCCTATTTGGTTAACCTACCAAATCAATACACGCTTAATGTGATTTGCTTAATTATGCTTTCACATTTAAAAAATTGCTTTTTAAGTTAATTTTTAGTACAATTTAATTTAATAAAATATGTCCTGGAGTCTAGAAAAGGAGTTGCTGCAACCAAGCGTACGTGCTCCATCTGGCCCATGACCTGCTTTTCTATGGCCCTTGAGCTATTTATTTTATTCCTGTAATCAGCTCTAGTGTGCCCGAGTCCACCCCTGCAGCAGTGACTATATATGGACACAAAACCTAAACAATTTACAATCTTCCTCTTTATAGAAAATTCCAACCACCACCACCACAACAAAATCAAAACCCTGTGACCCTTATTCTTGAGTCAAATCTTCAAAACAAGATTTTTTTTTTAAAAAGTATTTATGGGGCTGGAGAGATGGGTCAGTGGTTAAGAGCACCGACTGCTCTAGCAGAGGACCCAGGTTCGATTCCCAGCACTCACACCTAAGAGCCATCTTTAAGCCAGGTGTGGTGGTGCACACCTTTAATCCTAGTACTCTGGAGGGAGAGGCAGATGGATCTCTGTTGAGTTCAAGGCCAGCTAGGGTTATAGGGAGACCTTGTCTCAAAAAAAAATTTTTTTTTAATTTATGTAGGTGTGTGTGTGTGTGTGTGTGTGTGTGTGTGTGTGGTGCCACATGTGTGCAGGTGCTTGAGGAGGCCAAAAGATGGTGTTGGATTCCCTGGAGCTGGAGTTCCAGGAGGTTGTGAGCTGCCCCCTGTGCTGTGAACAAAACTCAGGTCCTTTGGAAGAGCAACGAGTGCTTTTAATTGCTGAACCATCTTTCCAGTCCCCAAACAGAATCTATTTAGAAAAATAATCCAGTACAGTAGTGACTGCATCTTCCCCATTTCACCCCCATCTTTCTCTATAGGTAGTGTTTGATTTGTGTATTTATTTTAGCTTAGCTTTCTATTGTTTGCTTATTTGCTTGATTATGTATTCATTTACTTATTTTGAAGACAGAATCTTAGATATCACAGGCTAGCCTTGAACTTGCTATATAGCTGAGGATATGAACTTCTGATCCTCAGTGATGCTTCCAGTTCTTCATTTCCTTAGAAGGGCCACTGTCTGTGGCACCGTGTGTACATCTTGTGATTTCTAGGTGCAGCTTTGTGACTAGTTCTTAGATGTGGGCAGTAGGCTGAGTTGCGGGGTATCACTGCTTCTGTAGTTTTGCTCAGGGTTGCTTAGCTCCTCTCCGAGTTTGCAGTTTGTGTTTCTGCCAGCAGCTTCCAGATGCCCAACACCCCAGCAGCCACTCACCAGCAGTGCTGTCGAACTTTGGGAGTTTGCTCGTTTACTAGGCAAGAAATGGCATTTATGTTTGCTCAAATTGCTGCTGTTATGAGCGGGGGTTGGGGGGGATCCTTGCTGTGAGCTCTGTTCTCTCGCCCATCTTCCTCCAGCACTGTAGTCTTTATCATCTGCTCTCAGAGCTGTCTCATGTTGCAGATGGTGACCTTTGCGTCTCCTGCAAGTCTTAGGCATGTCCTCTGTTTGGCCTTCTCCTTTACTTGTTTATTATTAATTTTTTTGCTTTCTCCCTCGCAAGCGTGGTTGGCTGCCGTTTCTGTTTGGTCGTCCTTACTCCTCTTTTCTCTCAGTGCTCCTGCCTTTGCAGCCAAAGCTGGAAAGTTTCCCCAAGTCCCAGGTTGTGGAGAAATCCAGCCACGTTGTCGTCATCTCATAGCTTTATGGTTGCCTTTTTTTTTTTTTTTTGTCTTTTTTGAGACAGGGTCTCCCTGTAGCTCTGGCTGTCCTGGAACTCACTCTGTAGACCAGGCTGGCCTTGAACTCACAAAGATCCACCTGCCTCTGCCTCCAGAGTGCTAGGACTAAAGGTGTGTGCCACCACGCCTGTCTGGCTTTCTTTTTAATGTAAGATTTTGTTTCTTTTTAATGTTGATAGGACACTTTAATGGTCACTCCCAAAATGATGTGCCTGGCTCCTTTTACTTGTGTGAACTTAAACCTCAGAGAGAGGCCCCGCAGCCCAGCTCTAAAACCTGCTCTAAAACCTGCATGTGTAGACTGTTCATATCCTCACACTTACATAAGATCATGTGCTTATTGTTAGAGAAATGAAGCTGAGTTTGGGGAACAGGACCTGGGCCAGGGCCAGGACCTCACTGTGGCAGCCCCTGGATTCTAGGAGTGGCAGGGCCTTAAAGAGGCTGAGCCATCCCTGTGCAGGCATCAACAGTAGCTATGGTCCAGGCTTATTAGTGACAGGTGGTCTTTATCACCCCAGAATGCCAAGATCCATCCTCCACTTTCCCCAAGGCCAAGCTTTCCCATGGGCCTGTGGTTGCCAGTAGAAGCTCTCCTTGGCTCCAGTCCTGGGGAGGGCGTGCCAGCCTCCAGTGCAGTAATCAAGGTGGCTGTGGAATCCACCAGCTAGTTGCATAAATGGCTTGTCTGCCCTACTGGGCATGTCACAGTGTGAAGGCAAGTCTGTCATGTTTGGGGATGAGCCCTCAAAAGTTCAGCCTTCCATCCACAGCCATGCTTCATTGGCAGGGTCCCTCCATAACATGGCTTGTTGCCCAGCCATTCACTTTTATGACACACTAATGAATCGGCCAGTTTCCAGCCATTCTGAGAAAATGTACAGAATATCGCCATTCATTCTGGTAAAGTTTGTTGGCGGGGTGGAGGGCACAGGTGTTTTTGTTGTAGGTGGCTGATGGCCCCTGGGCCTATTACCTCTCTGGGAGGAGCCAACTCTGGGCTGACACAGTAAGTACGAGGAGAGCCCTCAAGCGCCTCCATCCTTTCTTGGCTCAGCCCCTGCAGGGCCCATGGAGGCTGCAGAGACCACATCCAAGCACCTGATGTAGCCATGGAGCTGGGAGCTAGGCACACTCATGATGCCCACTGACTGTGGTTTTCTGTGGGCTGCAAGACCTGTGCCTATCAGGAAGAACTGCCTCAGTATACAGGTCATGTCCAGGGATATGTCCAGGGGTGAGCGTTAGCCCAGACTTGATTTCTTTTTCTTTTCTTTTTTTTTTTTTTTTTTTTTGTCTTTTTGAAACAGTGTCTCCCTGTAGCCCCAGCTGTCCTGGAACTCACTCTGTAGACCAGGCTGGCCTTGAACTCACAAAGATCCACCTGTCTCTGCCTCCCAAGTGCTAGGATTAAAGGCGTACGCCACCACACCCAGCGGTCAGACTTGATTTCTTACTCTGCATTTGGTGCTTACCTGTCTCTAGACTGCCTGCCCTCACCTGACTTGTGATGGAGAGAGCTGTGGGACAAGGGGGAGTGATTTAAGTTTAAGTGGCTCATGGGAAGAGATTTAAGTGAGGTAGCATTGGACCAGCTTAGGGGATGAGGGGAGCCAGTGAAGAGACTTCCAGTGCCAAGTGAATGGTCAGCCTGCTTCCTTACCTCCCTGCCCACCAGGTGAATTCTAGAGGCTGCCATGGGTGCCGTGTTCTTGAGCACTGGGTGCTGTGCAAGCTCACTGGGTTATGATGGTGTGCCCTGTTCTCGAGTACTGGGTGCTGTGCAAGCTTGCTGGACTATGATGGTGTGCCCACCTCCTCCCAGTCCCTAGGTGCTTCAGCTCCAGACCCATCTGGGGTACATCTTAGCCCCAATGTGGCCCCTGGATACTGGGGCTCTTCCCTGCCAGGCTGTGAGAGTGCACATGAATCCTGGTGCATGCAGGATGCTGTTCAGGAAGGCAGGCCACCTCTGCTGCCTGGGGAGCTGCTGCAGGCATTTGTAGGGCATCCTGGCTCTCTGTCCTGACTTTAGGAGTCCACAGGGTCAGCTTATTCTCTTTAAGATTCAGGGGCTCACCTTGAAGTCACCCACCAGTAGAAGGCTGCTTGTGAGGAGGCCAAGTTGCCCATGCTTGCCCCCAGGAACCTACAGAGACAGGAAGTAGCCAGCAGGAAGCTGAGTTGTGGCCACAGAGACCCAGCTGAGGCGGGAGGATGCTTCGTTTGCCCACTGTGTGACTTTGATGAGTCCCACATCTTTCTGAGAGAAATGCACCTTGTCCTGAAATGGGTCTCAGCCCTACCTCCACCCTAAACAAAAGTTATCAAGTTTGAATTGAATATGACTTAAACATATATATTTGAAAGAGGACAATGGAACATATGCTTTAAAAACTTTCAAGGTGTGAACTTTTTTCCTTGTTTTAAAGTTTGCTAGCATGGCTTATTTCATACCCAGTAAGGGCCATGGACCTGAGAACTATGTCTATGCTACGACCACATGGTGGCGCCCTGGGAGCTGGTAACCCTATGGCCAGGCTCTCAGCAGGCCAGCATCCCGGCTAGCCGTCCATCCCAGGCAGGGGTTGGTCATTGCAGTTCCACAGTAAACCTTATGCCCAGCGTGAGCATGCCCAGTGGAGCTGTTTCTAGTCCTGGTGCTGGGGTTCAACTCTGTCTAAACGAGGCACGTTAGAGCAGGAGCTGGGTACCACAGAAGAACGTGGTAAGGCTGGGCACTTGGCTCCTGTTGCTTAGGAGATGAGAGACTATGAAATATTGGTGGTGATGCTCAGAAAATACAACGTGTCTTTAAAATTAAAATATGTTCTGGCATTATGGCTCTATGTTCTGCCTCCTGGAACACTTAGTCCTGTGTTACTGTTACTTAGGGACAGTAGTCCAGGCTCTGTAGT
The DNA here is from genome assembly GCA_009823505.1 of Rhizomys pruinosus. Classification (NCBI taxonomy): domain Eukaryota; kingdom Metazoa; phylum Chordata; class Mammalia; order Rodentia; family Spalacidae; genus Rhizomys; species Rhizomys pruinosus. Next base: position 843,677 of record VZQC01007008.1, on the reverse strand, counting down.
GATGAGTGATATCATATGTAGTGATATGTGGCACCTTCAGGACCTCTCAGGAAGTATAACACCAGTACTGATGGGAATGACGCTACTCCTTAGTGCTGGAGAGGAAGGTGTGAGCCCTTCCTTGGTGCACTTTCCCTCTGGACAGTTGCTGTCGTGGGGCCCCATCTTCCCGGGAAGCAACTGGGTCCTGTTGGGCCCATCTGTATGCTGACAGAGGTGGAGTGGGCATAGCCAGGAGGTTTGGCCGCATCTGGATATCACAGCAGCTCCCAAGAGTAACAGACATTGACTTGGTGGAGAAGGTAGACTATCCCAGGACTACATGCATTAGGATAGCTTAGAGTGTGTATGGGCCCAGAGGAGTCTCAATAAATTCCCCACCTGCTCAGTAACCCTCCCTGACCCTCCTGGGTGGGCACATGCCCCATGCTCCCAGGCCCACCATGGTGACTGGTGACCACTTTTGCAGGTAGTAAGAGGCTACAAGGCAACCATCCAGCAGACGTTAGATATCCTCTTCCTCCATGAAGGCTCTGAGTTCCTGAGCAGCACTGATGCATCCACCCGAGACTCCGCTGACCGAACTATTATTGCCTGGGACTTCCGGACCTCTGCCAAAATCTCCAACCAGATTTTCCATGTGAGAAGCTCTGTATGGCATTGCTATAAGTTTCAGCAATAGGGCCATGTTTCCAAAGCCCTGGGCTGGGTCCTCTCCCCATTCTGTCTGGGGAGGAAAATATCAAGTTCAGACTGGCCACACAGCCCCCCATGGGATGATGAGAGAGAGAGAGAGAGAGAGAGAGAGAGAGAGAGAGAGAGAGAGAGAGAGAGAGAATGAATATAGGAATATGAGAATGAATGTGCTTATAAAGAGTCACAGAGTACTCCTTAACACTGTAACATTGTAACTGTCCTTATTAACCCCACCACCCTTATCACTATCTACATCACCACCACCAGCACCAACACTGTGATCACTGTAACCATCACCACCACTGTCACCATTACCAAAATGACCAACAACTACCTCCACTGCCTTGACAACCATCACCACCACCTCCACCTCTACCACCTCCACCTCTACCACCACCACCTCCACCACCTCCTCCACCACGACCACCACCACCACCACCACCACCAACTCCTCCACCTCCATCTCCACCATCACCTCCACCACCTCCACCTCCACCTCCACCACCACCTCCTCCTCCATCACCACCACCTCCACCACCACCTCCTCCTCCACCACCACCCCCTCCACCTCCACCACCTCCACCTCCACCTGCACCTCCACCACCACCTCCTCCACCACCACCTCCTCCACCACCACCTGAGAGTGCAGAGAGCTCACCTAGGACAGAGGTGCTCACCTAGCAGCAGGCTCTCCATGGCCATGAGTGCTCTCTGGCCTCATCCCAGGGAAGTCTGGAAGCTGGCTTTTCAGGTTCACTCAGAACAAATTGAAAAAGACAAGGCAGCAAAAGGGCTGTCCAGATGCACATGAAATCAAAACTAAGATCGAGGAGCAGGACGCCATAGAGATCAGTAATCGTTTATCTGACATATCAAAAAATGGTGACGATCATCACAGTGATGGCAATGAAGATGGTAATGATCACAGTGATGCCGGTGGAGGAGGTAGAGGAAGAGGAGGTGGAGGAGGTGGAGGAGGAAGAGGAGGTGGAGGAGGAGGTGGAGGAGGAGGAGGAGGTGGAAGAGGTGGATGAGGAGGAGGAGATGGAGGAGGAGGCAGAGGAGGTGGAGGAGGAGGAGTAGGTGGTGGAGGAGGAGGTGGTGAGGTGGAGGAGGGGTGGAGGAGGTGGAGGTGGAGAAGGTGGAGGAGGAAGAGGTGGAGGCGGCGGAGGAGGGGTGAGGAGGTGGGGGAGGAGGTGGAGGAAGGAGTTGGAGGAGGAAGGTGGTGGAGGGGTGGTGGAGGATGGAGGTAGAGGAGGAGGAGGTGGAGGAGGAGGGTGAGAGGAGGAGGTGGAGGAGGTGGTGGAGGAGGCGTGGAGGAGGAGAGGTGGAAAGAGGTGGAGGAGGAAGTGGAGGAGGAGGTGGAGGAGGTGGAGGAGGGAGGAGGTGGAGGAGGGAGGT
>VZQC01007008.1:728930-835350 GCA_009823505.1 Rhizomys pruinosus | reverse complement strand
TGTTTGGAGTTTTTAAGGGTGAGTCCTGGGTGAGCTCTCTGCACTCTCATGTTTGGGGTTTTCAAGGGTGAGTCCTAGGGGAGCTCTCCACACTCTCATGTTTGGGGTTTTCAAGGGTGAGTTCTAGGTGAGCTCTCCTCACTCTCATGTTTGGGGTTTTCAAGGGTGAGTCCTAGGGGAGCTCTCCACACTCTCATGTTTGGGGTTTTCAAGGGTGAGTTCTAGGTGAGCTCTCCTCACTCTCATGTTTGGGGTTTTCAAGGGTGAGTCCTAGGGGAGCTCTCCACACTCTCATGTTTGGGGTTTTCAAGGGTGAGTCCTAGGTGAGCTCTCCACAGTCTCATGTTTGGACTTTTCAAGGGTGAGTCCTAGGGGAGTTCTCCACACTCTCATGTTTGGAGTTTTCCTGTGACTCTATCTTCTTGTCTTGCCATTTACCTCAGCACCTGGGCCTTTTGGAGTGGTGGCCTGGGGTGGTTGGGTGGGTGGGTGGCTCCCAGCAGCTCACTGTAGTGGTGGATATGCAGGTCTGTTTTCTATTCCTATGAAACATCACCACAGACTTGGTTGCTTAAAATAAAACAGATTTGTTCCCTCACAGGTCTGAGGCTAGAAATCCTTGATAAATATTACATGGTATTGGTTTGACATCCGGGTGTGGGCAGGGTGCTCTCCCTCAGGAGCTCAGGGAACGAGCTTTGCCCACTTCTTCTGCCCATGGGATCCGAAGGCTGCATCGTACCTGCTGCATCTTCACGTCTCTCCCCGAGCCTTTCCGTCACCCAGTCCTCTGCTTCTGTCTTAGGGGACAGATGTGATTGAGTTCAGAGCAACCATAGATAAAAGTCTCCTCATCTCCACGTCTCCACACCCTTAAACTGATTGCACCTATGGAGACCATTTTGAGGTGGCCTTTACTGATTCTAGAAATCAGAACATGGGGGTATTCAGGGCAGATTTTTTCAGCCTGCTCCATGCTCACAGGCTGCTTCTGCAGGAAGGGGGCGAGGAAGGCAGCTTCCCTTCCGTGCTCTGCCCAGTGGACACAGCCTGCTGACAGAGGCCCACATCAGACTGTGGTGCACCGGACCAGTACAGTTGTGTTGTTTTAAAGTTATGACTGTGTGGTTACTTGGTAGCAGCAGCACCTGGAAATCCACACAGGCACCCAAGCCAAAGCTTATGAATAGGGAACATGCTAAGAGTAGGATGGGAATCTGTGGGAGACAGAAAACCCCAGCATAGGCCTTCAACTCTCCATACCCTGCTCTTTCTCAGGAGAGGTACACCTGCCCCAGCCTTGCCTTACATCCGAGGGAGCCTGTGTTCCTGGCACAAACCAATGGCAACTACCTGGCCCTCTTCTCTTCTGTGTGGCCCTACCGGATGAGCAGACGACGGCGCTATGAAGGACACAAGGTACCCCATCTTTGTCTCCCAGGTCAAATGCTGACCTAGAACCTCCAGCCAGGCTGTACCAGGACCTAGGGCAATCAGACCCTTGGGTACTCTTTCTTTTTACCCCAGTGACTGCTGGCTGTATGGACTAGGGTCCACTCATGGCCTGGGCCACACTGGCATCACATTAGTTGGTTCACATGGCTTGGAAGTGGGAATGAGACAGGTTAGCATGGGTCATTTCTTCATTTTCCTCCCTCCTGCCTGGGGCCTGCTTTGCTGGGGTGAAGGAGGCTGGGGACTCTGTGACTTACCAGCTTTACTCGAGCTGCTGCAGTTAGATTCCACCACCAAGCATGTCTAACCTGTGACAAGACATTGTCATCTAAAAGGTCACACTCAAGAACCATGTAATTGAGTTAAAACAAAGACATAGCAAAACCCCCTCATTAAACTTACAGTTTATGTTGGGCCATAGTCTTCACTGTGGGGATGTGCAGCGTAAGGGCCAGAGGTTTGACATGCCTGCTGGGCTGGCCACCTTTGGAACACCAGGTCACACCAGCAACCTACAGCCTAAGCTGGAACTCATGCTTTGGCTTCAGGGTGGCACCTGCTACCTCCTGATCCTCAGCTTGACCTTTGTAGAGTGGGGCATAATCTCCACCTTCCATGAAGTCTGCTGAACCCATGTCTTTCTCTGCAGGTGGAAGGCTATGCCGTGGGTTGTGAGTGCTCCCCTTGTGGTGACCTGCTGGTGACAGGCAGTGCTGATGGCCGGATCCTGATGTTTAGCTTCCGCACTGCCAGCCGGGCGTGCACTTTGCAAGGGCACACTGAAGCCTGCCTCGGTACCACCTACCACCCTGTGCTGCCCTCTGTCCTTGGCACCTGCTCCTGGGGAGGTGACATCAAGATCTGGCACTGACCCTGGAAACTGAGACCCTGCCTCCTGGGGTGGGTGGTATCCACTGAGGTTGGCTGGAGGTCAGGCCTGGGAAGAGGCCTCCTCCATACCTACGGGGCCTTGGGGACTCATGTGCACAGTAGGGTGAGAATCTGTCTCAGAGTGTGAGGCATCTTAGTAAAGACATTTGCCAAAGGATGGGACTGCCTGTTAAATGCATGCTCTGTGTTTTTAAATGTGATTCTGCAACGACCGTGTCTTACCTCTGCACTGCAGGTAGTGGGGCTAGGGGAGCTTGCGGTGTCTCTCACCCAGCTAGTCCTGAGACTGTCGTCTTTAGGGTGGTGGGGCTCTGGTTCTGGGAAGCTCCACAGGCTCCCAGCCCCCCATCCCCAGAAGACACCAGTAGCTGCATTCTTGCTCCACCCAGCTCCAAGTCCCTCCCCTGCTGCTGCTCGTCGGTTGTCAGGAAGGTGTCTGTGCTGCCATAGCCATGTGTGTGCCCAGGAAAGAGTGATGTGGAGAATCAGGGACCCCAGAAGCAGTTCTTGGGGGGGGGTGCTGGGTTAGGAGGAAGCTTACCTCCCCAGAGGTCTGGGCAGGCCCATGGGCCCCAAACCCTACCAAGACTGTACCTAAGCGACTGCCCAAGAACCCAGGGACCACTGGCAGGTGGGGTGGGGACCACGGTATCTTTGAGAGGACACACCTCAGCTGGACATGAGGACGGAAGCAGGACGTCTCTGGTAGAGGACCTGGGGAGGAGGCCCAGGCCCTAGCATAGGGGTGGCTTCACCTCCAACCCCATTGTACAGTCATTTTATAGACAGTTTCCCTGTCACTATAGCTGAGGGGCTGGGCAACACCCTTCCCTTCCCCTTCCTGCCTCAATTCTTCATCTGTGAAGCCAGCAGTTAGGAGGAGGCCTGCAGCTGTGCTGTGGCCTGCTGCTGTGCTTCGGCCTGCAGATGTGCCGTGGCCTGCAGCTGTGCTGGCATGGTGAAGGCCCAGTCCTGAGGGGCAGATCTGGCCTGGGGCTGATGAGTGAGGATATTTATTTGTGTGTCCAAGGTGCCTGTGGAGAGCTTTCTGGGGTCCATGGAGGGTTAGCCCTGCCAAGGGGAAGTGGGGCGGGGCTCTGAGCTGGGGCTCGTTCCAGGGCTCCTGTGCTGCTCCCCTGTAGCCGCGCCCACTCCCAGCACAGCTAACGACGGCCTCCTCTCTGCTGGTGCCTCACAGTTCAGATGAATGAATGTGGACTGGACCACAGCCATGGTGGGGGGGCTGAGCCGCAGCCTTCTTGGCCCCTCTCACCTGTCCCCAGCCTGTCCCCTGGCCCTACCCACCTAGCTGCCGTCCCAAGTTCTGGTTCCAGGCGCCCCAGTTTCCACCTAGCACCCCACATTTCTATCTTCCAGGATTTCTTCTGGTCACCACCCCAGTGTTGTGTGCCACTGTAACCACTGATTGACTCTGGACATTAGGGTTCCCCAGGAAGTCTATGGGGGTGGCTGTCGAGGGCCTCCCGGCCCACCCAAATGCTCAGCACTCTCCTGCTCATGACCCTGGGGTAACTGGAGTATGGAGCCCCCCTCAGATCCCTGTTGGCATGGGATTTGGCTTCCCTGAGCCTCTGTTTTTCCATCTGTGCATTGGGCCTGTTAGGACAAGCAGGACAGATGTAGAAGAAAGTTCTGCAGACTGTCACTGGGTCATTGTCACCTGCACAGACACCATCTGCCTCTTCTACAGTGGTGGTCTTGATGTGGTCACAGCTCTGACTTAAGGATGCAGGGGACAGCTAAGGCTCCCCGGGAATCTTCCTGTTTCTCCTTCCTGATGTCACTCTGTGAAGTGCCCTGGAGGAGCCAGTGGGATGTGCCATGTCCTGTTCCGCCCAGTGGCCTCCTGGGCAGGAGGGTAGGTGTGTCCCTTGCTTTCCCCAGGTCTTGCAAATGCCATCTTCCAAAGAGCATTCAGAAAGACTGACTTTGATCCCTGCCAAGGTGTCGGGAGTTCACCATTTGCAATTTAAAAATAGGAAAGCTAAATTTGGAAAGCACAGAGCAGGAATGAACCTGGAGTGTGGGCTCTCCCTCCACCCACCCTCCTGGGCCCAGCTCACCTCAGTCCCGCTTTCACATCTGCAACCTGCAGTACTGGATCAGAGCCATCCCAGGAGAAAGGCGGCCTCACCTGGAGGCCCCGCGCTCGGTGCCGGCTGGTTCGCCAACTGGGCTGTGACTTTCATCTGAGTGGCAGTCAAATGCAGCCCTCACAAGGTGGCCATGACCCTCAGTGTCCCATAGGGAGGCTGCCACTCTAAGGGCAAGGCGTGTGCTGGGGCCACCTGTCCCTGGATCCTGCACTCTTGCCTCACTTGAACGCCTTCCCAAATGTCCCCTCCCTCTGGTGTTCACAGCCCGGCTGGGACTCCATACAGTGGAGTGACAACTGTCTAGGGGGCCCCAGGAAAATGACCAGTGTCCTCAGACTGCAAAGGGGAAAGTGACCCTTTCCCTGGTGGTAGCCAACCAATGGTAGCCTAGCCAAGCACTACCCAGTGGGTGGGGGTGGGCACACAGATGGGCATAGCTGAAGACTGGGTGGGATCTGAGTAGCGCTCCAGAGAGGGTAGCCCGTGGACAAGGGATCTCCTCCCATGGGCCACCTGGGTACTTGGGAGCTGCTGGGAACAAAACTGTCCACTGTGGCAACAGGTATAAACAGAACATCTGAAACTGTGGCTCCAGGGATGTCAGGGAGCGACCTGGGAGGGAGCACTGAACCACTTGGAACAAATGAGCTGTCATTTTGCCTGGGCCTTTGCTGGAGTTGGTTACCTGGTGAACAAACTCCTATTCATCTTTAAATAATCCAGCATGAGCCTCTCCTGACCCCATGCATTCTTTACTCTGGGGCACAGAGAACTCTTCCATTTTGATGCACAGAGGCCCTACATTCTTGAAGCTCTGAGCCAAGAGCTGCATCTGCCTCCCTCCCCAAACCCTGATGGGCAGAACCAGCACAGGGCTGGGCAGCTGGCTCCGTCGCAGAGGACGGGAGGGAAGCGTGCAGTCTCTCAGCCCAGTGGTTATTCTAGGAAAGAGCTGTGGGCCAGGGGGATGTGCAGCCCTGGGGTCCTGCTGAGCCAGCGGTGAGTAGTGTCCAGCTGGGACCAAGATACTGAAGGCAAGAGCAGGACTTTAGGGCATGGTCCTGAGGTGAGGTGGCCCCCAATCACCCAAAAAAGCAGATGGAAAGGCCCACTGAAGGAGGGAACCTCCATTGTAGGCCTCACACAGCCCCTGCTAGCCTTTTCAAAGGTTGAAAGAACATCTGTCGGATAACCAGGTACACAGAAGTACATGGAGACAGGAGCAGGGAGTGAGGACACATTCCTATAAGAGTCCCTGTGATGGAAGTGCTAGGCCCAGTCCAGGAACCAGTGGAGAACGGCACAGGCTGCAGTCAACCAAACAGCTTCTAGACATGGAAACAATAGCTGGAAAGAACTCAGTGGTTGGATCTGGCAGGGGAATGAGCACAGAAAAGCAAAGAAGGTGAGCTCTGCAGGGTGAGTCCACAGTAGGGCCACACAGTGCCATGGAGCCAGAGCACAGTCCGAGTCCACAGTAGGGCCACACAGTGCCGAGCTCTGCAGGGTGAGTCCACAGTAGGGCCACACAGTGCCGAGCTCTGCAGGGTGAGTCCACAGTAGGGCCACACAGTGCCATGGAGCCAGAGCACAGTCCGAGGCTCTGCCACAGTCTGGTGGCAGTGCCAGAGGAAGGAGAATGAGAGAAAGGTTTTTAAAGAGTAACATGAGAGTTTTCCAGAAATGATGAAATCTACTAACCCACAGATTCGACTGACTCCCCATGAGACCTGAGAAAACCCCACCCAGTCAAACCTTAGGGAAATCACAGAAATCCCAGTCAGAGAGAAGGCTGTGCCCAGCCAGAGGGGTCCACAACAAAGATGGGAAGGGTGCCCAGGAGAAGGACGAACCCCACAGGTGCTGAGGCAGGGACAGACTGCTGGCATCTGGTACCTAGCCAAAATAAAGACACGTCAGAAGAGTAAGAACAGACCTTGCCACCAGCAGAAGAGCACTGGGTGAGACACTGGAGAATCTGCCTCTGAGAAAGAAGAAACCTGGGTGTAGTAGGGTGCAGAGAGTGCAGGGACATGCCAATGCCAAGTGACGCTGCACGCTGACCTGTTCAGCCAGCTAGGAGGGCAGAACACCCCGTCAGAGTGCGGATGCTGGGCTAGAGAGGGTTGCCAGGAAGGAGTCCACCCTGGCTGAGCAAGGGAGCCCTGCTCCTGAGACTGAAGGTGCTGGGAGAAGAAACAAAGCAACCCTGGATTCTTTCCACTGCTGTCCTTTATTAAGGGATTCGAAATACAGTAGTAACGGGACGGCATGCATCACAGACGACAGGTGCACAGGGGCAAGAGGGGCCTCATGTCTGAGGTAGAGTCAGGTGGTAGCAGGAGCTGGGGGCAGGGAGGAACGAGCACCGGCTGACCTGGGGTGGCTCTGGCCCCCCTCAGGCCCATGGGCTGTGGCAGAGCTCAGGGTGGAGTGCTGGCTGCACTGGGAGACGGGTGTATAAGACATTTCCTGTGCCCTAAGTGGTTCAGTTCCCCTTCTCGGTGGACAGAACTTCAGGGTTCCCTCATTACTAGCTTGCTGGCTTCTCCCCACTTGTGGAGAGTGGCCTTCCCAGGGCCCTGGCCTCCCTTCCCTGGGGGCAGGCCCCATGCACCCTCACCGGAAAATGAAGGAGCTTCACGTGGGAAACGTCCAGGAGCTGGAGGCAGTGCCTGAAGGAACACCCTTTACCCTACAAAAATAGCTTCACTTAGAAAACAGGGGATGCTCACTTCGGGAAGGGGCGCAGTATGTGAAAGCGTACTGGGGGTGTCCACAGTGGCAGCTGGGGTGGACAGACAACCGCAGAGAAGAGGGTACTCTCAGGCTCTACTGGGGTGGTAGGCGAGGGTGCTGGGAAGAACTGGGTATTCCTTGGCAGGGTCAGGGGCATGGGATTCGGCTATGCCCTGGATGGGATGGGGTAGGGGGGGCTCTGACTGCAGCCTGCTAGTGGCAGTCAGTTTAGTTGAGCAGGGTTCCATAGAGCTGGGCCTTGGTGAGACTGTCCTTACGGCTCAACCCTGAGCCGCCAGCCCTCGGGAAGGCCTGCTGGGGGCTGAGACGGGCGGCTGGGTGCATTTCAGGGGAAGCCTCCATGGAGCTAGGCTCCAGGGAGTCCCTAGAACCGTGCTCGGGCTCGGGGCTGGCCTCGAGCCCGTCCCCATCCCCATCCCCCTCACTGGGTGCATAGCCAGGGAGAGTATCAGCTGAGCGGCTGGGGCTGAGACTCAGATCACCACCTGCCCGGAGGAAGCAGGGCTCACCCAGGTGGCCCTGGGAGAGGTCGTCCCCCTCAGAGAAGCTGTCACCCTTGTAGGTGGCATAGAGGGGGCTGGCACGGCCCTCACCCTTCTTGCCCGGGCTACCACCTCTCCCACCATAGTAACGTTCTGAGAAGCAGGGAGAGGCACGGCTTGCGGTGCCAGCCTGGTAGGAGTATGCCCCTACATCCTCCACACTCACGGGCCGCCACTGGCCTGGAATGTCCTCGCCAGCAAGCCTCGACCCCCCTGGCTTGGCCCTCAGGCTCCACAGGTTTGGAGGCATCAGCGCCTGCTGGGGGCCTGGGGAGGCTGGGAAGCGGTAGGGCTCAGCAGGGTACGGAGACACTGTCCGCCTAAACCCTGGGGCCTCTCGCGGGGCCGCCATGGCGGCCGCGACCTTGCCGTAGCGTGGGGTGCTTTCGTAGGTGGCCGTAGACGGCTTGCGGTTGAAGAGCTCATCGCGGCTATTCAGGTAGATAGCCTGCTGCGAGGCGGTCAGCGTGCTGGCCTGGGCGTGCTCCTTCTCCTCAGAAGTGGCGCTGAAGCTGGAGTAGGAGCTGGACGTGGGCAGAGAGCCCGCGTAGCCGGCGAAGGCGTCGCGGCGGTAGCCCTCGCGGAAGGCCGCGGCCTCCTCGCGGCGGTAGCTCTCCCGGTAGGCGGCCGCCTCCTCGTCCTCGTCTGCGGCGCTGTCGGTGGAATTCTGCGCCCGCAGGAAGCCCACGTCGGCCACCGGTGTGTCCACACTTGGACACCGGTCGTGCTGACACTCGTCTGTGCCGTAGAGGGTCGTGTCGCTGCAGTAGATGTCCCCCTTGTATGGGGGCCGTGCGCTGGGCTTCTCCACTCTGTCTCGGTAGGCCAGGTCACGGGCTGAGGCATCCGACATGCGGGAGGACAGGCTGGGAGGGTCTGGCTTCTCCAGCACCTTGGCCATGACGCAGGGGGGGACGCTGTCCTCGTAGGCCGGGTGGCACAGTGGCGACGGCAGGCTGCAGCCATGCTTCTCCACGTGTAGGCTCACACGGTGCTGGAAGTCGGAGGGCAGCTGGAACAGACGTAGGGGCGAGAGGAGGGTGGGGACAGGTCATAGCACAGCAGCTCAGCCCTGGCCCTGAGGCCAGGACCACACCAGCATCACTGACAGGTGGACGGACAGACAGATGGACAACAGGCCTCCCAAGCTTCTCACTTCACTCCAGAGGGAGCCAACTTAATCCCAAGGACAAGAATATCCTCAGTACCTGGGGATTCCCATCACCTCTCGCTGCTCCACCCTACTCCAGCCAGGCCCAGTTATAGTTTTCGGTCCCCGAGAAGCTGGAACCTATCCCGCCTCATGCCCCTCTTCTGGGTGACTGGCTCTTGCAGGCCCACAGGATCTGTGGGGGCCCCTCCCCAGTCACACTACCCATGTGCTGCTCAATGAGGCAGACTCAGAAACAGATGCGACAAGGATTGAGGGGCCAGTGTCAGGCACCCACAGTCTCTGCGGAGTGCCTGGTGGCAGGTGGGGGATGCCCTGCTACTGTTTGATCTATTTTGTGAGTGCTGAGTGTGGCTGGGCCCTGGATAGAGGATGAGGACAGGGTAGGGGAGTTCTTGTGCATGTGGGCAGGGGGACAGTCTGCCTGGGGTTGTCACAGATGGGGAGGGTAGGCTCTGCCTAGTCCAGCTTTAGGACCAGACAGCCGGGTGCTGACTGAGCTCTGCTGCTGGGTTGCTCCATGTGGATTTGGTGAACCTGTCCCTGTCCCTGATGGCTGTTCCTCATCTCTGGCATAAGCCTACTTCTCATTGTGAACAGGCCAGAGAGACAAGGGTTGCTTGTTGCATCATATCCAGGGACAAGGAGTGGTCCCCAAAGGCAACTGTGTAGCCAGTCCAAGTGGACTAGGATGGCTCTGGGAGGTGGAGGTGGGGGGGGGCGCCTGTCATCATCAGGAAGCCAGGACCCAGATGAAGGATGGATGAGGGCTCAGGGTCACCCTGCGGCAGCTTCCTTCTTGAGGGTAGGGAGAGGCTTCGGGGTGGGACAGCTCAAAAAGAGCCGAGTGGTCCTGGGGTGGGGCGGGCCTGGCTGTGGGGCAGGGACACGTTACCTCGGACACCTTATGGGCCCTGCCGTAGGTCTGGCTGCACTGCAGCATCTGGGCCGCTAGATTGCAGTCCTTCCTATAGAGTTCCTAGAAGAAAAGAGAAGGTGTTTGGCATAGCTGCCCTGGTCGGTCAGTGCCTGATGCCAGCAGAGTGGCACGGGGAGGGCGGGGGAGACAGGGCAGCAGCTTCCGGACCATCCCTGTCTAGGTTCCACATTCTCACTGTAGGTGAGGGCTTGCTCTGACCTGGAGCTACCAGGCTCGGCCAGAAATTCACCTAGGGCCCTGCCAACATGGGGTTCTGAGCAGGCTGGGGGAAGCCACATGTGGGCCCCATCAGCCCCGAGCTCCAGGAGGCCCCCAAGCTGTCTATCAGGTCTGGGCTTCCTGTTCTTCCAGAGTCTCTCCAAAGTTGACTTGGTGGGGGTGCCAGGCATAAATCAGGGTCAGGGATGAGCCCCAACCCTTCCGTCCTGGTCTATTTGCTGCTCACACCCTGTTCTCACTCGAGTGTCACCTAGCGTTAGAGCTGGGCCCAGGTCAGGGTAGGTGTGTGACTCCAGGTGCAGGTGGGATCCCTGCTCAGCCTCCTGAGCTGGAAACAGATGCAAACAGTAGGAAGGGGGGTGTTTTCATCTTGGGAATCTCTGTGGCATGTGCCTGTGTTGGGCTGTTTATTCCCACCCTCTAGGACCATAGCCACAGACTGGCTCCAGCAGCCTGTGGGCTGCCCAGCAGTCCCAGGACCCAGCAGTGCTGCCTGAGGGTTCAGGGCTGCTGCCACAGCCCCACCTGACCAGGACTAGTGTCCTGAGCTGCTCCCTTCCACCTGCCTCTGTACTGGGCCTGCATGGGGGAGGGAACCTGGGTCCTCCAGTCCCATTCAACTCCTCCTTCAACCTTTTAGGAATAGAGTTGAGACTCTCTCCCCGTGAGACCCCAGACCAGCTGCCATTGGTACCAGAGGGCTGTGGGCTCTGGTACTGGCTACTCCCTGTCAAATATCCCTGTGGTCCCCCATCAGCCCCTCATATCCCTGTAGCCTCTCCTCTGTCCTCTGTGTTCTCAGGTACCCTTGGCCCCATGGGGCTTTCAGTTTAAGGACAAGGCTCTTCCCCTAGACACCTGCATGGTTCCCTTCCCTTCCCTTCCCCTCCCCTCTGGGCTCAGCAGCCTCTCCTGGAAATTTAGTCTGGCATCAGGTGCTGGTTCTGTCTCTACCTCTGGGCACTTAGTGCTTCCAACACTCTACTCAGGCTGCTGGCTGTCTAGCTTACTGTATACCTTCCCCACATGGATTTAATGGGCTGAGCAGTGACTTTTTAAATTATTAGTAAAATAGTCTGTGTTGGCTATGCCATAGTCTTGAGTCTTGTAGCATCTAGCAAGTAGCAAAGGCCTATTAGTGTGTCCACAGTCAGCCCTCAGGGGCCACTGGAGGTGGCTGGCTAACTCATGTGGTCTCTGTGGATAACCACACAGCTGTGATAGGATACTGGGGCTGGCTGAGGTCAAGAGTCCTAAGCAGCCTGGGGGATAGATGGCCTCCTGCACCCCAGCTCCTGTCTTCCCAAGCAGTCTGCCCTTCCCCAGCTACCATGGGCACTCCTCTAAGTCCTCACTACCCTGTCCATACACTTGTCCTCGAAACCAGGGAGGGGTCTCTCAGACTCAGAATAGCCCTGCATGCTAGGCCCCCAGCAAATACTTGCTGCATCCCTCCAGGGGCCGAGTGCACACAACACTCACGTTGTCCTCCGACAGCTTGTCGATGGTCACTTTTGCCTCCAGCAGGTGGCTGTTGAGGGCGACAATCTCATGGCTCATTGCACGCTTCTCTTCCTCATAGTGCTGGCCCTGGGTGACGGGGACAGAAGGAAGGAATGGTCAGTGGTGAGACAGAGCTGTTGGTCAGGCCATCATGTGCCCAACAGCTATTAATGACAAGGTGCTCAGAGGACCAGAAAGCACAGACTGACCCAGGTTCAAATCCTGTCCTACTGCTGACAGGGTGGACCAGCCTAGGCTAGTCACTTCCAGTAGGCATCAGTCACTTGTTGTAATGCTAAGCTTCAGAATCCAGGGGCATGGCTTGTCGTACCCATGGCACTCAATGAGTTGAGAGACTGGCGTTCCTGAAGGAAAGGGCTCTTATCCAGGCCCAGCCCCTAGGACTGTCCAGCTTTACTTTAGTCTCAGTTTGAAGACAGGAGGTACTGAATGCCCATCACCAAACTAGAGCAAAAGGAACCTCCTCCTCCTGACACTGGGTGCAGACCCCACAGTGGTCTTCCTTGCTCCTTGGGCCCCACTTCATTTTTATGCCAAGAGCATTTCCCACTCAGGAAAACAAGCCAGACTGAAGCCCTGCAGGGCCCTGGAAGGCATGAGGTGCATGCTGGGACCTCACCATGCGGTAGAGCTTGTCCTCCAGCTCCTGGTTGATCCTCTGCAGTGCCATGTAGTTGCTCTGAATCCTGCGGCAGGAGGCAATGGGGTCATGACTGGCAGTGCCTGTCTTTCTTTCCTACACCCCTGGCTTTCTTTCCTACACTCCTGGGACCCTTACAGCCGTCATGTCCTGCTTGACATGACTCTCAGGACTCTGAGTTCATCCTGGCAGCCCCACCTGGTACAATGTCTGTGCTTAAGGTCTGATCAAAACTAACTTCTTCTCACCCAGGGTCAAAGGCATTGTTCTGCCTGCCCACAGGACTCCTTGGAGACAGGAAGGCTTGTATCCAACAAGAGCCTGTCAGGTCCACACACAAGGCCAGTGTACTCACTTTACGCACAGGTCTAAAAGTCAATAATGTGGTTTCTAGCTCAACTGCACACCAGAGGGGAAGACAATGCACGTGTGGCCCTGGGCTGAGTGCCACTGACCCCCAGAGAAGGGCGAAGCGCCGGGTGTGAGGCAGGTTCCAGGCGCTTTGCGTCTATTGTTGGTGGCGGGGGGACCGGGCATGCTGACCATGTGTCCTTTTGACGACCTTTGCAGTGTGACTACCCATTTTGCCAATGGGAAATGGACACAAAGATGCTTAACGTAGTTTAAGTGGCAAAGCCCGGACTTTAACCAAGGTCTGGCTGCACTGCCCAAACTCAGCTTCCACACAGCTCAGGGAGGATTTTTCAAAAGAAGAATGGGGCCATTCTGAGAGGGACAAAGTGCCCTCAGGGCAGTGCCAGCTGCTGCTCTCTAAATATTTAAAACAAACCCAGCCAACAGCAGTCTGCATTGTCTGTGTTTAAACGGGGGAAGCATGCAATAGGGTTTAGAAAAATAAATGCACAGGAGGAAAACATTTTGAGTCTGGTCTACCTCTCGATACATTAGCCCCCAGGTCACTTGTGGAACAGCCCCTCCATTCAGGGGTCCTTGTATGCTAGCGGGGTTCTGGAAGTGGCCCCTTCTGTGCTGCAGCTGGCTCGCTCAGAGCCAGAGCAGAGCATGCATGAGGGTGGTAGGAGGTGGTCTGGAGGAAGGCACCTTGAGAGCATGCTACTGGCATTGTATGGCCGGGGGCCCCAACCCTGGCTGGGCTGCTCCCAGACAGAAGTTTGGTTCTTGGTTCCCCATCTGTGGGTGGGGCCAAACATCCTTGAGCGCCGGGCTACTGGTGATCCAGGCCCCTAGCCCATCATGGCCCCAGCCTCACCTGCGCAGCTTCTCGGTGACCTTGTCCAGCTCCTCCTGTGCACGACGGAGCTCGATCTCCAGGTAGTGGCGGGTGGAGTCGAACTCCGTCTCCAGCTTCTCCAGCTTGTGCGTGGTATAGGACAGCCGCTTGCGCAGCTCACCCTTCTGCTCCTGGAGGGCACTGCAAGACACCCAGCAGCCAGCCAGGCCACAGCACTGAGCATGGGGAAACTGAGGCATGCAGTGGGTGCATACCATACACCCAACCACACTTATACACTTGGGCACATAGGCTGACACGCACCTTCTCCAGCGGTGGCAGCACTTGGCACTTGTGCCCCTCGGGTCAGGGGCTCTGCAGCTGCCTTGGTATTCATGATCCCCACCTGTGCCTGTGTGGTCCCCTACGAGAACATGGCCTTCATGCCTCCCTCACAGAGCTGACACCTACATAGCACAGCTGGTCAGTTGGCACTTTTGCCCCTCCTCACCTCTGGGCTGAGGATACCCAGACCTCCAGTGGACATTTGCAGCCCCTTACCAGGCCCTCCTGTGGTTGTCTGTGTGGCCCCAAAACACTGTTTCATCCTTCTGGGTCCAGAGAGTGTTAGTGGTGATACCTCAGGCTCATGCAAGGTCCCCCCACAAGGCAACCATTGAGGGTACACACAGCATGGAAATTCAGTAAAGCCCCAGCCTATTGGAGGACCCTTTCCTTAAAGAACCTTCCAGAGCATTAGGGTCTCTTGAGGCTCCACTTTTCCCCACACAGTGGAGCTTTGCTGAGCCGAGCCCCACCTGCACATATGAGTCCCACCTGCCTCTGACCCTCCCAAAGCAAACCTGGGCACCAGGCAGGAGCGCTGGCCATGGGCTTCTCAGGGCAGGGCCAACCTCTTGTAGTTGAGTTACAGTGGAACTGAGCCCCCAACACCTTCCTGGGCAGTAACTTCTAGTGGACTTGCTGTACGGGAGGGGGGTGGGGGCACATGAGGATGCCATGGTGGAAACCTGGGGGGCAAGCATCAGGAGCTCCAACTCTGTCCATCCATGGAACCGCATTCTGGGGACCTTCCTGATCCAAACCCGTGAGGGGTATGGAGGGCAGGTAGGTGTCTCCTCAACGGTGTCCTTGAGATAAGCCCAAGGCTCGCCTGCTGCCTTGTCTAGCCGTCTGCACACCCACTGTCCTCCAGACAGCCCCCCCCCAGTTCATGCTTTACTCAGGCATTTCCTCCTCTGTGGGGTGGCAGACTTCCAGGAGCACCCACTTACTTCATCCAGTGTGTGTAGGTTGGGATGGGCAGCAGCCCCTGAGGTGGGGACTCCTGGCCCCAGGCTTCAGGAGTCCATGCCCTGGGAAGAGGTAGGGCATTGTCTATCTGCCCTGCTGGCCCCTCAGCCCACCTCCTCACTGTCCTCCGGCCTCCGGGATGAGCCCACCCAAGCCCCTACCTGAGCATGTTGGACTTTCGGACTCAGCCTTTCTTGTTCCAGTGCCCCACTTGCCTGCAGCCTACCCCCAGAGCTTCAGTCAGACCGTTCCCTCACTGGCAGGACCCAGCCAGGGTCACACCCATCCTTCTGCTCCTTGGCCTTGGGGGCCAGCAGGGCAGGCCGTAAGGGTGATGACAAGATCTATGTGGGCTGGGACCAACAACGAAGTAAGTCTCCAAAGAACCTTAGTTTACCTTGGTGCTCGGGTGGCCTTCCAGACACATGGGGTGACTCCCTGGCCCACTAGGCCTTCCCACTCCAACCCTTAAGTCCTCAAAGCCATCCTTGAGTTGTACCCCAGCCTACTTGCTCCATCACCCAGGCTTCTGACCACAACACACCTCCCTTGGTCTTATTGCTGACGTGGTCCCCATAGCATCTTCCCCTTGAGTCTGGAATTGTCCAGTCTGGTACTGTCCCGCCACTTCACCTCACCTCACCCTCATCTCCACACCCAGCCACACCCATCCTCTCTTGGGGCTTGTGTCTAGCTGGCCTCTCTCCTGGGCTCCCACCACAATGTGCCTCTCTGCTACCAGCCCAGCCACTTGATAGCCCTGCGTACCACACTCAACCATCCATCCCAGACTCTGGAGAGGACCATGGAGACACCTCGCATGCCTGCCCCTCACATCTGGCCATGCCCTGGGGCTGCAGCGCTTGGATGCTCTGGACCCACCTCCCTGGAATCTGTCAGGTCCAGAATATGGCCTGGAGAAGCCACAGGTGCAGAGATGCTCGGGGTCCCCCCTCCACGGCCTCAGTGTTCATACCTGCAAGGCAGAATGGCATACCCATACGCAGAGAGCATGCTGGAATGCTGTGTGAGGTGTGCGTTACTACTGAGTGGGAGTTGGGGCTGCCTGGGCACCAGGAGACCAGGGAAGCTGGATCAGGGTCTCTGGCATCTGGAAAAGCCATCTTAACATATGCACAGGGGAGGGGCCTGAGAAGCGTGGAGCAACCAGCACCTTTTCCCTCCCAGCAGTGAAGTAGCTTTTCTCTGGTCTGTGTCCTAGTCAGGGAAGGGGGGGGGTTGCCTTCAGCCCCTGCAGCGTCTTGAGTTTGTTTCCTCCTTGTCCACTGGGAGCCCATGGGCAGGCATTAGAGTGCTGACCACATGGTTTAGAGTGGGGCCTGCAGGAGCCTCCTTCCACCTACAAGGTCTCTCTGGCCACCCCCAGGAACCCAGGTATGGAGCTGGAGTGTGAGACAATGTGTTGGCTGCCAAGAGGCCCTTCTCCTTTTGAGTCCATCCTGCAGAGCTGGACACAGACTTGGCACAGACGTCTGGACACAGACACAGACACTAAGGAGTGGGGTGGGGTCAACTTGTGTGTTACCTGTCCCAGAGTGTGGGTGAGGATCTGATCGGGTGGCCCTGAAGGACTCGGGGTTTCCCGAGACATGAGGGCACCCAGGGGCTGCCCAGCCTGTGGGTGAAGAGGACAGAGATACTCAGAACAAATGGGGGCACGGGGTAGAGCTAAAGCCCCAGGCAGATGCCCAGAAATGGAGAAGGGCTGTGGGAAGAAATGCCTGGCTTGCACACCTACCAGCCTTTGCTGGTTGTTCCAAAGGCTCTGAGCTCATTGGTGGCACTGAGTTCCAGTGTCAGGGTCTGTTGGTCACCAGCTAGGATTATTTTGGGGCCCACAGGCCTACATCCTCCATCTTAGGCTCAGGGAATGTCGTGGGAAGACAGTGTCCCATCCCTGTTCTGGGTATGTTGAGTGCCTGTCCTATTCTGAGGATGGGTTTCTGGCAGGCTCTGTCCCTAGGGTGCATGATCTCCTGGTCAGAGGACAAGGCCACTGAAGGATAGATGGTTTCTCCCTCAGGAAGCCGACACAGAGAACGCCATGTGAGTGTCCCGTGGGCTGTGGGGCCTGTGGACATTAGGGGTCCAGGGCCTACTTCATCCTGTCCTGGGATCCCGCTCAGCCACCCCTGCCTGTGGCTCGTCTGGTGGGTGGCTACAAGAGACGACACAGGTTTGGCTCAGCCCTGCCCCAGCACCGCCCTGCTGGAGGATGATGGGATGCCCATCCAGCCTCCTGTGTGCTTCTGGCAAGGCTTCACCTCCCTGGAATCTGTCAGGTCCAGGATATGACCTGGAGCGGACACAGGTGCAGAGATGCTCAGAGTGATGGTGCTAACCTCAGAGAAACTGAGGATCAAGTTCCCACTGAAGGGAGCCAGCTACACCCACAAAAGCTCTTAGCCCAGAAACCAGGCTCTTAAAGCAAGCTTCACGACGAGGCAGATGTTCTGAGAGCTACATAATCCCATTTAAAAGACTCACTGCACAGACCATCACAGAAAGAGAGAAATGTCCATTTGTTATGCCTCGGTGGTAGAATGCTGGGTAATGGAAAATTTTTTTTATACTTTTCTGGATTTGTCATCTTTTCTACAGATGAAAAATCAGGAGAAAAAAATTAGTAAGGATCAAATTTTGATACTGAAAAAACTTCCTATAAGCATCAAGTGATGGGTTAGGGGGCAGCAGGGGTCAAGGAGTGGTCCCAGCCCCTCTGATGGCGGCCCCTTCTGGTCCTAAGCTGACCTCACAGTGACTGACATGCACTGGGGGTGGGTGAGTGGGTGGGTGTCAGTGGTTTGACCTCTGGGTAAACAGGACCCAGGAGACCCACTCCTGGGGGCCATCTCAGAAAAGGACCCAAAGGCTACTGAGGGAGCCATGAGTAGTACGGGCTAAACTGCTTCCCTTCCTGGGTGGCCAAGGCTGGCAGTGACTACAGTGCCCTCCTCATAGCTTTTGCCAGCAAGTCCCCACTCATCAGCCCCTCTACAGAGCTCCCAGAAGCTTGGGTGACTCAGCACTGAAGTCTGGGACCCAGGAGGAAACCCAGCTCCAGGGAAGGGCTGGGCATGCGCGGGCCAAGGGGAGCTCCAGGATCTGCTCCGGTCACTCACTGGGCACACGTGGGCCAAGGGGAGCTCCAGGATCTGCTCTGGTCACTCACACGGCATGCGTGGGCCAAGGGGAGCTCCAGGATCTGCTCTGGTCACTCACAGGACATGCATGGGCCAAGGGGAGCTCCAGGATCTGCTCTGGTCACTCACAGGACATGCGTGGACCAAGGGGAGCTCCAGGATCTGCTCTGGTCACTCACAGGGCATGTGTGGGCCAAGGGGAGATCCAGGATCTGCTCTGGTCACTCACAGGGCACGCGTGGGCCAAGAGGAGCTCCAGGATCTGCTCTGGTCACTCACAGGGCATGTGTGGGCCAAGGGGAGCTCCAGGATCTGCTCCGGTCACTCACAGGGCATGCGTGGGCCAAGGGGAGATCCAGGATCTGCTCTGGTCACTCACAGGGCATGCGTGGGCCAAGGGGAGCTCCAGGATCTGCTCTGGTCACTCACAGGGCATGCGTGGGCCAAGGGGAGATCCAGGATCTGCTCTGGTCACTCACAGGGCATGCGTGGGCCAAGGGGAGATCCAGGATCTGCTCTGGTCACTCACAGGGCATGCGTGGGCCAAGGGGAGCTCCAGGATCTGCTCTGGTCACTCACAGGGCATGCGTGGGCCAAGGGGAGATCCAGGATCTGCTCTGGTCACTCACAGGGCATGCGTGGGCCAAGGGGAGATCCAGGATCTGCTCTGGTCACTCACAGGGCATGCGTGGGCCAAGGGGAGCTCCAGGATCTGCTCTGGTCACTCACAGGGCATGCGTGGGCCAAGGGGAGATCCAGGATCTGCTCTGGTCACTCACAGGGCATGCGTGGGCCAAGGGGAGATCCAGGATCTGCTCTGGTCACTCACAGGGCATGCGTGGGCCAAGGGGAGCTCCAGGATCTGCTCTGGTCACTCACAGGGCATGCGTGGGCCAAGGGGAGATCCAGGATCTGCTCTGGTCACTCACAGGGCATGCGTGGGCCAAGGGGAGATCCAGGATCTGCTCTGGTCACTCACAGGGCATGCGTGGGCCAAGGGGAGCTCCAGGATCTGCTCTGGTCACTCACAGGGCATGCGTGGGCCAAGGGGAGATCCAGGATCTGCTCTGGTCACTCACAGGGCATGCGTGGGCCAAGGGGAGATCCAGGATCTGCTCTGGTCACTCACAGGGCATGCGTGGGCCAAGGGGAGCTCCAGGATCTGCTCTGGTCACTCACAGGGCATGCGTGGGCCAAGGGGAGATCCAGGATCTGCTCTGGTCACTCACAGGGCATGCGTGGGCCAAGGGGAGATCCAGGATCTGCTCTGGTCACTCACAGGGCATGCGTGGGCCAAGGGGAGCTCCAGGATCTGCTCTGGTCACTCACAGGGCATGCGTGGGCCAAGGGGAGATCCAGGATCTGCTCTGGTCACTCACAGGGCATGCGTGGGCCAAGGGGAGATCCAGGATCTGCTCTGGTCACTCACAGGGCATGCGTGGGCCAAGGGGAGCTCCAGGATCTGCTCTGGTCACTCACAGGGCATGCGTGGGCCAAGGGGAGATCCAGGATCTGCTCTGGTCACTCACAGGGCATGCGTGGGCCAAGGGGAGATCCAGGATCTGCTCTGGTCACTCACAGGGCATGCGTGGGCCAAGGGGAGCTCCAGGATCTGCTCTGGTCACTCACAGGGCATGCGTGGGCCAAGGGGAGATCCAGGATCTGCTCTGGTCACTCACAGGGCATGCGTGGGCCAAGGGGAGATCCAGGATCTGCTCTGGTCACTCACAGGGCATGCGTGGGCCAAGGGGAGATCCAGGATCTGCTCTGGTCACTCGCAGGGTATGTGTGGGCCAAGGGGAGCTCCAGGATCTGCTCTGGTCACTCACAGGACATGTGTGGGCCAAGGGGAGCTCCAGGATCTGCTCTGGTCTCTCACAGGGCTTGCGTGGGCCAAGGGGAGCTCCAGGATCTGCTCTGGTCACTCACAGGACATGTGTGGGCCAAGGGGAGCTCCAGGCCCTGCTCTGGTCTCTCACAGGGCTTGCGTGGGCCAAGGGGAGCTCCAGGATCTGCTCTGGTCACTCACAGGACATGTACCCTTGTTCTGAGCCAGGTAACACGAGAAAGCTGTCAGAGCAGCCTGTGAGATACATGAGAGAACAGGCTCCAGGGGGTTAAGCCACAGTCCCAAGACTGCCAGGCATGTCTGAGGAGTGAGAAGACCAGCTTAGGCCCTCGAGGCTCCCCTGGAAGAGAAGGAAAGAGGAAGCACATTGAGCCAACGGAGGAAGGCTGTGGTGCTGCCCAGGGGCCTACAGGTATGGAGGGGCCCCAGGATGGCTGTTAGTGTCCTTGAGAAGCAGGAGGTGACCTCTACCCTGGGTGTCGCTTGAGAAGAGATGGAGCAGAGCCCTGGCATGTGTTATTAGCCTGCCGAGGGGGCACACTTCCTCCTGGGTGTGGGCCATGGAGAGGGACTGGATGGAGGAAGGGTGTCACCTATTAGCATGTGTTTATCTTTCTCCTCTAGGAAATGCCTGACTCTGGGACCAAGCTATCTTTGAGGGGCCTTAGGGTCCAAGAAGGGTCCTTATGGGTAGGGAAAGCACAGGACATCGAGGGCTCGGCAGCTCAGGTCAGGTCCTCTCCTTCATGGCAGCCGAGCCAGATGCCATCGCCCACCTCGGATGCAGACAGCCACAGCAACCTGTGGAGCCCTGAGGCTCCTTCAGTGTGCCTGGCTCAGAAAGAAGGTTCCAGCCGCCTGCCTCTCCAGACCTGGCTGAAGGCTCCTGAGCCTGCCGGTCTCTTCCTCTTCACCTCATCTCCTTCTCAGTTCCTCCAGGCACAGCCCTCGCCACCATCTTGCACTTTCTCCTGGCCTGGGCAGCCTGGCCTCCCTCTCTTTTCTTGGATGCTCAGCTCCTCTGGGAGCCTTCTCTCACCACTCTGTCCTCCAGGGGATTAATACCCATGTCTGCTTGGTGACTGGCTGCTGGTCCACACTGTGCTGGGATAGGACTGGGCTCCCAGGGTCAGCAAAGGGCCAGAGAGTTGCAGCAGCCCTGTGCTGTGGGCATTCTGTGGGGGCCCTGCAGCACCTCGCCTGGGCTCAGCCTGCCTTCCTGTCTGGCACAGCTCAGCCTGGCCCGACAGTCATGCTCCAGCAACACCAAATTGCTTGTCATTCTTCACACGCTGCAGGCACTTTCTCATCTTGCTGACGTTGTCCCTGTGTCCCCTCTGCTAGGATCTCGCTCAACCTGCCCCAGGTTAGCTTCTCCCCACCTGAAGGTCCTGTGGGTCCACCCTCGCTGGATGGGCTAGTAGCCGCTCCTCTGG
Source organism: Rhizomys pruinosus (assembly GCA_009823505.1). Lineage (NCBI taxonomy): Eukaryota > Metazoa > Chordata > Mammalia > Rodentia > Spalacidae > Rhizomys > Rhizomys pruinosus. The sequence goes on along the minus strand of VZQC01007008.1, from coordinate 814,136 downwards.
GTGGCCGGCTCACCATCCTGCCTTCTGTTGAGTTCCAGGGTGCCTGGGTCTGACTCCTCCATTCTAGCCTCTCCTCAGCAGCTAGACGGCTCATTGCTAAAGCTAAGCAGGCTATGCTCTGCCCTAGACACTGAACTCAGAATAAAAGCACAGTCCCTCACCTCTCAGGATACCACTGCCCTGGCCTTTGTCCTTGCCATGGGGCCCCTGACTACCTTGCTCCTGCCTCAGGACCTTGGTCCTTGGTGTTTCCTGGGCTGGGGGCATTCTCTTAGGACAGTTCTGACCTGTATGCCCCCTACTCTGACAGCCTATTCAGTGTCATTCCTGAGGGAACACCTGGCTCGTTACCTGCCCCTCTGGTCCCATGGGACACTCACTATGGTCTCAGGTGTCAGTACCCAGCCAGGGTGGAAGGCACAAGCCAGCAGGTGTTCGCGTTCGTGACTGACTAGCCAGCACAGCTGCAGCCCCGCCCCCACCCCCAGAAGAGAGCCTTAGGCAGGAAGCCGGGAGCCCTGATGTGGACAGTCCTTGGGGTGGGCAGATCCGGGTGCCCAGCAGCCAGCAGGCCTGAGCACACACAGGACCCCTCATGCTTGGAAGGCACCTTCCCTGTTCTTTGTTTCACTTCCTCCCCCTCCTCCTCCAGGGAGGCCTCCGCCCAGAGGAGAGATGGTCTGCATTGGGTTCAGCCAGGGTTCATGACTGCCCCCCAGTCTGGGGTTTTGTCAACCTCTTCAGCCACAGAGTTGGGCAGAGAGGAAAGGGACAGGATGTGAGGGGCTCTGGAGCCTGGGGTCATGACAGGGGGTCCTGGAGCGAGGGGCACTGGCTTCAGCACTGGCCTGCGTGAATCAGTGACCAGGAGCCAAAGGAGCACATAGAGCTGGAAGGGGGCAGCTCCAGGGCCCTCGGCACCTCCTGCTGCCCACCCTCGGATGCCCTGCTCCCGCTGCCCACCCTCGGATGCCCTGGAGGCACCGATGCTGCAGCTGACACACCCCTGGCTCCCTGCCTCTTCCTGGTGAGCACCTGCTTGCATCCTCCCTAGCTCTCTCTGCATGTTTCTAGTAGAGACTCAGTGCTCACAGCCACGTGGTTGGCAGGAAATGTGTCACCGAGGCACCCAGGGTACCATGGTGTTGCAGCTCATTTTCTGCTTGGGGCAGAATGACCCGAAGCCCTGCCCCTCCACCTTCATCACTCTGCCCACATCCAGTCTCCTCCTCTCACCCATCCATAGCAGGGGGGCACAGGAAGCCATCCAAGGGAACCTCCACAGATGTTGCCCCCATGGGCCAGGCACCCACATATGCCCCAACACCTGGCATCGCATGCCCAGGATGCAGGTGGTCAGCCACCCTCCAGCCCCTGCCTGCCCTCCACTAGTTCCAGGTGGGCTCTTTCTGGTCTCTTCGCTTTTGAACCACCAACCATCCCCCTTCCTTCTAGATCATTCTCCTCAGTAGTCCAATAGACGGCTTCTCTTCATACTCCAATAACCATCTCTTCTTTCTTAAGAAGTCAATCCATGTGTCCTGGGGAGGCTGCCGTTCTGTGCTGGGGTTGGGGGCCAAGACAGGAGGGAGCCATATCCTGAGATGGAGAGTCTGGAGCTGGGGGCCAGGAGGGAGGTAGGGTGTGGGTCAGCCAGGGGAAGGCGTGGGCTCTAGAGATGGTCTGCAGTGGAGAGCTGTGAGGATGAACTGTCCCAGACCCTGATCACCACTGTCCATGGATATGGGAAAACTCACTAACCCGACCAGCAGGAGGCCTACCTCCTCTCTACTCTGGACTCATAAAGCCAGCGAGGGTCTGGATGGCATAGTGGCCTGGGCATAGAGGCAGGCTGGACTGCCCCTACATGGTGCCTTCTACATCCAGGGTTTCCAGGATGCACTGCTTCCACTTCACCCTGACCAGCCTAACCCTCTGTGTGTGCACACACGCCCACATAGGTCATCTTGAGGGTGAACCTTAAAGGAGAAGGCAGTGGTGATGATGGTGATTTTAGTACCAGCCGCTGGAGTAAAGCACCCCACTGAGGTAGGAGACTGCCTTTGGAGGGCCTCAGTTTCCCTATCAGTGACAAAAGCCCACAGGGGTACATGTGACTATCATGACTCCATGCTCCTCTGAGCCATGAGATTCGAAGGCCATGCAGTGGGTGGGCCAGGCAAGTCCAAGCTTCAGCTTCCTTGCCAAGGGCTCCCAAGTTGGCACATGGCTCTTAGAGCCTCAGTTTCCCCATGTGTGAATGGGGCAGACATCCTTGAGGAATGAGGCTTGCCCTTGCCCCTGCCCCTACCCCAAAGAGACCCCTCAGAACTACTCTAGAGTGGAGGTACTGGCGGTCACAAGCTGCCCGTGCTGTCCTGAGCCACCTCTCCTGGCTCACTGCCAAAACCCCAGACCCCGGCTGGAGCCCCTGGACATCCAAACTCAGAGGCAGGGGTGGGAAGGTCTGAGGTGACCTCTTCCTCCCAGGCGGCCTCTTCAAATGTTACAGGGGTGCCACACTCTCTGAAGAAGATGGTGCCCTGGGGGGGGGGCGTGGACAGTAGGGTCAGAAGCCTAGAGGACCAATCTAGTCAGCTGATAACCCACAACCCTGCCTATTCCTGCCTTTCCTGGATAAGGCCAGACATTCCAGGGCCACCTCCTCACAGTGGTAATAATGTCCCCTGCCTAACAGATGGGGACTAGCAAGGCAAAGGTAGACCCTCCAAGAGAGGTGAGTAGTTACTAACACAGTTGGCTTCTATAGCATGTGCCAAGTTCATGAAGATGTAATCTACCTAAAGTGGGTGCTGTTATCAGAATTAGATAGGTTCAGAAGTTTGCTGAAGGCCACACAGGCCCTAAGTGAAGACCTGGTATTCAAGTCAGGTAACCTTTTAAAAACCACGTATTCCTTCAAGGAAGCTTTGCAGAACAGGATCTCTGATGGGCTGTGGGGAAGAGAGACTTTAAAGGGAGGGAGGGAGAATGAGGGAGGGAGGGAGAGAGAGAGAGAGAGGGAAACAGTTCATGGGGCAGGTCCCTTTACAAGCCCTGACCCTTAAAGGGAGAAATCAAGAAGAGATGGTCATTCACACTTTAGTGAGAATTAGCACACCAGGCTACCTCCAGTAGGATCAGGTTTAGAAGTGGGGTGAAAGCTTCAAAGGACCCCATTTAGGGAGGGGCCTTGGCCAGGTTGAGTAATAGGTGGGGTAGAAAAACAAGAAATGGGGTTGGGAATCTGGTGGTGGGAGACACTCCCACATGCAAGGACACCCAAGCCTGTACACTCCCAAAGTATATCTCTCTTCACACCTGTCTCTATCCTGTGTGTCAGGAGTTCAGGCCCATCTCTCCCCACCCAGAACCCACTGCCTCACCTGTCTCCAGGTCTTGCAGGCTGTCTCCTGCCCGCCTAGAAGAGCTCTGGTCTCCCTGTCTCATTGTTCTTTCTCAACCACCCTCCTGGGCCAGCCTTGCAGAATTGTGCCCTGCCCCAAGGGACACCACTTTCTAAGTCCATCTCTAAAGCATCACCACTCTGAATTTTCCTTGTTTAGAGAAGTTTCCCTAGCAGTTAAGAGCACCAACTGCTCTTGCAGAGGACCCAGGTTTTATTCCCAGCACCCACATGGCAGCTGAGAACAGTCTTTAACTCCAGTTCCAGGGGAATCCGACACCCTCTTCTGACCTCTGCAGCATTGCACGACACGGGAGCACAAACCTACATGCAGACAGTACATTCATACACATACAAAAATAAATAAAATTAAAAAAAAAAAGAAAAAAAGAGAAAAGTTTCTACTCCCTCTGACAAGAGTGATTTTGTGTCCTCTGTGACTACAATACTCCTGTTAAACAGTGGTGCTTAATAAGTATATTGAGCCTGTGATCAATGAACACAATGACAATTCAGAGGCTTAAGTTCAGATCTTCAATGCAGGACAGACCTGGCAGGTGGGGGCAGATATGCAAATCTGGGGGCGGGGCAGCGGGTGTTGCACAAAGGGGATTAGGAGAGCAGGGAGGGGTCTGGAGGTTTTGGAATGCATTCTCCGTCCTGGTTTCAGGAAGATTATATGTGTGGCCTCAAGGGGGCGCTGCTGAGGAGGATGCTGCGACAGCTGTGAGGCTACCTGAAAACTGTCTCTCTGAAGTCAGTGCATCACCAGCCCTCAGGATCCCAGCATGGAGAACATTGCCTGGCCTGGGTGAGTGGCTCAGGCTGTGGGCCAAATGAATGAGCAAGTGTCCATGTCCAAAATGCTGAAAACAAGCCCAACTGCAGGGCACACAGACCAAGTTCAAGAGGAAGGCCATTCAGCCTGCGCCTGAAGATCTGGTAAGCAAGATACAAAAGGCTCCAATCACAGGACAGAAGCACACAGGCCCATAGTTCTATCTCAGTACCTCAGCATGAGACATGGAAGAGTCAAAGTCCCACCCACCCAAGGGCTGCTCCAGGTAAAACGCAGGAAGGGGCTCACTGGTTTCTTGGAACAGGCTGTGTGAAGAATTCCTGCAATCCTAGAACACAGCAGATCCTGGGAAAATGCATGTCGATGTCATCCGAGAGAGAGTCCGGCGAGGAGAGGCCCCTGCCCACACCTAATGGTGTGGAGGATGGTGAGGATGTGGGTGGTAGCAGGAGGAACACTGAACAGCCCCTGGTTCTGCTTCCCAGGCTGATCGTGTGCTCGACATATACCCCAGGGCACCTGTCCATGAATATCCATGGCAGCTCTGCTCCCCATGACCCAGGCAGAAAACCACTGTGGCTCAGTCACTAAAACATACCTACCTGCCACTTACTGGGATGGCCAGCCACAGTCCGTCACTGGGGCAACTCCCACAGATGCCCCCAGGCCCAAGGAAGCGAGGTTGGAGCTGCTCACAGCACAAATTCACAAAGCCAGGAGCTTGTATCACAAAACCAGAGTCTGGGTGGACCCAGGGAGTGGGGGTGTCTTGGGAAAGGGTCTTGGGGATCCTGGGGGGTGCTCTAACCTAGTGGCTAACCCTGCAGATGGTCACCTGTTCTGAGTTCCTTCCCTGGGGACTACTGTACTCTACAGCTTTGGGGGATGGTCCCCCCCCAGTGGGGCAGCTTTGGGCTTGCTGAACGCCCCAGGCTCTACCCCCGCCCCCCACTGTCAACACAAAGGAGCAGTAGAGATAGCGGCTGTCCAGGGATCTGGTGAGCCAGCGTAGAGGGCAGCTGGGATCCAGGGACATCCCAGGGCTAAAGTCACAGAAAGCCGAGTAGCTGAGCAGGGATGAACGGGGTCAGGGGCAGAAAGTGGGGTCAGAGCTAGGGTGTCAGGCCATCACTGAGGATGGCTGCAAACCCACAATATGTTCCTGGGTCCAAGGAGTCCCTTTTGTGGGCATCCCTGTCAGGAGCTGGGGCTGGCTACAGTTGAGGGGCCAGGGCCAGCTCTGCTCTCAGATACCTGTGTCAGGCACCTGAAAGCAGAGGGACCTTATTCCAGGTGGTAGGGACACCCCCCCACCTCTATTTCCCTAATCCCTGAGGCCCTTGTGCTCTTGGGGTGTGTCCTGTCATCCCAAGCCCCAACTCAGGTGTCCCAGGAATCCTTCTCCAATACCCCAGGTCAGTGTCCCTAACTGGTACCAGAGGATCTTGGGCAGATCCCATTGCGTCTCCCCCTTGCCAGTGTGCCTGCTCAGGATGGCTGGATTTCAGCATCCTGTACTGAGTCTGGTGCACAGATGCAGAAAGAACCCTGGGGGGCGGGGTCTGTAGGGTATTAGAAACTCATAGTTTGCTATGTGGCTAACAGAGCAGGAAAAGGCTTCCTGGGGGTCCGGCAGAGAGGTGAGGGCAGGGAGCCTCTAGCTGCATACTTGCTCACAAAAAAGGAGCAAGGCGAGGTGAGGGCCTGATGGGCAGTCACCTTGCCCAGTCATCACATGAGCCATTCCTGCCCAAACCTCAGGGGGGTGAAGGAGAGGGTGGGGCCAAGCTCGGACCACCCAGAGCTCAAGCCAGGTCCAAGGTCCAGCTGTGACATCCATTCTCTGGGCTAGGAGGCAACCAGGCTTGTGTTACCATCCATCTGGGTACCCAAGACCCCTTCACTCTGCTGCAAAAGGACTTTCTCTTGCCTGGGGCTGGTGGATACTCTGCCCTGGCCAGTATGCTCCAGACCCCAGACCAGGCACTTCCATCTGTTTCCCAATATCCTTCAGTGGGGACCCCCATTTTGCAGCTGAGGAAGCAGGCCTGGAAGAGGAGGAGGGCTCTGCCAGAAACTAGATTTGTGGGACCCCAAATCCTGTACCCACCCTGAGGGAGGCCATGAAACTGGAGTCCCTAGGCCTCTGGGTGTTTTGGTCCTTGGGCTGGACCCTAAACATCAGATAGAAACCCACTGTGGTCATCCAGACCCATACCAGCAGGGAAAGAATGTTCTAGAGCAAGCTGTATGAACAGAGTGCTAGGAGATTGGCAGCTGACAACATGGGACCTTCCCCAATTGGGGGGGGCAGGGGGGCACATGACCTTCCCTACCCCAATTCCAGAAGGTATGCAGAGCCCCTTCCTCAAGACCCCCAAATCTAGAAGGCCATATAGCCTGAGTCAGTCCAGGGGCCCAGGCCCTCCTCCGGCTCAGGCCCCTCCCACCTCAGTTTAGGACAGATCATCTGCCCACCTATGTCCTGTTCCCAGGCCTGATGAGGCTCAAGACCCCTGGCTGAGCAAAAGGAGAGAGGAAAAGAGGAAGGAAGCCAAAAGGGCCCAGCTGGCTTCAGAGAAGCTCTGAATGCCTCCAGTCCATTAGGATTGATCAGTGTCCCTCCCCTCATCCCCCCCCCCGGCCCCGCCCCCGCACCGGATGAAGGTGACAGTGACAGCCATTGTGGGCACCAAGAGGGGTCCTGGCCTGGGGTGAGAAGCCTGGATTTGGGCCTGAGACCCTTTTTGTCTGTGTGACAGAGCTTGCTGTATGACTCTCCAGGCCTGGCCACCTCTACCTGGGCCTGGACGATGCAAGGTGGGCCCTGGCCCACTGACAGGAGGTTCTGCTCTGAGGTCCTCAAGAGACTGGACCCCTCCCATCCTAATACATACTGATCTTGGGCCTGTGGTCCTTTGCCCTTGTCCCCATATACCTGGGTATTTGGGAACCACTGACCCACAGGAAGGGTCATCTGAGAAGGCCCAGCCCCTCCCCTTGAGCCAGGCCCTGTCTCGGGCCAGGCCCGGGCTCTGCCGGGCCTTGCCCCTTAGAGAATCAGTGGCCTGCTACCCACAGTTCTCTCCAAGGTGCCAATTTTGGTCTTGGGAAAGGGAGGCCAGGAGACCCCCTGGCCAGGGGCGATGGCCCCGGACCCCGCCCCATCGGCCAGGCCTGATGGCACACAGCCTAGGCCCTGGTCCGGGAAGAAAAACAAGGTGGTGTGGGGGGGGGGTCCCGAAGGCAGGGCGAGGACACCGGAAAAGTCTCGAATATCCAAACGGGCCGGTCCCCGACCTGCCGCGCGGAGCCCCTCGGAGTCCCGCGCGGCTCCAAGTTGAGCTGCGGAGGGAGGCCTCGAGGTGCTCCGGGCCGCGGCCGCGGGATTCCCCCAAAATGGCTCCAAGACGCGGGGCCTGGCCGGCCGCGCGGGCTCCATCCTCGCCCTGCGCAAACTTAGCCGCTCGGGCCGCGACAACTGTCGGCGCCACCGGGGACGCGGCGCCCAGATCCCGAGGGGCCGGCGCGAGGGTCGCGGGGACCGGCTCGAGGTGCGCCATCGCCCCTAGCCCTCCGCTGCCGCCCCGCACCCTGCCGTGCGTCCCTGCGGCCCCCCGACCCCCTGGCCACCCTGCCGCCCTCGCCTTCGCCCTGCCCGGCCCCGGGAGCCCCTGCGCCGCACTCACCTGAGTTTCTCCATGTCTGCGGCGGAGGCCTGCGGGAGAGCAAAGCAGAGGGTCAGCGCGGGGGGCGGCCAGCCGAAGCGACGGCCCGAGTCTCGCCCGGCGGCCGCCCCGCGTGCGCCCCGGGCCCGCACCCCCATGCCTCAGTGGGCGCGTCGGGCTGTGGCCGAGTAACAGGTGAGCCCGCCCGAGCCGCCGGCGAGTTACGCCCCCCGGGGACCAGCCGCGGACTCCGGGTGCTCGGCCTCAGCCCGCGCGGGGGACGCGGCCGTCTCCATCCACTGTCGGGGCGCGCCCCGGGCCGCGTCCCCCCCTTGTTCCCTCCCCGAGGAAGCCGAGCCCCGCAGCGCAGGAGCGCTGGGTCGGTGGAGAGTGTTGGAGCCGCGCACCCGGGCCGGCTCGGGGACAGGGACGGGGAGCTGACAAGCTGGCAGTCGCGCAGCCCGAGGGATGGCACCGCGCGCAGAGCACTCGCGTCTCGCTCTGGGACCCCGCCGCCCTCCGATCCCCGGGTTCTGGGCTGGCTCGCCCCTCCCGGGCCCAAGGGATTAACCCCGGCGCGCCCGGCTCGCTGGCGGGGCTCCCAGACCCGCTTGCGCAGACCCGCCCGCGCGCCACTTAGAGACCCTCCCGGGCCGGCCCCGCTTGGACGGGCACCCCTCCGCCCGCTGCGGGGACCCACCCGCCACCGTTAACCCTGTACGCGCCAGGCAGCCCCGGGGACAGCCAGCGGCCCGCGCGGGATCGCACTTCCTGCGCGCAACGGGCTCTGCTGCGCCCGGCGGAGGCCGCTCGGGGCTCCCCCCTTCCTTACGCAGAAGGGGACGGGGGTGGGGGGGCGCGTCTGAACCCAGGGACCACGGGGACCAAGCTACAGACCTCGGAAGACTGATGACTGCCCATCTCGGACCCTCGCGTTGGGCTCCGCTGCCACGTCCGCCGGGAGCGCGCTCTGCTCGGCCCGGGCCCCACGCCGCCTCCCCCACCGCCCCGCCGAGCGAGGGCGCAGCCCGGCCCTGGGGCCTTGGCTAGGCTCGGCCAGCAACTTCCTGGGTGCCTGAGCAGGCCTTCCCGGGGCTCCCCCAGACTCAGTTTCCTCACCTGAGAGCTGGGAGGGGGGGAGGGGAGGCGAGAGGAGCGGACCGGGAGCTCTGCTGCCCTCGCGCTCTGGCGGCTGCGGAGGGGCAGGGCTAGGGAGAGGAATTTCAGGAAAAGGACCCCCAGGGCGCCCGGTGGGCTTCCTTTTCAGCACACTCTAAAAGTTGCACACAACCACGAGCCCGAACCCTCTTCTCCCAGCCCTCCTGCAGGACCAGAGTTCGATGCAAAGAGTTTGACGCACATCAGCATGGCCCTCCCTACCCAACGCCCCTCTTTTCCAGGCCCACCTTTGCGAGTTCCCATCACAGCAAGCATCTCCCGCACTGGGTCCCAGCATATAGCAAGCGCTCAATAAACAGGGGTAGTGCATGCCTGGGTCCTACGCACAGATGCGCGGCTTCTTCAGCCTTCTTCCCCTGGCTGGCTGTGAGTGCGAGAGCACCAGCTCTGCCCAGGACACCCAGCACCCAGCAGGCTTGGCCTCCTGGAGCCAGCGCAGGGTGGGAGGAGCCGTCCACTCGCAGGGTCAGAGCCAGCCAGGATGAAAACAACCCCCCCCAATCCAAGTGTTCATCCATCCATCCAACCAATGGCTCCCCGCTTGTTCAGTAGCTGGCGGGGTTCCGTCACCCCGAGAAGCGCAAAGGAGGCCAGCCTTGCTCTCCAGGGGCCAAGATGGAGACACCTCCACCCCAAGCCTGGGGTCTGCCTTAAGGAAGGACACCTGCCACTACCACCGCACAGGGCTACAGCTCCTTCTAGCCTTCCTAGCTCTGCAGGAAGCCGGGCCCTGATGCTCAGGGCCCCCGGCATGGATCCGGTCCTAACAGGCAGACCTCTTCCACCCAAAGGCAGGGGCCATCCCTCATCGTCTTCAGCCTCCTCAATCACTCACAGGGAATGACCTGCCAGGGCGTTTGTCTGGAATTAATAAGAATGTATTAAAATTTAATTTAAAAAAGCTAGCATCAATTATTTACATCGACTGTTTCAGCTCTTCTAGAAGGCCTATCTGGGGAACCCCCAATCCCCAAGGGGATGGGAAGAAGCAGGAAAAGAGGTGGTGGACAGTTCTTGTGGCAGGGCTGGGGTCAGGGCAGGGCAGGGCAGGAAACAATGGAAACCCAGCCCTTCTGTTCCAGGTTCTGGTGCCTTGCTTTGACCCTCTGATGGGGGGTCTGAGAGTCATCATGGCCCTGACCTTCTTTCCCTCATGTAGCACAGAGTGGGGTTTCAGCACGGCCCTCCCTACCCAACGCCCCTCTTTTCCAGGCCCACCTTTGCGAGTTCCCATCACAGCAAGCATCTCCCGGACTGCACTGGGTCCCAGCATATAGCAGGCGCTCAATAAACAGGGGTGGGTCTTATGCACAGATGCGCGGCTCCTTCAGCCTTCTCCTCCTGGCTGGCTGTGAGTGCGAGAGCCCCAGCTCTGCCCAGGACACCCAGCACCCAGCAGGCTTGGCCTCCTGGAGCCAGCGCAGGGTGGGAGGAGTAGCTATTGGATTTAGCCCCAGCCAGCTAGCCAGGCTACCTCTCTCCCAGTCTTTGCCTGTGCTGTCTGGGAGCAGCCCAACTTGATTGGGGGGGGGAGGGGCCCTGGTATGGCGTTAAGGAAGGTCCAGGAAACTAGAGTCCCAAGGCTAGCCCTCCTGGGACCTGGTAGATGCTCAGTCCACAGGGGCCTTGGTGTTGCCAGAACTTCCTTTCAAGTTAGGTTCTCCTGTTCTCTAACCACAGGACCCAGGGAAGCTTTCGGGATGCCCTTGTGGTGAATGAGCAAGCCCAGCTGGTGGTCACAGCAGCTCTCAAGGCGTCTGCTACTGTCTTCTGCATAGGAGAGGGAAGAAGGGTCGGGACTGGGCTGAGAGGCTTGGGGGACCTTTGCTTTCCATCCCCTTCAGCTGGGCCTGCTTGGAGAGAGCTCTCTCTTAGGTGCCTGCCACCTCCCAACAGGGCCTCTGATACCAGAAATGCCAGCAACTTCACATGTCCCAAGCCCCACTCTGGGCTCCCTGTGACAGTGTGGGCCACCTTCCTCCTGTCACTTGCTTCTTTTTCTCTTGCAATTCCAAGTCCAACAGGTCTCAAAGCCCCCACAGGACAAGTACAAAAAGACAGAGGCCCAGAGGCGTCCACACAGGCTGCCGCCCTGGAGCCGCTACACTCCCATCATCTAGATCCTATGCTTCGCATAGCACAGGTGCTCCCTTGAGGAGGTAGCTGTGCCACAGCCAGGCCTTGGTGAGAAATGGAACATCAACTTGGCCCTGCCTAGCAGTGAACCCAACCCTTTCCCCCCAGGTGACCCGGTCACCCAATGCCTTCCTGTCTCATAGCTGCACTTCTGGAATGCTCAGTCCCAGACCTCCGAGCAGCCAATGGCTTCTTCTCTGGCCACCTATGCAGAACAGGGCCCTGTGTTGACCATTGTGGCCAGGAGGTGGTAGGGTTTCCATACACAGGTGAGGGCCACCTGTGTGAATGAAAGTGCTCCTATCCCAGTCTGCAATCAGAATCTCAGCCCCCCTCACACCATCCCTGTCCCTTCCTCAAGCCTGCTCCTGCCTGCTAGAGACCAAGGCTCCTGGGGATCCAGTGTGTGTGCACAGAGCTCTGCTCAAGCAGACACAGGTTGGCGCTGCTCTACACACACCCTAGGGCCACCAGGAAGCAGGGAGTCAGGTTGGGATGGCCAGCTGACCTGGACCCTGTGGCCTCTCCATCTGAGTCAAGGAAACAGCCTAAAGGCATGGGGGAGAGGCAGAGCTGCCCCTCACTGACTGCGACCTAAATCTCCCATGTGGCCTCAGGCGGGCTTTCCCTCTTAGAGCCTAAACTCTTCATCTAGGAAGGAAGGATGGAAAATCCACCAGGGACAGGGAAACAGGTGGCCCTGGGTAGGGAAGGGGCTGTTTGGAGTATGGGGCTGCAAAGTGGCAGCCCAGAGGGTCAGTCTTCTAATAGCTCTAGAGGAGGACTCCTCCCAAGACATTTCACTTTGCCCCCTGGAGTCTTGCTTTCATCCAACCAACACCGGCTGGGTGTTGAGACCTGCTGTCAGGAGGGGCAGTGTCTATTCTTGCTGCTATGCTAATGCAGGGAGCCAGGACCCTGCAGAGAAACCATGCAGACTTCCTCCCCAGGTCCACATGGGAAGGTCAGCACTGATAGAATATTCAAACAGCAGAGAAGCCATAAACTTCATTAAGAAAGCTATAGGGTCATAATATGCCTTGAAATGGCCAAATGGCCCTAAACTGGCTGTCTGGTCTTGCGGAAGCCTTATCAACTGGTCACTCTCAGGAAGGGGGCAGACTATTCACAAAAGGACCTGCAGCTTAGGGCTTTTTCACTCTCTTGGGAAGTAATCTTTTTTTTTTTTTTTTAAGGCTTTCAATTATGCAAAGATACCAGGCCTAGGCATCAAATGCATTCCAGCTGGGCCCCAAGGGGAATAAAACAGTCCTATGACCCCCAACAAGGGACAAGAACTCTTCCAGAGAAGTTCTTTTCGAGAGTCCTCCTCCTGCTGTAGCTTTAATTGCAGGTCTGGCTCTGGTTCTTATTTCCTAACTTTAAATTTCCTCCTTTTCCTGCTCCAAAATCTAACAAGCACCAACTACATGTCTCCAGATGCCTGGAGAAGGGAAGCCAGCCTTCAGGTTTCAAGAGAGGGGGGCTCGTACCCTCAGTGCAGCCCTGTAGAACTGGATGGAGGGGCACCCATGGGCTGCAGTGGGAGGAGCCAAGGGGAACACTTCAGCCCAGTTAAGGCTCCTGCATCCAGCCAGGTGGGGACCAGGTAGATGTGAGAAGGTGCTTAGACCGGGACTAGCTAGAGATGATGCAAATAAGGGAGGGGGAGGGTGGGACTATGGTCTGGAGGTGCAGCACTGGGAGTAGGGGGCCAGGGTAAAGAAATGCAGATTTGGGAGTGGTCAGACCAAAGCCAGACTACACTGGGCAAAATGGCCAGCACAGATCATGGGGAAGAAGAGACCAGATGGCGCTGCCACCGGCAGGGGCAGCGGGACGGAGGAGAGGGGCCTGGGCCTCTGGGAGGTAGGAGAGTCATACTGTGCCACGCAGAGGAGTTAAGGATAGGAATCCCCGGGTATCTCTAGGCTGGAGACTGCTCAGGAAGACCCCCATGGCAACCTCAGCTGCTGAGTGCAAGGAACGCATCCGCCCACGGTCGCCTGGCAAGGTGGTCTGCTTGGTGCTGTCCCAAGAAAGGGGCTGAGCCTATCTTACTTCTTGGCACAGGTGACTCTGCCTCTCCAGGCTTGTCTGGACTCTGAGTGGGGCCCACAGGGATCCCCTCCACTCTGCCACACTCATCTCCCAGGCCTGTGACTGCAAACTGGCCTCCCAAGCTAAATCTGGCCTGCTGGCATGTTGTATTTGGCCTGTGAGAGGTTTCTTTCTCTCTCTCTCTCTCTCTCTCTCTCTCTCTCTCTCTCTCTCTTTTAAACATTTGAGCCAACATTTAAAAATTGGGAGAGTTTACATTTTAAAACCCATATTTTTGGCTTCTACTAAAAATTTTGGAAGATCTAGCAACTCCGTCCCACATTCCCACGTGGTAGGAGACAGGGAGCCTTGGGAAGCGGCTGGTCCTCAGAGGCCCCGGGGGCCCCATTCTGGAAGCACCATCCACACCAGTGAAGGGCCAGGCCAGAGGCTGGAGCCACTTGTTCAACGTCACTCGGCATCAAGAATGCTGCCACAGTCCCACTCCACCCTGTCCCTGGCTCTGCACCTCTTGGTTTCTTTTTTGACATTTTTGTTCTCAGGAAAAGACTGGCTTTTAAGGCTCTCACACTGGTATGAATGAGCCTCAATCCCAAGCCTGTGGTAGCTAGAACTCCCTGAGACCTTCTACAGACATCTGGTTTGTCTGCCTGTGGCCACTCAGCCCCACAGCACAGGAGCAGGACTAAAACCCAGAGCCCCAAACTAGTCAGTGGCTCCCTTCAGGAAGGGCTGTTAGAAGGCAAGGCAGCAGCTCTCGCAGAGGGGCTTTCTGGCTGGTGCCTGCAGCCAGGGGACTGGCCTGTTTCCCGAGGTCCCATCCCAGCAGTACTCCTGGCCCAACAGGTCTCTGAGACTTCAGGCTGTACAACAGTGTTCCAAGCACAGCCTGCCCCAGGGCCTGGTGGTCCAAAGACTGAGACCTGTAATGTGTGGAGAACACAGAGACACAGAGAGGTGGGGGTCACTGTCAGCCCCACATGGAGGAAGTAGGGATGATTATCAGCCAACCACTGCTGGGACACCTGAGGCCTGGGGAGGCAAGGTGACCCATACCATTACAAGGCTGGCTCTGGTGGACCCTGAAGGAGGAGGCTCTAGGGGGTCTCTGGGCATCTGGATTCCCTGGGACCCATAGCTGGTCCTAGAGGCAGGCCATCTGGAGGCTGCGAGGGCAGGCGGAAGGCTGACTGCTGCTGGATGAGCTCCTGACTCCCCTTGGGACCTCCTTGCACCGGAGAGTCCTTATCTGAATATGGGGGGCATAGGATGCCACAACCCAGTCCGGAGCTTATGAAGAGCCAAAAGGCACACACAAGGAAAGCGTGTCTGCTCTCAGAAGAGACCTCCCCAGAACCCCTAACTTGGGAGTGCCCAGGCTATGGCATTTGGCTAATGGAGTTCCCTGCCTGCCCTTGGTTCAGAACTAGAGCTCCCGGCACTGTCCTGAGAACTCTGCGGTACCTGAGGCTCAAAATGTTAAGGGGTCATCAGGAGCCCTTGATGAACCAACCGGGAAGGGCTGCCTCAAAATGTTAAGGGGTCATCAGGAGCCCTTGATGAACAACCGGGAAGGGCTGCCATTGCTCCTGCACTGTTTACTCAGAAGCACTGGTCCCCGCCAACTCTGCCTGCTCCAAGACCAGAACTAGCACCTTTGAGATGCATTTTTTGGGTGCTTATGCTCTTTTCTATCACAGATAGTATAAAGGAGTATGGTGACGGGGTCAGGCAGGACCCTGGGGAGCAGATGCATGCTGAGGGATGGGGTAGGGACTCACCCAGTAAGTGCTGGGGGAACCAGCTGGGTCTCTCTGCTCATTATTGTTGGCACCAAGCCCCGTGGTGCCTGTGACCTCCGAGGAACGCCAGGGCTTCTGAGCTGGGTCCTTCTCCTCTAAGGCTGTGGCTCCCATCAGGGGTTCCTGGGCCAGGCTGGTGCTGTGCTCTCTTGGAGTATGCTCTGGGCTGTGGCCTCGGGGACCCCTGAAGCCTTCCAGAGTTGCAGGGTCCAGTACACGCACAGTGACCTCATCCAGGAACCTGGAGAATGGCAACCTGGCCTCCCGCCATCGGCCCAGGCGTGCAAGGGGCCCGGTACCAGCACTGCAGCCTGGGCTAGGGGCTTCTGCAGGGGAGGATGGAAATGAGCTTGGTGCTCTGGCCTGGGTGCACTGTGCTGCCCAGCTGGAGTGGGCTGCTGTGCTCTCTAGGCCTGTGCCTGTGCCTGTGCTGGAGCTTGGCTTGTGGCTTTGTGTCTCCTGCATGGGGGCTTCTGCCCTGGATGGCAGCATGGAGCCAGGGCCTACCTGTCCAGGACTGGCAGGGTCTGGGTTTTGGGCCTGGGAGCTGGCTCCAGTGAGCATCTTCCGCAAGTGGCCCAGTGTCATGCTTTTCCATTTGTCTGCCTCCACAGACAGAGTATCCATCCCCTCCCAGGTCAGTCCATGAAGGCCAGCCAATGCCTGCCTGACCATCGACCCAGTGCCAGTGTGTGGTGGGTGGGTCCCAGTGGCCTCCCGCCCCAAAGTCGATTGTCATGAAATGCAAGCTTTGGGGCATAGTGCCAGAGAAGAGAAGGTCATGTCCTCAGCCCTGCCTGGGGGGTGGTCACAGACTAGCTGGGCAGCAGCTGCCAGGGGAGGGGGAACTGGGTGCAGGGGCTGGAGGGAGAGATAGCTGCTGCAGCCACCACCGCACAGCATAAGCACAGAGGAAGTGGGGACTGCGGCAACTGGGCCAGATGGGACCACAGCTGTACATGGTTCTAATCTTTCTAAGAGTGCACATTTGGGAGGGCTGGAAAGACAGGTCAGTGGGCAAAATGCTTGCTGTGTAAGCATGAGGACCTGAGTTCAGATCTCAAGCACCCATGAAAAAGCCAGATGGTGGTGAGAATCTGTAACCCCAATACTTGGGGAGGGAATGGAGACAGAAGGATCCTGGAGCTTATGACCAGCCAGCCTAGCTGAACTGGGGCGCTCCAGGTTCGGTAAAGAAACTCTTCCAAAAACCATGGCGGAGAGCAATAGGGGGACACCTGTTGTCAACCTCTGGCCTTCACGTACACACACACACACATGCCACATACTTACACATACATCATACACATCTGTGTACACACACAGAGACATGGTCTGCATTTTGAGGGGAGATACAAGACACCCAACCAAAAGCCTGCATTTCCCAGGCTTCTTTGCAACCGAGTACATATAAAACATTGGGTGCGTTTGTTAGGGAGCTCTGTAAAACGGACCAGACGGTTTGCCTGTGCCCTTTAGGCTCCTCCTTCCACTACGCTTTTGCTTTACTCTGGGTAGCTGGATCTGCGGCAGCCATACTGCTCCACCAAGCATACTTGCGGTAGAGGCCAGATGCAGAGGCAAGACAAACTAACTGAATCCGGACTGACCACTGATCCTCACACCAGCCCCACACCAACTGCCTGTGCTGCTGCTGTAACTAGAGAGAGCAGCCCCATCCTGTTAAGTCACGGTTACTTGCAGTCTCAGTTGCTAGCAGCTATAGGCAACTGAGACACAGAGGGACCAGTTGGGCACAGTGGCTGCCAACACTAGAGCAGGGACCTGCGGAGCCTGCTCAGGTGCAGTGAGAGGGGAAATGCCATGAGGGAGGGCAGCGTGGAGCTGTGCCACCCCGAGCTTCAAAGGAGGCCAGACTTGTGGCAGCCCTAGGCCTGTGGCCAGCTGGCAGCCTCCACTACCACCTCGAACTGCCTTCTCTCCATGTGCACCTGGAACCCTGCTGAGATGCCCCAGGGAAGTGCTCAGGGCCCCAGTTTTCCAAGTGCAGCCTGATACCTCTTTGGTGCCCAATGCAGGCAAACTGCACCTAGCCCTGTCCTACTCTGATCACCTCCATCCATCTCCACCATCACTGCTAGCCTCAGATGCTACTAAGCTTGCCTACACCCCTGCGATCACCTACCTCCCACAGGTGACAGTAACAGTTTGGCAAGTCATAAGCCAGGTGATTAGACAATGGCAAATATTCACACAGCCTGCAAAACCCTGAAGGTCCAGGGCCTTCTTTCTGCTGCCCCCAGGGGAATATGTCTACTTCCTGAATGTGCCGAACTCTGTGTGGCCCAGAGGTCTTTGTACCTGCTGTTTTCCTTTTTCCTCCTTCCCGCCATCTAATTCCTATCCAACCTTAAAGGCCTTAGTTCAACAGCCTGTTTCCTATTGTCTCCACAATCAGATAAGGTATACCTGCTGCAGTTTCTTTTTTTAAAATTTTTTTTAATTTTTTTATTTAAAAATTTTTTTTATTAATTTTATTTATTTCTGTATGTGTATGAATGTACTGTCTGCATGCAAGTCTGTGCACCCGTGTCGTGCAATGCCGTGGAGGTCAGAAGAGGGTCTCGGATTCCCCTGGAACTGGAGTTCTCCTGGAATTGGAGCTTCAGACGGTTCTCAGCCGCCATATGGGTGCTGGGGATCGAACCCGGGTCCTCTGCAAGAGTGCTCGGTGCTCTTAACTGCTAGGCCATCTCTCCAGCCCCTGCAGTTTCTTTTATAACCAATCCTTTTCTCATAACATAGCCTCCAGCAATCATGTGCGCAGTATCCGTGGCTCTCACTAGAATGGAAACTGCTCCTGTGTGTGCTAGCTTTCTACACAGAGCCTGGAACATAGCAGGAACTTAATAAGGAAGTCATGGATGGATGGATGGATGGATGGATGGATGGATGGATAAGTGGGTGGAGTAGGTGGATGGGCGGATGGGGTAGATGATGGGAGGATGGATGGGGTGTGTTGTTTGGGATGATGGATCAATGGATGGGTTGATGGGAGGTGGATGGGGTAGATGATGGGATGGATGGATGGATGAATGGATGGGTGGGTGGGTAGATGGATAGGTGTATGGGTGGATGGCTTGGTGGCTGGGTGAGTGGGTGGATGGATGGATGGGTGGGTGGATGGATGGGTGGATGGATGGGTGGATGGATGGATGGATAGGTGGATGGATAAATAGGTGGATGGATGGATAGATAGGTGGATGGATAAATAGGTGGATGGATGGATGAGTGGGTGGGTAGACAGGTGTGTGGATGGATGGCTGGGTGGATGGGTGGATGGTAGATGGGTAAGTGGATGGATAGGTAGGTGGATGGATGGGTGGGTGGATGAGAAACTGGTGGGTAGATGGATAGACAGATAGGTAGGTACATGGATGGATGGATGGATGGCTAGGTAGGTGGATGGATGGATGGATGGGTGGATGGGCTGGGTGGATGGGTGAGTGAATGGGTCGATGGATGGGTCAATGGATGGATGGGTGAATGAATGGATGGATGGATAGGCAGGAGGATGGATGGATGGATGGGTGGGTGGATTGATGAGTGGATGGATAGGTAGGCGGATCGATAGATGGGTAGATGAATGGATGGATAGGTAGGTGGATGGATGGATGGGCGGGTGGATGAGTAGGTGAGTGGATGGATAGATAGATAGGGAGGTACATGGATGGATGGATGGATGGATGGATGGATAGGTAGGTGGATGGATGGATGGGTGGATGGATGAGTGAATGGGTCGATGGATGGGTCAATGGATGGATGGGTGAATGAATAGATGGATGCATGGATAGGCAGGAGGATGGATGGATGGGTGGAAGGATGAGTGGATGGATAGGTAGGTGGATGGATAGATGGGTAGATGAATGGATGGATAGGTAGGTGGATGGATGGGTGGAAGGATAGATGGGTAGATGAATGAATGGATAGGTAGGTGGATGGATGGGTGGATGGATGAGTGGATGGATAGGTAGGTGGATGGATGGATGGGTGGGTGGATGAGTAGGTGGGTGGATGGATAGGTAGATAGGGAGGTACATGGATGGATGGATAGGTAGGTGGATGGATGGACAGATGGGTGGGTGGATAGGTAGGTGGATGGATAGATGGGTAGATGGATGGATAGGTAGGTGGATGGATGGATGGACAGATGGATGGGTGGATAGGTAGGTGGATGGATAGATGGGTAGATGGATGGATAGGTAGGTGGATGGATAGGTGGATGGATGGGCATGTGAATGGCTTAATGGATGGATGGATGAGTAGGTGGACAGGTGAATGGATAGATGGATGAGTGGATATATGTATGTATGAGTGGATGGATTAATGGAAGGATGAGTAGATGGATGAGTAAACAGGTGGATGGATGGATGGTAAGTGGGTAGGTAGATGAGTGAATGGGTGGTGAACAGGTTGGTGGGTGGATGGATAAAGGGGGGGGTGAGTAGATAAATGGATAGACGTGTGGGTGGGCAGATGAAGGTGTATTAGGGAATGAGTGGTTTTGTGGATGGATGGAGGGGTGTGTTTAGGGGACTGAGTGGGTGGACGAATGAATGGATGGGTAGATGGATGGAGGCATGTGTAGAATAGATGGGTCAGTAGGTGGGTGGGTGGTGTGAAAGACAGGTTCAGATCTCAGCACACAAACATTCCAAGTTAACATGGGCCTACAGTGAACACAGGAGGAATATGTGGGAGGGATCTCCATTTTCTGGAAGGACCACAGTGACACCCCCACACTGCGACTCCAAACAGCCTCCTCTCTAAACCCAATAGCCTTTAAGCCACCTCATTACTGGTAGGAACAGGCCTTAGGGCCTGGGGGACCCAAGTTCAGATCCTATCCAATGGCTCTAATGGATTTGGGGTGAGCTTTGGGCCCCCTCATCTGTCTGCAACCAGGCTGACAGGGTGGATAAGGTGGTAGGCTGACAGCAGGCAGGGCCCAGCAGGACTTGGAACTCACTGGTAGGTGCTCTCGTTTGTCTCTGGCATTAGCATGCGTGGTCCCTGGAGAGCCTCAGGGCTCTGGCCAGCAGATCCTCTGAGCCTCTTCCCGAGTTCCCAGCTCTGAGCTACATCAGACAAGTTTCTGTTCTCATAACAACCAACTGGCTCTTAGTCCTGAGGATGTTGCTGGCCATCACAACTGGCAGCCTGGGCCTCCTGGCCTCTCGGTAGCCTGGGTTACCACCTCCAGGAGGAGCTCCCTATCTTTGGACTGCACCCCCATTGCCTGAGCCCTTCATAGTACAATGGTCCCACTGGTGGGGTGCATGGCAGGTCCACCATCCTCTGAGGGGGGTAGGCCTCTGAGGTGGAACCAACTGTCAAAGGCCCTAGGGATGTACAGAAGGCGCAGGTGCTGCCTCCTGCTTCTGGGGCCCCCACCAACAGGTGGGCAGACCACTCTGGGTAAGCACTGAGAATTCCTATTGTCACCTCATACCATTCTCACATTCCCGAGCTAGGAACAGCTTCTCTGTCTCTGAGGAAGAACTGGGATTGAGCATCATTACTGGGAAACACCCACGGTCCACCATATTACCTCAGCAAGGACCATGGAGACTGTGGCCTCCTTGCCTCATCCTCCTCCACCTGAACATCAAGTTTCTACCACGAAACCTTTTCAGACAACTCTAAAAAGCCTTATCTTGGGCTCCAAGCCGCCCAGAGATGGCCTGAAGATCCCCTGGCACCACCATGACTCATGGTTACCTGAGTCCCCAGTATGCCACACCCGCTCTATGGCCCATGTCCACCAAGAAGGAGGGAGCTGCAGCACCCTAACCTCCAACAGGTGGGACTGTCAGACTGGCTGCTTGTCTTTAGACAAGGGGCCTCTGGTTGCAATGTTCATTCCCAGGGGAGCACATCCGTGGCCCAGGAGGATATGGAATCTGAATCTGTGTCAGCCACTAACCCTGGCCCCCATCCCTGCTCAGTATCCTACCCTGGGGTCTCTCTCTGAAGGAGTGGGCCTTAGGGGCATGTTTCCATCGGTTGATGTGTGTACATCTACATCTATGTCTATGTGTTGTCTACTGCCGCCCACCCTTCTTGCATCCTGTTGCCCATCTGACCTAACTCAGTTGTCTTACAGATATTCTCGGTCCTTCTGCCTACTCCCATGCTCGTTCATTAACTTCCTAGTCACATAACCCATGTCTATTTCCATCCATCTTAGTGCTACCCCTGTATCCATCTCTTCAGCCATTTATGATGTCTATGCAGCCACCCCTCCATTCACTGGCCCTGCACAGTGCTCCAGGCCTCTGGCTATCAACATTTCCTTCTATCCATGTGGTCCTCTATCTAGATCAACTCTTTCATCTGCCCTCCCATCTATCTGTGTCTTTCCCCCTGTATCCACAAGGATCCTCCATTGGTCTCTCTAGGTTTCTGTCTACCCATTCACTGGTCAGTTCCCCATCTCCCATCAATACATCACCAGCCACCCATCTGTACTTCCTCCACAGGCTTGATGTCTCCCCTCTACCCTGTGTGACTCCATCCCAGAATGCGCTGCCAGCAGCATGGCAGCTCTTTATCTGTCTTCCTACTGTCTCCATGCCCAACTTGGTTCAAAACCTGTTCACTGAACATAACTGCAGCCGCAGCTCAGCCCTAAACTAGGCAGGAGCTGCTCTCCAACACGCGCTATCTTTGGGCACTGTCCTGTCTTCCAGGCTCACTGTTGGCTGGGGTGGGGCCCTCTGAGTCTCCTTCCCAGGGGACCCATCTCTCCCCTCACTGACCAGGGTTCACATCTACCATGGGACTGTGAATTCCTGAAAGCTAGGTTTACCTAAGTGTGAGTGGGTACCCAGGAGACTATTATGCAAGAGGAACAGAGACCACGTTCACTTATCCATCCATTCTTAGGACTGACACAGCAGGTACAGTGCTGGCCAGCCAGCTTCCTGCCAGCCTCTTGCTGGGGCCTGCTCTGGGTCACTCCTCTGGCTGTGACAGATGCTCAGACTCATACAGGGGGAGGTCTAGGGCCTTGCCTGAGGCCACACAGCAAACCAGTAGCTGAGCAGGAACTGGAACCCAGGGCTTTGGACTCTGTCCAAGCTTCTCTGTCAGTCTCATAAGCAGCTCTGAGCCAGGCAGGGAGCTGAGCGAGATCCCTGGGGCAATTGTGGACCAACACAGTAAGCCTAGTGGTTCTAAACACCAGCATCCTGTGCACGGAGGACTCTCCTGTTCTCCAGGCCAGGTATTTGACCGCCACACTCCAGCAAGGAGTCTTCTTACTCCTCCCTAGAAGCCTTGGTCCTGGCTCAGCTAAAGCGCCTCTACCTTCATCTGCTCCAGCTTTGGGGAGCTTTAGGGAAATTCGTGTGGACTGATGAACAGTTGTCAATGTTCCCATCCACTCACTCATTCACCTAGTCATCCACTCATTCTTCAAAGTGTTGCTGTGGGAATGGTGTCAAGGATGCTGCCCACAGTGTTCAATGAATGGCTGGTACTGTGGGCCTCCCCCATGCTCAGGGTCTTTGGGAGTGAGTGGAAAGATGCCGTCCAGCCTGCCTTAGTCTGATTCCCTCACCCAGCCTGCAGCTCCTTCCACAGACCATTGCTTCAGACAACTCTGCCTCGACACTCAGCCTTGGGTGCCAACAGTTCCAGAACTGGTCACAAGAATGTACAGATGAAGACGATAACTTGGGACGGTCCTTGGGGGCTGCACAGCCGCCCCTCGCCCTGCTCCTGCATCTGCCACTGTGCCTGCTTTTCAGAGCCGCCCTGATTACAGTGAGATGTGGGAAAATTAAGGGTTTGCAGGAGGCTGCCAGGCCCTGCTGCTGCCTCCCCGCCCCGCTTGTCATAGATGCCAGGCAGAGCCGCCCCCAAAGGCCACTTGCCCTACCAGGCTGCCCAGACACACCACGACCATGAGGGGCTTGCTCCTAGAGCCCTCCTCTGAACCTGGGACCTCTTGCCCCTGGCGAATGGAGCAACTGAGGCTTAAGAACAGAAGAGACCTAACCACAGCCCCCAGTGGCCCTGGGTGTCAGGACCTCACAAGAAAGCAGTCTATGGGGACCATGCCCCCTGCGTGCCCAAGGTGCTGGTCCACGGGGTAGCTTGGTGGGCTGACCTCGGCCATCAGGGCTGCACACTGGCATGACCCCAGCCTCCTGAAGCCAGCCCTTGCACCTGGGGGAGAAGGGGTCCTCGAATCCCATCCTGCAGCTCAGGAGATTCCGGGACGTCGCCCACGAAGCTCCTGCCCCAAAGGAACCTCGCTCTGATGGGGTGGGCACACACAAGGAAGGAAACACCTCTAAAGCAGGCAGGAAGCGGAAATGCTGGGGTAGAAATTCCTAGGCAACGTGCTGGTGCTGTGGGAGCTGGTCAGAGCCTGCTGCACGGCCCTGGTTTAGCCCCTGCAGCCCCAGCCTCAGTTTCCTCTCCTGTAAATGAGGAGCGCTGACGGCGGCCTGGCAGGGCCGCTTCACATGAAGGTGCCCGGGCTCGCGCGGGCCCACGCTCGGCAACCAGCCCGGGTCCAGCCTTCTTCCGGCTCCGCGGCCTTTCTGCGGCAGCCTCCCGAGCGGGGTCGGCCCGGGCGCCCGACACGCGCGATCCCCGCGTCCCCAGGCCTCGCACGGGCTCCCAGGCGCCCCCGGCCTCCCTCCGCAGGTCGCGCGTGCGCGAGGCGAAGACCCCGGCGCTCGGGCGCCCGTGGGGACGTTGCCGCGGCGGAGGGCCGGCCGCCCCGCCCCACGCGTGGGCCCCGGGCCCCGGTGCACCCCAGGGCCGCCACGGGCGCGCGCAGGGACCGCCCCAGCGCGATGCCCGCCCGCCCCGCCCCGCGCCCTGCCCTCCGGGCTCGCGGGTACTCACCGCCCGGCGCAGCCGGCCCGGCCGCCGGCCGCCGGTCCACATGGCCCCGGCCCTCCGCGCCCGAGCCCGCGGCCGGGGCTCCCACCGCCCCGCTTCCCGCAGGGAGCGTCCGCCCCCCGCCCCCGGCCCGGCTCCCCGCCAGCCCCGGCCCCGCGCAGCCGCGGCTGCTCCGGCGCGGGGAAGAGCCGCGCCGGGCTCCGCGCACGTGGTGGGCGCGGGGCGCACGGGGCGCGGAATGGCGGCGCGCGGGAGTGAATGAGCCCCGCGCATGAATGGCGGCCTGCATGAATGGAGGAGTGCGGGGCGCTCGGGTTGGGGCCTGGGTGCGGGAGAGTCAGCCGGCCAGCGGAGCGAGGACCCCAGTGCTGTATGGGCCGACCTGCTCCTGCAGCCATGCACTCTGCCCTCTGCATTTAGTAGGCACCTGCTGTATACCACAGTCTATAAGGCCCTGGGCCCCAGGGACCGCACATTGAAAGAGATGCGCCTGCCCTCAGGGAGCTCAAAGTTTAGGAAAGTGATGTTCCCAAGGGTGTGGCGCTTTCTGTGCCCCGCCCCGTCCCATTCCAGCCAGTGACATCTCCCCAACCACCCCACTGCTTCAGGAACCCTCCATCCTTCCTTCCCTGCGTGACTTGTAAACTTGGACTTCCTTCTTCTGAAGTTCTTAGTAAAGGAGGGTGGCCTCAGGAGGGTCACAGAGGGGCAGTTGGAGCCTCCTTCCCCTCCTCCTCCTCCTCCTCCTCCTCCTCCTCCTCCTCCTCCTCCTCCTCCTCCTCCTTATTTTATTTTTTATTTTTTAGTGTTTTTGAGACAGGGTCTCCCTTTAGTCCCAGGTGGTCTGGAGCTCCCCATGTAGACCAGGCTGGCCTTGAACTCACAGAGATCCGCCTGCCTCTGCCTCCCAAGTGCTGGGATTAAAGGCAGAAGCACCCTTCTTGTCCCCAGTAGAGTTCAGGGCTGGCCAGTTCTCCGGTCTTGGTTAGGGTCCCTGTGAACCACATTCTTTCCTGGCATGGATGGTCCAGGACACATTGGAGCCTCTGGAGTGATCAGCACAGGTTGGGACAACCTCAGGGTCTCCTTGGGGGCACTTCTCCAGTCCAGCAGCAAGCAGAACATGGACCCAAGACAGGTGGGGCCAGGAAGGATCTGGGCAGGTGGGGGCTTGGAGGGATCACAGAGTCTGTCCTTGGCTTCCCCCAGGGCTCATGGGTCACAGATTTCTATGGTTTCCAAGCATATGGCAGAGAAGACGGTGCTGACAGTGAATACAGTATATATGTTGTTTTTTTACTGTGGTAAAATGTGCATGACAAAAATAACTGTTTTAATCACCTTGAAGTCCAGGGGCAGGGAGTACATCCACACTGTCACAGGGTCGTCACCACCATCCACCTCTCCATCTTATGTGCCGTGTACTTTGCAGCTTCTTCTCTCTCCTTTAATTAGGGGAGTAGCTGGTGCGTTCAGGCACCGTGACAGTATTGAGAAAAGGCGCTGATGCCAAGGGAAGAGAGAAGGCAATAAAACTCAGTCGAAAGAAGGCACTAGCAGCCAACAGAGCTATTTAGTGTCGGGCTCAGTCCTCTTCTCCACAGCCCCAGAGACTTTCTTGGGAAACAGGTACAGAAGGGGCAATGGAGGTGAGCCTCAGGATGGCCCTTCTGCATGGGCCACAGCTGGGACAGGTGCAAGAAGACAACCCTGGCCACGGTACACAGTCCAACCCAACCTCTGGCTCACCAAAGACACGGCCCTTGCTCTGGGAACCTGAGTTTTCCTAGCCTGAGTGGAGAGGCACTGTAGCCATCAGTCCTGGTCTTTGGGGTTCTGACCTCACTGAGGTCACTGACAGAGGTGGGGGGCCCACAGGGCCCTGGCAGATCTGTTCTCCCTTCATCCCCCACCTCCCATCCCCAGGCCCTGCAGGGACACACACAGATGCCTGGTGTGGAATGGGGCTCTGTCTGCATTTCCTGCCCTGGGCTGTAGCCCTTCCCCAGAGATGGGTCCTGCTCAGTCGGAGCCGGAATGTTCTCCGCCCTACCTCCTCTGCTGCCAACTCACAGATGGCTGGGAAGACGGGGGAGGGGCAGGTGGCTCCTTCCTGCCACACTCAAGCAGTCTGCAGACTCAGGCTGGGCTTGCCTGGGAAGGTCCTTCCAGCTCTGCTCTGGAACTGCCCCCCCACCCCCCAGGAGGTTTCATCCCACACTTTCTCTACCCCCCCCCCCACACACACACGGAGAGGCTGGGAGAAAGCCAGCCCTGCTGTGGGTTCCTGTGATGCTTCTGTGGGAGATGGTACTAGTCCCCTTTGCAGATGGTGAAACTGAGGCTCAGTGGCCACATCCCTTCTTAAAGGCCAGTGTCAAGGAGGGAGCTGATCCAGGTTTCGAGCGTGTGGTTCAGTCTGGCCCAGGGGCCTGCATCCAAGTCTCACCTCCCACAGGACCCTCCCTCGAGTGGAGGAAGGCCTCAGAGTGCCACCTGAAGAGTATGTTTTAAGAGATGCAGAGCCTCAGTCCTCTGTGGTCAGAGCAGCAGAACATAGCAACCAGGCAACGTCCTGGAGCAGATGCGTCTTCAGCTGGAGTAGGAAGAAGGGGTGAAGGGGCCACTAGGTGGTGGAGGCCTTTGTCCCCAGGCTCCTGTCTCCATACAGCTTCTACTGCGTGGGACAGTAGAGAGCACTGGGCAGTTGGGGATCACTGGCTCTGGGCCCCTTATCACCCTCCCAGGTGACTGGATCCTGGGTTCTACACCTGTGCCACCTGGGAAGCAGAGAGTGGACTGTTCCTTCTGCAGTGTTCTCTCTGGGTTTGTCAGGGACACCACGGGGGTACACCACAGGGGGAGACCACGGAGGACACCCAAGAGCCATTTGTCCAAGTGAGGCCTCTCCTCCCAGAGCTGCCTCCTCCAGGAAACCTTCCTGGTCATTTGCTGCCGTGCCTCTGCACACCTGAGTTCGATTCAGACACTGGCTCTAGGCTTCTTTCCGTACTGTGGGTCTTATAGGCAGGGTTCCTACGGGAAGGAGCCTGGTGTCCAGGGCATCCCCTCAGGCACTCCTTAGCCTTCCACAGGCTTGCTTGAAGCTCTTCTGCCCCTCATGCTGCTTTCAGAGTGTCTCTCAGTTCCCAATCATAAGAATGCTCCCTCATTTCCGCTCAAACGGTAATATTCCAAGGAAGAAGGCTCCGGTGACCCTGAATGTCCTCTGAGTGTCCTCTCCGAGGCAGTGGGCACCCACTTGCCTGTTCACTTCCCCACGCACTGTTGAGAGGATACTGAGTGGGACCTGCAGGAGCAAGACCAACCGGCCAGGAGTAGGCTGCAGTCTCAGGCTACCGGACTCGACAAGGCCTGGCAGGGCCCGGGTGCCAGGCACAGAGCTCCTCACTGGGACGCAAGGTGGCAGCAGGGCCACAGCCGTTGGGACCAGAGCAAGCTGCCCTTGTGGAGAAGCAGAAGCTCCAAGGCGGCCACCAATTTTCCTCACTCCACTGGGTAGGAAAATTATTTCTGCCGGTTCTGCTTGTCCCAGCCAGTATTTGTGCCTGGGAGCTATCTAGCCAGTCGGCTCTAGGAGCCTTGAAGTGGCGCTGGGGACAGAGACAGGGCCAGCCCTACTCCAGTGGGACTGGATGGCAGAAGGTGGGCTAAAGCCCTGGCTGAGTAGGTTGGCAGAGTGCTCAGCCACCAGCCTCCTCTGGAGCCTGCAGGGTGGCAGACTTTGAAGCCCCAGGTTCTCTTTCTCTGGGTTCTGTCTTAGTGAGGGGCTGGGTGGCAGCCTACCTCCTAGATATGCCCATCAGGAGAATGGGTCCTCAAAGAAGTTCCTAGAGTGGCTTCCAGGGACAAGGCACCCGGAGGCCCCTGGGGTCATCACAGTTGACCCATAGCCCTGGGGCCTAGGCCACCTTGGAGGGGCACTGGGATGAGGCTCAGCAGATAGCGGGATGTGTGCATAGTAGCAGAGGCTGGGGTTTGAGCAGTGATCTGTCTGCCCTACATCCAAACTCTTCAATAGCCACTGGTGTCCCCTGACCCTAATTAGACCCAAGAGTGAGAAAGGTCAGGGAGGAAGTCTGGAGGTGGTCCCCGGCAGGAGGGCCAGACAGACTGGCTTCCCTTAAGGCAGTGTGGACTAGGGCCAAGGGGCACAAATAGATACCCCACTTTCAGAGTGCTGTGGCCAGAGATGAGGTTCAGGAGTGCAGTGTGCTGCTCTCAGACCCTTGAGGCCAGAGGTTGGGAAAGGCACTAGAGGAAATCATGCAGGGAGGGCTTCCTGGCTTCTTCATACCAGACTCTTTCTGTGAGTCCCACACAGCTGGGACAGGAGAACCCAACCTTGAAGCCTACATGCCTGGCCTGAGTTCTGCGTCCACCTTGCTCGTCCTTGCTTGGGATGGGCCATAGCCTATTCAGTATCCTAAGATGCTGCTGAGAAACTCACCAGAATAGAATGGAACAATGGCTTGCATCAGCTCTGATGAAAAGGCAAATGAAGTACTTGAGCTGCTAAAGTGCAGCCCCACAGGCATGAGGACCTCCCTCATCAAATGTTGGGCATGTTGTCCCACGCCTGCAGCCCCAGTGCTGGAGAGCTAGAGAGATCCCTGGGGCTCACTGGTCAGTCAGTCTAGCCGAATCCAGTTCAATGAGCAGCCCTGTCTGAAAACACCCAGTGTCAACCTCTGGTCTAGATGACCATGTCTGTGTGCATGTAACTGCATACATGTGCACATGAACATGTACACATGTATACACACACAGTAGGTAAAGCCAGAGGCTATGAAGGGATTGTTCTTAGGTACTATCACTTGGTCATAACTACCTCAGAGGACTGGGAGAGCTGGCAGCTGCCCAGAGACCACTGAGACCTGATGGTACCTGTTCAGTTCTCCTTTGCCCAGGATTAATTAGTCCAGTAGTAGTCCTTTTGAGCTTTACCCTTCCTCAAGCTCCTTAAGCGTGTGGTGGCTCACGGTGCCTGCGTGCTCCCACTGGGGCATTCTGCTCCTCCCCGATAAACCTCATTGCCCTTTGAGATGCCCCCGTTATTTCAGTTGACAGCATGGAGCCCCTTTCTCTACAGAGCTATTAGAAAGATAGGGAACTGGGTCTGTGGCAGCCCTGCTGAGCCTTGGTGTGCCTAGGAGACCCTGTTGACGGTAAGGCTACCAGAGAGTGGCTCTGAGTCAGACCGAGCCCATTGGAAGTCTTTTAGCTGTGCACATTACAGCTTTATTGAGGCGTGAACTACACAGCTCGTAGTTACAGTGTAACATGAAGTTTTGACATATGTAGATGTCGTGAAACTATCACCACAATCAAGAGAATGAATATTTCCATCAATTGCAAACATTTTCTGGTACTCTGCTAAACCCTCCTCCCTCTACCCTAGCAATTACACCGATCTGTCTCCATCATTATAGATTAGATTGCATGTTTGCATGTTCTAGAGTCTTCTGTAAATAGAATCATACCCTGTGTATTCTTTGCAGGGAGGAGGGGAAGATCTGAATTCTTATATTATTGAGCCTGTGTGTGAGACTCACCCATACATGTGTCTTGCTAGCTCATCATTTTTATTGGTGAGTAATATTCCTAGGAAGGGACACTTTTTCAAACAATTTCTTGGCTATTGTAGGCAGAGCTGCTATGACCATGTATGCAGAAGTTATTGTGTGAAGACATACTTCTTTATAGCTGAATCATACAAAAGTGTCCTGTCTCATTTGTGAAGAAACTGCCAGGCCATTTCTGAATGACAGAACCATCTCACAGTCAGTCACACCAGCAGAGCACACTTGGCATATTCAAGTCTTCAGCCTTTCTTCCAGCTATCCATGATGATGGTAGGACTCCTGCAAGTACTCCAGTGGGGATAGACCATAGTCCCACCACTGCAGTGCACGGCGTCTGCATGTAAAGACAGCTTCACTTCTGGTCTGCAATCCCTGACTCTTTTGCTTTCCTGGCCCGTGGAGGGCTCTGTTCTCATGCTGAGAAGAGGAGGGGCGGCCATCCTTGCCTTCTTCCTGGTCTGGGACAAGCCTAATTATTCCTTTGCTAACTGTGACTCACTCCTTAGCCACTTTTTCCAGGGTGCCCTTCCTTGGGTTGGGGAAGTTCTCTTTTGTCCCATGCTCCCCTCTGCCCTGAACCTTTACGAAGAGTGGAAGGGGAAATTTGTAAAAAGATGACTTTGCATCTATTAGAGTGATGATGTGTACTTTCATTTTAGTCTGTTAACATGTTGAATTCCATGAATTTTCAAACGTTAAATCAAGCTTACACTGCTGGGGTAAAAGCCTCTTTGACACAATGTCATTATTTTTATTTTATTTTATTTTATTTTTAATTTATTTTTATTTTTTTATTTTTTGTTTTTTATTTTTTATTGTTTATTTTTATTTTTTTATTTTTTAAATGTCATTATTTTTATATTCCCTTGCATTCAGCTTGCAGGTGTGTGTGTGTGTGTGTGTGTGTGTACATATTTGTATACAGGTGTGTATGTGTGTGCATGCTCATGAGTGTACAAAGGCCAAAGCCCAAACTCCAGTGTTTTCCTGGGACTTGTCCTTTTGTCTGGCCTGTCTGGCCAGCAAACCTCAGGAACTGGTCTACCAGTCTCCACCTCCTTAGTGCTGAGATAAGTGTGCACCACCATGCTTGGCTTTTTATGTGGGTGCTGGGGGTCACGCTAGGTCCTCCTGCTGACATAGTAAGCACTTTGCTGACTGAGCTATCCATTTCTCCAGCCCCAACGCAAATATTTTGTTGAATTTTGTGCCTGTTCCCAGCCTTCATCCCCTGCTGTCTCGCTTTTGTTCGGAATGAGGCTAGCCTCAAAAGGCAGCTTGAAAAGTTCCCCTCTCTTCCTATTTTGGGGAGTGTTCTGGTAGAATGACTCCAATTTCTTCATTAAGACTCCAGGAGAATTTGCCAGAACAGCCATCTGGATCTGGAATTTTCTTTGTGGAAGTTTTAGAACTACAAATGCCACTTCTTTAATGGACGTGGAGTTAGCTATAAATTCATTCAAATAATTTTTCTGGTTCACCTGAGGATGTCAGATTTGTTGGCATAAAAGTTGTTCAAAATGTTCGCTTGCTTAGAGCAATGCCTCTCAACCCCCTGTCCTGGCTCCTCCCACTCCACAGATGACACTGACTACAAGAGCTTCCAACTGAGGTGAAGATGAAGAAAGATGGAAGGATGCGCCCCCCCCTAGCCTGGACCATTGACTTTGTGTGAGAGAATAAACGATTTTTTTTCACACCAAAACATGTTCATTTGCTGTCCTTTCATGTCTGCAGACCCACGGTGTCTTATCTCCCCTCTCTAGTTTTGGTAATGTTCTGTCTCTCACCATGTCAACATGTCAGCAGTCAATAGTAACAGTGAGTTCCTCTTCCTCCTCCTCCTCCTCCTCCTCCTCCTCCTCCTCCTCCTCTGTCCTCTGCCTCCTTGTCCTCTTCCTCTTTCTCTTCTACCCGTCTTCTTTTTCTTCCACTTTCTGTCCCTCTTCTCTTCCCCTCCTCTTTTTCTTCCTACTCCCCATCCTTCTCTAGTGGTGCTGGGAACAGAACCCAGGGTCTGACATATCCTAGACTGATATTTAACCACTGAGTTTCACCCTCTTTCTCTTGCCCTTTTTTTTTTTGGTCTTTTTGAGACAGGGTCTCCCTGTAGCCCCAGCTGTCCTGGAACTCACCTTGTAGACCAGGCTGGCCTTGAACTCACAAAGATCCGCCTGTCTCTCTTGCCCTTTTAAAGAAACAACTTTAGGGTTAACTGACTTTTCTGGTGGTTTTGTTTTCTATTTGAGTGACTTCTTTTCTTACTTTACTATTTCCTTTTTAGCTGCTGACTTTGGATTTTCTTATTCTGGAGGGGACAGAGTTGAGACACAGTCTCATGTAGCCCACGATGGCCTCTAACTCGCTCGCTATGTAGCCAAGGCAAGTCATGCTTCTGCTCCCCCCCCCACAAGTGCTGGGATTACATACATGTACCACTATGCCCAGCTCCCTTTCTTTTTTATAATAATAAGCATCTTAGTGCTATAACTTTCCCTAAAATCACTGTTTTAAACCTCATTTTATATGTCATATTTTATTGTTTCCATCCAAGAAATTTATTAATATTTGAAGATAATGTATGCATATCCTTTACAATTTCATTTCAGTGTTTATAATACCCAATACAGTGTACATAATGTATGTATTTATTTTTAAATATAGTATTTTATT
Organism: Rhizomys pruinosus; assembly: GCA_009823505.1. Classification (NCBI taxonomy): domain Eukaryota; kingdom Metazoa; phylum Chordata; class Mammalia; order Rodentia; family Spalacidae; genus Rhizomys; species Rhizomys pruinosus. The sequence continues at coordinate 781,923 of VZQC01007008.1, read as the reverse complement.
CATTGAGAATTTCATACAATATGTCTTAATCATATTTATCCCCTTTTTCCCCAATGATTGATTTCAAGATCCATCCTCACCTCTATGCCTTCTAAATTCATGTCTTTGTAAAAAAAAAATATAACTCGTTGAGTCCAATTTGTACTACTCATATACTCCTGGGCATGGGGCCCTTCACTGAGCATTGTTGACCCACCAGAGGCCACGCCCTTAAAGGAAACGGACTCCTCTCAGAAGCCCTGTACTATCAGTTACAGGTGCGGCCTCTGTGGTAGAGGGTCTTATCAAGTTCTGATGGGTAACCAAGAGTAATGGAAAGGGCCTTTATATTTGGAGGAGTCTCTGGGAGACATGTGATCAACAACTTGAGGGGAGGTATACTGCACTTGACAATGGGCTTTGCATTTGGCAATCTACGGGTTCTGGGAGGAGTGTTATCCTCAGTGAAGGGAAACTCCAACCAAACTCTTAATATCAATGAATATTTATTGTATATAGGCACTGAATTTTCATTATCCATTCATCAGATGATGAACATCTAGGCTGGTTATAGAATACAAAAGGATCTTTTGTATTTCTTCTTGATTTTTTAAAGATTTTTGTTCCTGTGAAGAATTGCATTGGAATTTTAATGGGAATTGCATTGACTCTGTAATATGCTTTTGAAAGGATGGTCATTTTCATAATACTAATCCTATTTGTGTCCAGGAGGTATTCCAGCTTCTGGTGTCTTTTTCAACTTTTTTCTTCAATGTTTTAAAGTTTTCACTGTATAAGTCTTTCGTATCCTTGGTTAGGTTTAGTCCAAGTTTCTGTTGCTGTGATAAAACACTCTGACCAAGGCAACTTATAGAAGGAAGATTTTATTGGGTTTTTGATTTCTGAGGGATGAGTCCATCCATCATGGCGGGGGGGAGCATGGTGGCAGAGGTGTTTGCAGGGAAAGCTGAGCACTCACATCTTCAAGCAGGCACAGGAAGTAGAGAGAGACTGGAAGTGGGATGAGGCCATATACTCCCATAGCCTGCCCCCAGTGATGTGCTGCTCCCAGTGATGTGCTGCCCCCATTGTGACCACACCTCCTGAAGGTTCCAGGACCCTCTTCAAATAGCACCACCAACTGTGGGTCAAGTATCCAACTACTTGGAGTCTAGGGGGGCATTCTCATTTAATCCAGCACATCAAGGTAGTGGGATCTTTTTTTTTGTAGGCTATTGTGAATGGGATTGTTTACTTGTTTTCTTTCTCAGTCTGTTTGTCTTGACATGTAGGAAAACTACTGATTTAGGCATGTTCATTTTGTAACCTGTCACTTTGGTGAAAGTGTTTCTCAGCTCTAGGAGTAACTTTTGGTTCTCTCATATAGAAACTCATGTCATCTGCAAATAGGGATCCTTTGGTTTCTTCTTTTCCTGTTTGTATCCCTTCGCTTTTCTTTTTTGAGACAGGGTCTCCCTGTAGCCTCAGCTGATCTGGAACTCACTATGTAGACCAGGCTGGCCTTGAACTCACAGAAATTCGCCTGCCTCTGCCTCTCAAGTGCTGGGCTTAAAGGTGTGCGCCACCACACCTGGCTTGTATCCCTTTTCTTTTCTTACCTTATTGCTGCTGAGTTAGCACTTCGATCACTATGTTGGATAAGGGTGGTGATTGTGGACACCCTTGTCTTGTTCCTGAGCTAAGTAGGAACACTTTGAGTTTTCCTCCATTTAACATGATGGTAGCTCCCAGTTTGTCACCATCTTTATTTTGTTGAGATATGTTCCCTCTATCCCTAGTCCCTGCAGAGTTTTTATTATGAAGGGATGTTGGATTTTCTCAAAGTCATTTTCTGTATCAATTAAAATGATCATGTGATTTCTGTCCATTTATGTGGTGAAATATATATATATATATATAGATATATAGATATATAAATTTACATACATTGAACATATGTTCCCTGTATCCCTGGAATGAAGCCTACTTGATCATGGTGAATGATATTTTGGATGTGCTCTTGAATATGATTTACAAGTATTCTATTAAGAATTTCTGCAGCTATATTCAACAGGTAGATCAGCATAAATTCTCTTTCTTTTTGGTACATCTTCATCTGGTTTTGGTATAAGGCTAATACAGGCTTTGTTAAAAAAAAAAAGAAACCAACAACAAAACATTTGGGAGCGTTGCTTTCTTTTCTACCTTTTGAAGTTCAAGGACAGTTTTATTAGAGTTTTAAAAAGAAAAAACACCACAGGGCAGGCAAGTTGTAAATCTTAGCAGCTGCCAGGAGGGGAATGGAGAAGAGATGGAAAAAGGGCCATGCTGTTTGAGCGGGCATGGAGGTCAGATACTCAGCTGACAAGCAGCTGTTTGGCAGGGAGGGGGCTTCAGGGAAGGAGTAAGGGAACAGACGTGTTGGGGAAAGCATGCTCAGATGAGAGACACGAAGAAGAAAAGGGAGAGGAATCCCTTCCTGCATGCTTCAGAAAAGTGAGCAGACTTACAAAGCCCAGCTGGAATGTTAAGTCTTTTGGTTAAATTGGTTAAACGTTTGCTAATCTTTTCATCTCATTGATTATTTCTCCCATTTACTCTTTTTTCTGTGTCTCCCCCCTCAAAGTCCCTCAGGCGCAGTTAGTTATTAAGTTATTAATTTGAGATCTCTCAAAATTTTTGAGATAGAATCTCACTAGATAGCCCAGGCTGGCCTATAATTCAATATGCAGATCAGGATGGACTCCAACTCACAGAGGTCTATCTGTCTCTGCCTTCACGCGCTGGGGTTAAACACATAAGTCACCATGCTCAGTGAGATCTCGCAGAATTTTTCATGAAGGTGCTTAGTACTATAAACTTTACTTGTAGGACTGACTTCCTTTGTTGTGTTCCATAGGTTTTGGTATGGCATGTTTTCATTTTTAATTAATTCTAGGAACTTTTAAATTTCCTTTTTGATTGCCACAATGAGCCATTCATCATCAATTGTGTGTTGTTTAATATCCACAAGTTTCTCTTGTTGTTGATGTCTTTATTGAACTGTGGTCAGATGGAATATAGGATATTTTTAATTTTTTTTCCTATATTTGTTCAGGCTTGCTTTGTGTGGATATGAGGACTATTCTAGAGAAGGCTCCATGGGGCGGCGAGAATGTATGTTCAAGGTATTTTAGTGGAATGTTCTGTATACATATGTTAAGTCTATTTGATCTACGATGCTCTTTAATTCTTTATTCCTTCTTCTTGTAGGGCTGATTTGTTTAATGAGGAGAATGGGATCTTGAAGTCACCTACCATTATTGTGTTGGGGTTAATCTGTGATTTTAAATTTATTAGTGTTTGCTTTACAAAATTGGATAAGCTGATATTTGATGCATGTATATTTACTATTAGAATTTCCTCTTGTTAGATGAGCCCTTGATCTGTAAGAAGTAACCCTTGAAGTTTATTTTGTCAGACATTAGAATAGCAACACCTGCTTGTTTCCTGGTTCCCTTCGCTTGGAACACTCTCTTCTATCCTCTCTCCTAGATAGCGTTTATCTTTAGCACTAAGGTATGTTTCTTGGAGGCAGCAAATGGATTCTGTTTTCTAATCCAGTCTGCTATCCTGTGACTTTAAAAAAAATTTTAAATTTTTTATTGAAGTTTTCTGCATTTCATACAACATTTCTTAGTCAAATTTAGACCCTTTCCCCGTTCCATGCCCCCCACCCTGCCAGAGCTCATGCATTCTGCCATATGTCTTGCATTTTTTCAGTCTTTTTAAAGTTTTTTTTTTTGATGTAGAAGTTTACTGTTTCAGTCAGTTCTTTGAATCAGTCTTTTTGTTGTTGTTGTTGTTCCTTCCAATTCGTATTGCTCCAAAATATGCATATATACATGCCACACATATACCAAAATAAACTATAGGTTAGTTCCAAAACATGTTTAGGGATTCACATTTTGACAGTAGAGTTGTATTCAAGCAATAAGAAATATTACTTAACATTTCTACATTACATAGTAAGTTGATGTATTTTTTAATGTACTTTTTCATAGTAACATCAGGTATTATATTTGCTAAAAAGAAATAAAAAGAAAAATTACTCAGTTTGCCTTACAAATAAGGTTTTGGTGCTCAGATCCACAAATGAAGGACATTATGCATTGTTTGGTTTTCTGGGACTGTGTTACTTCACTTAGCATAATGGCTTCTAGCTTCATCCATTTACCTGCAAAGTTCATGGAGTCTTTCTTTACCGCTGCATAGAATTCCATTGTGTAGATTACCACATTTTCTTTATCCACTTGTCAGTTGAGGATGAAAAAAAGCTTCCAGCTTTTTGCTATTGTGAAAAGAGCAGCAATAAACATGGTTGTACATATATCTCTGCAATAGGATGAGTCTTGTGGATATATACCCAGGAGTGGTATAACGGGGTCAGGTGGTAGGCTCTTCTTCAGTCTTTTAAGTGTTCTCCACATTGCTTTAGCCTGTGACTTTTGATGGTTGAATTGAGGCCATTGATATTCAGTGTTACTATTGAAAGTTATGTATTACTCCCTGCCATTTTGTTGATTTTGTAATGTTTGGAACTTCCTTCGTCTTTGGTTTAATGAATGTCATTTTTCCCTTGCGTATGCTCTTGGGTGTGTTTATCTTTCTCTTCACACTGAAGAATTCCTTCCAGCGTCTTCTGTAGGGCTGGCTTGGTGGTCATGAATTCCTTTAGCTTGATTTTATCGTGGAATGTTTTTCTTTCACTGCCAAATATGATAGATAGTTTTCCTGGCTATATTAGCCCAAGTTGTTAATTGTGTTCTTTTGGAATTTGAAGGATATCAGTTCAAACCCATCTAGTTTTCATGGTTTGGACTGAAGAGTCAGATGTTATTTAGATGGGTCTGCCTTTGGATGTGACTTGGCCTTTTCTTTTGTAGCTTTCAATACATATTCTTTGTTCTGTACATTTAATGTTTTAACTATGATATGATGAGGGAAATTTCTGGTCCTGTCTATTTTGTGTTCTGTGAGGCTCTTATATCTGGATGGGTTTCTCTTTCCCTAGATTTGGAGAATTTCCTTTGATTTTATTGAAAATACTTTCTATGCCTTTTGCATGAGATTCTTCTTCCTGTATACTTATTTTTTTTTAATTTCTGTATGTGTATGAATGTACTGTCTGCATGCAAGTCTGTGCACCCGTGTCGTGCAACGCCGCGGAGTTCAGAAGAGGGTCTCGGATTCCCCTGGAACTGGAGTTCTCCTGGAATTGGAGCTTCAGACGGTTCTCAGCCGCCATGTGGGTGCTGGGGATCGAACCCGGGTCCTCTGTAAGAGCGGTCGGCGCTCTTAACCGTTAGGCCATCTCTCCAGCCCCTTCCTGTATACTTATAATGTTTCTTCATGGAGTCCCAGATTTCCTGCACATTTTGTTTAACATTAAATATTATCTTTGATATTGACTGACTGATCCAATTCTATTTTGTCTTCATTCCCTGATATTCTGTCTTCCACATGATCTAGTCTATGGGTGGGGATTTCCACTGAACTTTTATTTGATCCCTTATGCTTTTCAGGTCCACCATCATTTCGGTTGGGGTTTTCTCCAGTATTTCTATCCCTTTATTAAATTCTATTTTCATGTTGTGGATTGACTTCCTTACTTCTTTCAGATGTGTTTTCTTGGAAAATATTGGAGTCCTCTTTGAGTTGCTTTGCTATATTTATAATTATTCTTTTGACTTGGCACCTGGAATTTTGTCCCAGTCATTTTGATGGGGATCATTGGCATGGGGTTGGTAATTTTTGGAGACATAAATTGTCTTCCTCTACTCTTCCTCCTCTTCCTCTACTCTTCCTCTTTTTCTTCCTCCTCTACTACCTTCACTTCTTCCTTTTCATCTATTTATCTTCATCTTCCTCTTCTTCCTCCTTTTTACCTCCTCTTCCTCCTCCTCTTCTTCCTCCCCCTCTTCTTCCCCTTCTCTTCCTCCTCTACCACTTCTTCCTCATCCTCTTGTCTTCATCTTCCTCTTCTTTATCCTATTCTACTTCTCTTTCTCCTCCTCCTCTTCCCCCTTTACCAGTTCTTCCTCCTCCTCTTTGTCTTCACCTTCTTCTTCTTCCTGTTCCACCACCACCAACTCCTCCTCTCTCTCTTCCTTTTCCCCTTCTTCCTTGAGACAGGATCTCATTCTGTCACCAGGCTAACCTAGAATTCACAGTTATCCTCTTCAGTGCTGGGATCATAGCTGTGAGCCACCACATCCAGGTTTCTTTTTCCTTTTTTGTTCTACATAGAGTTTATTGAGACTCTCAGATCTGTAGATTTCTGAGTTCATTCAAATTTGGAACAATGTTAGACATTATTTCATTAAATAAAGGTTTTTGCTTCTCCTGCTTTCTTTCCCTCATGGGAGACTCAGCTGCATATGTGTTGGTCCCTCCATATGTCTTGCAGTGCAAAGCACTTTGTTCATTACTTTGATTATTTTCTTCTCTTTCATTTGGGACAACCTTTATGACCATACCTTCCTGCTTGCTCAGCACTCCTTTCTTCCTTTCTTTCCCATATTTAACCTGCTGTTAGTGCTTCTAGAGTGATTGCTGCTTTCTTTTCTTAATTTTACATTGTCAGTGTGTGTGTGTGTGTGTGTGTGTGTGTGTGGTGTGGTGTACATGGACATACATATATGACATGCCACAGCTTGAGTGTGGAGGTCAGAGAACAACTTAACAGGAGTCAGTTTTCTCCTACCATGGAGCTCAAACTTGGGGTGTCAAGCTTGCATTATGCCCCATACCAGCTGATCCATCTCATAGTATCCCCAGCCCCAGCCCCAGCCCCAAGGCCCTCCCCCACAAGCCCCACCCCATACTTTTTTTTAATCTCTGATTTTTAGTTTATTATTTTATGTTATGAATACTGGTCGCATGTAGGTGTTGTGCACCCGGGTCTCAATGCTGCGAGTAGAAAGGTGTCATGCCACAGGGAACTGGAGTTAAAGACGGTTTCTTAGCTGCCATTGGGTGCTGGAATGAACCAAGGGTCCTTTGCAAAGCAGTGGTGTCTCTTAACCAATTTTTGGCCATCTCTGTTAGCCCCACTTTCTTTTTTTTTAAAGCCATTGTTTACTGAAGCTTGTGCATTTCATACAAATTTCAAATAGAGACCCCTGTCGCCCTTCATGCCCCCACACCCCAACAGAGCTCATGCATATGCTGCAAACATGCGGTTTTTTTCATCTTTTTTCTCAGTCCTCTTTTAAAAATTTCGATGCAGAAGTTACTGTTTAGCAGAAGTTTCACTGTTTCAGTCAGTTGTTTGTATTCAGTCACTTTTGTGGTGTTGTGTCCTTCCAATTGTGCATCACTCCACAATACGCGGGACATATGCATGCCACATATGTCAATAGGTTTTTTAGCATCTTCAGCTTATGGATTTTTTTTTTTTTTGGTTTTTTTTGAGACAGGGTCTCGCCTGTACCCCAGCTGTCCTGGAAACTGCAGTCGTAGACCGGCTGGCCTTGAGCTTAACAAGATCCTCTGTCTCTGCCTCCTGAGTGCTGAGGATTAAAGACGTGTGCCCACCATAAGCCTGGCAATTTTTTTTTTTTCTTTATTAGCGTGAAAAATGTCCATGTTCGAAGCTCTCAGCTTGCAAGCTCAAACAACCATCATTCCTGCCCTTTGCTCCACACGTGGGGTTTTCCCTTCTCATGGTCACCAAATGAGTCAGTAAGCAACTCCGTCCTGTCTGATTCTCCTGTATGTCTCCATTGATACAGCCTGGGTTAGTCCCAACATGGCAGTCTATACTCTGAGAGGCTGAAACCCCAGTAGTAGCTAAGTCCACAAGCTGGATGTCTCAGCAGTCCCCATCTGCTTAAGGGTTGGGAAGGATTCTTCTGGAGAGACATGATCTTCAGGTCCATATTTGAAGTTAAAAGAGCTGTGTCTCGTGTTTTAAGGATGGAAAAAGCAGTGGCAGACCACAGGGTAGATTGCACTTGCTAGTAAAACAGTCAAACAACTGTGCTTTTTTTTTTTTTTGTTTTTTTTTAACTTTTTGTCTTTTTACCAAGATCTCAAGTTCTATATACCCTGAAGACAATTCTCGGGCCTTACTAATTATTTTTTTCTGGTTAACGTTCCTTTTTGGATGTTTTAAGGCCACACATTAGACCCAGACTAACCAAGGGTTTGTTTTCTATGGTCAGTTGAGGATCTGGTCCTGAGGGTCACTCAGGTTTTGGAGGTAGTCCCTGTCCTCCTTTTGGTTTTATTCCATTTTACCAGTTTCACCCTCGAGGACAAAGTCAGGGCTTGCTAGACCAGGCTTCCCTTTTCGGAAGCATAGGAGACTTTCTCTTTATAGAGTTACGGACACTGGCTGAAGTCCCATAGTGGAGCTCCAAGACCTCCCTGTGCAGGAAGACTTGTGACTCGCATTTGCAGGATATTTCAAGAGATGTCCCCATGCATAGTCACCTGGGACTTAGTTGACTTCTTAGGGCATGGAACAAAGTTATCCCTTAAGACCCTTGGCCAAATTGGTATGGGCATTAAGTATGGTCATTAAGCATCCAGAAAGGCTAAGTTACACCAACTTGATATTTTAACTACTCTACAATATTTTAGAAAAGGCTTGGACAAAAGCTCAAGTAGCCTTGTATAAGAAATACTAAGAAGCACTCCCATAAAATAAATACTGTGGTTAGACACAATATCATGACAAACTAGTTTTTTCCGCATTCTTTTGATCTTATATTACTCTAAAATATGCATACATACCCTCCACCCATATACCAAAAATTCCTAAGTCTGAAAATAAATGGTAGCTTAGTTCTAGAAACTGTTAAGGGATTCACAATATAAGAGCACAGTTGTTTTCAGATCACATTAACATTGCTCAGTTTGCTTTACAACTAGGTAATTGGTGCTAGCATCCACAGATGAGGGATACCATTGCTTGTTTTTCTGGGACTGTGTTACTTCACTTAACATGACATCTTCTAGTTCCATCCATTTACCTGCAAATTTCATGACGTCATCTTTCTTTACCGCTGCATAGAACTCCATTGTGTAGATGTACCACATTTTCTCTATCCACTGTCAGTTGAGGGGCACTTGGGTTGGTTCCAGCTCTTTGCTATTGTGAAGAGAGCTTCGATAAACATGGCTGTGCATGTATCTCTGCAGTAGAATGAGTCTTGTGGGTATATACCCAGGAGTGGTATGGCTGGGTCAGGTGGCAAGCTCATTTTGAGTCTTTTAAGAGTTCTCCACACTGCTTTCCATAGCGGTTGTATGAGTTTACATTCCCACCAGCAGTGGATGAGTGTTCCCCTTTCCCCACAACCTCTTCAGCAGTTGGTATCATTTGTTTTCTTGATCCTGGCCAGTCTTATCGGAGTGAGATGATATCTTAAAGTGGTTTTAATTTGCATTTCCTTAATTATTAGCAATGTTGAACACTTTTAAAGATGTTTCTCAGCCACCTCTAATTCCTCACTTGTGAAGTCTCTGTTCAGCTCTTTGCTCCGTCTTTTGAGTGGGTCACTTGTTTTCTTTCTTCTTTGTTTTTTCAGCAGTTTATATATTCTGGAAATCAATGCTTTGTCAGATGTATCTGCAGTGAAGATTTCCTCCAACTCTGTGGGTTTTCTCTTCACTTCCTTGATTGTTTTTTTTTTTCTGTACAGAAGCTTTTGAGTTTATAATGAGGTCCAATTTGTCAGTTGTCGATCTATTTCCTGCACAGCTGCTGTCTGATTTAGAAAGTATTTTCCCACACCTATGTCTTGTAGGTTGCTGCCAACTTTTTCTTCTATCACCTTCAGAGTTTTAGGTTTCATGTTGAGGTCTTTGATCCATTTGGAGTTGATTTTTGTACAGGGCAAGAGGTAGGGGTTTAACTTTATTCTTCTACAAGTAGTGATCCAGTTTTGTCAACACCATTTGCTGAAGATGCTGTCTTTTCTCCATTGTGTCTTCTTGGACCCCTTCTCAAATACGAGGTGGCTGAAATTGTATGTGCTCAAGTTTGGATCTTCAGTTTAGTTCTATTGGTCTACAGGTCTGTTTTTGTGCCAGTACCAAGCTGTTTCTATGACTATATCCCTGTAGTATAGTTTGAACTCTGGTATAGAGATCCCCCCTGTGTTGCTCTTTTCACTATTTAGGGTCTTTTGTTTTTACACATGAAAGTAAGGATTTTTCCCCACAAAGCCTGTGAAGAAACTCTTGGGTATTTTAATTGGGATTGCATTGAATCTGTATACTAATTTGGGTATAGTGGACATTTTTGCTATATTAATTTTTCCAATCCATGAGCATGGGAAGTCTTTCCATCTCCTGATGTCTTCTTCAATTTCCTTCTTCAGGGGTCTAAAACTTTTCTTGTAGCGATCTTTGGTGTCTTTGGTTAGGTTTGTTCCCCCACAGCCCCTCTCCCCACAGCCCCTCCCCAAATGCTTTCTTATATAAACTCCAGAAGTTCTGTTTAGATCTTTGAAAATCTATTCCCCTGGTTCTCCTTGTATTCACAGTCACCTCTACTTTCTTGGCATCAGCCTGTCCACCATCAGCGTACTCCTCTTGCTACATGGCTTCTTCCAGGGTGCTTTCAGCATTTTTATTATTTTATTTTATGTTTATGAGTGTTTTGCTGGAAGTGCACCATGTGTGTGCAGTACCCTCAGAAGCCAGAAGAGGGCACTGGATTCCCCTGGAACTGGAGTTATGGATGGTCCTGTGCTGCCATGTGGGTGCTGGGAACAAAACCCAGGTCCTCTTCAAGACCAGTCTGTGCTCTAACCACTGATCCCTCTCTCCAGCACTTGAATTCTCACCCTAGGATTCTATCGATTTATGTTTCTCCTCCTCCTCCTCCTCCTCCTCCTCCTCCTCCTCCTCCTCCTCCTTCTCCTCATCCTTCTTCTTTTTGGTCTTTTTGAGACAGGGTCTCCCTGTAGCCCCAACTGTCCTGGAACTCACTCTGTAGACCAGGCTGTCATTGGACTCACAAAGATCCCCCTGCCTCTGCCTCCCAGGTGCTAGGATTAAAGGCATGCGCCACCACGCCTGGCCCTGCGAGTGACTTTTATTGGATGCCAGGAATTGGGAATTAGACCTTGGAAGGTGTTGGACTTTTTCCTCTTTCAGTTTAAATGTGTTTTGGCTCTGTTCTGAGCCCAAATTGCTTGGAGACAGCTGGATCCTTGCTTGCCTCTGAGCTTTGTAACTGGTCGGTCTTAATCAGCTGAGAACTCAGGAATAATCTAAGCTCTTACTCATGTGGTGCCCTTCCAAGGACTGCTCTGATGGGTCTTATGAAAGCTTGACAGAATGGGGCTTGTTAGTACTGACAGTGGGCTGGGGAGGAATGGGGCAGCAGGCAGGTTGTGACCATATGGATGGACTGACTTCCCCTAGGCCCACCTCACATTGGAGTCTGCCAGCAAAGGTGGCAACCCTGGTCACCTTGGAGGACTGTCCATGATGCCCTCCCTTCACTTCAAAGAACCTCAGTTGCTCTGACCATATAGTTTTTTTTAACATGGCTACCAAGAAGATGGGGCAGGCGCCTTGTTCCTGCTATCCGTGGTTTAGGTTAGGGTGTGCCAGGTCCTGGGGCAGCCCAAGGGCATCTGACGGGGATGTGGAACGCTATACCCAGATTTAGACTCAGAACAGACAGTGTCCCCTCTTCTAAGGGTGTGTTAATACATGGGGCAATGTTGGAGCCAAAGCCTGCCTGGGCCACGCAACCATTCAGAGAGAGTAAAGGAAGCTTGGTGCAGGCACCCAGGACCGGAAACAGCCCACTGATGTTGGTATGAGCGCCGCACCTCCGCCTGCTTAAGCAGGTTTCAGCACACAAGTGGATGACCAGAGTCCCTTTGTGTGCAGCACGACGGGAGTCGCCTTTTGCCTTCCTACCCCAGAAGTGCCCGGGGCTGACAGAGGCAGATCCTTGAGTTCTGGACACACCGGGAACCAGAAGGTTGCCTTCTCCCCGGAGCAGAGTGAGTGGATGGCAAGGGACGCCTTGCCAGGACAGCCTTGCCCCATCCCAGGGCACACAGGAGACTTCAATATTATTAGGAATGTTTCTAGATTTTGCATTTAAAAAGGGAGAGTGGAAACAATGGGGACAGAATGCTAGTGATTGTCCTTCCTTGGTGGCAGCGCACAGCTGTGCTGGCTTTGTTCGTGTACTCTTCTGAAATGGAAGAGAGCCGAGGCTGGGCGCTGGGTGCCCATTGGCAGGGTGCCGAGTGTCCCCTGCTCTGATTTCGGGACGTGTCCCTGCTCTGCCCAGCAGCCCCGTGAGTCCTTGTCCGTGTCCTGCTAGCAGCCCATTCTTGGTCCTCCTGGAGCACTGGACAGAAGAGCAGATGGCCGAACTGTGGACGCTCGGTCTCCTGCAAACATGTCTCTCTCCTATGGTGTCTAGGCCCTGTCACATCCAGGGGCTCTTGGGCAGGGCTGTGAAAGACCTCTGGGCTAAGAGCTGAGGGCTCCAAGGCCCAGCTGAGAAGATACAATAATCCTTGAAAAAGGGGGATATTTATTCTTAACATATTATTAATTTATTTGTTGAGAATTTCATATATGTAAACAATGTATTTTGACCATAAGCACCTCTCATCCCCCTCTGGCCCCTCTGAGACCCTCCTACATCCCTCTCCCATCTTCTTGTCCTCGTTTTATTTTTATTTTTTTATTTATTTTTATTTTTTTAATTTTTATTTATTTTATTATATGTATGATGTACTGTCTGCATGTAGGTCTGTGCACCTGTGTCATGCAATGCTTCAGAGGTCAGAAGAGGGCGTCAGATTCCCCTGGAACCGGAGTTAAAGACGGTTTTCAGCCGCCATGTGGGTGCTGGGGATCAAACCCAGGTCCTCTGCAAGAGCATTCGGCGCTCTTAATCGCTAGGCCATCTCTCCAGCCCCACTCGAACTCTTTTTATAACCCAGTGGGTTAATCTCTTAGGGGCCACATTCTGGAAGAAAATGAACTCTCCCTCCCCTGGCACCCAGCAACTGCTCCTCAGCTAGGGCTCACACTTTGTGACCCCTCCCCCCATCCGTACTGGAATTTTGACTGGCTTGATCTTGAGTGGGTCTTGAGGTGGCCACAGGTGCGGAGAGTTCATGTTGGAGACCGTCCTTCTTGGTAGTGTTCCAGCCTCTGGCTCTCCTACAGTCTTCCCTGAGCCTTGGAGGCAAGGGGTGGGATATGGATGTCCCATTCAGGGCTGAGCACACCACAGTCACTTATCCTCTGCACTTTGGCCAGTTGTAAGTCTCTGTGTTAACTGCCACCCACTGCAAAGAGAAGCTTCTGGAAGAGCATTGAGTAATGTAATAATCTATGGGTATAAAAATAAATATTTAGAAGGGAGTTTGAGTCCATGTCCGTTTAACAAAATAATTGAAATATATTATCCCTTAGGGCCCATGACCTTTCTAATCACCAGTTTGGCCCGGTTTACAGCACCAGGCTGAGTTCTGATCTGTTAAGTAAGGCCTTAAATCCATTCAGAAAGTGGCTGGGTAATGCCACCATTGCACCCATGGGCTTGTCTGGCCATGCTGGTCGTTATTGCAGTTGACAGGGTTCACGGCTGGGTGAGAGTGTTGATAACTTTTCCCCCTCATCACCTTTAGGTGCTATGAAAGCTAGCCAGTAGGGAAGAAGACTCCAGGCCAGTACTAGCTTGATTTTTCTCCATGTTCTGTGGTCCAAGTACCTGGTATCTTCATTAACAGGATCATACCATCAAGCTCTGGTGGGTAACTCCTATACATTTCATTTTGTTGCCGTGACAAATACTATGACAACAAACAACTTAGGGGAGGAAAATCAGAGCAAGAACTCAAGCAGGAACTTGGAAGCACACCCACTTCTATTCCACATAACATTACCTCTGACCAGAGAACTTGCTTTACAGTCAAAGAAGCACAGCAAGAACCATGGAGGATGTGGTTGCTGCTGCTGCTGGCTGGCTGGCAGGCAGGCTTAGGGGCAGCTATTTTTCTTATGCATCCCAGGACCACCAGCTCAGGGAACATCCACAGTGGGCTGGGCCTTCCTGAACCAACTGACCATCAAGAAAATCCCTATGGGCCAATCTGACAAATCCTCTTTCGTATGACTCTAGGCTATGTCAACCTGACAAAGCTCATTAGGACAGTAAGCAAGAGCAGTGGCAGTAGCCTGTATTGCTTGGCAGTCTGTGGTACACACTCCCTCCAACCCCCCTGAATCTGGTGCTAGGCTTTTTATTTTTGTTTTGGTAGTCTGTGGTACACTCCCTCCAAGCCCCCTGAAACTGGCACGACGCTTTTTATTTGGCAACCTGCGACATCTTGGAGGAACATTATCCTCCTCCCTTACAGAGTAACTCCATTTGAACTTTTTATATATAAAATGGATTTTCCCCATGGCTTTCCCAAACATCATTAATGTTAGTTATCCTTCCCCCATCTCCTTCTCTGCCCTGCCCTCCCACTCTCTTCCCACGAAATTATTCCACTTTCCCTCTTCATATCACCTGTGTTCTACTAGCCCCCAAACACACACTGGAGAAAAGACAGCATTTTTGACAAATGGTGCCCGAAAAACTAGGTATCTACACGTACAAGAATGCAGTGAGATTCTGTTTTTTAAATTTTATTTATTTCTGTACGTGTATGAATGTACTGTCTGCATGCAAGTTTGTGCACCCGTGTCGTGCAATGCCGCGGAGGTCAGAAGAGGGTCGGATTCCCCTGGAACTGGAGTTCTCCTGGAATTGGAGTTCCAGACGGTTCTCAGCCACCATGTGGGCACTGGGGATCGAACCCGGGTCCTCTGCAAGAGTGGTAGGCGCTCCCAACCGCTAGGCCATCTCTCCAGCCCTGCAGTGAGATTCTTATCTCTCACCCAGCACAAAACTCAACTTCACATGGATCAAGGACCTCAACGTGAGACCCACTACCTGTATTTGTTAAAGCAGAAAGTAGGGAGTATTCTTCTATAAACCCAGGCAAGGACTTTTTGAATGGGACTTTGGTAACACAGGAAATAAGACCCACAATTGACAAACTGGACCTCATGAACCTAAAAAGCTTCTGTACAGTAAAAGAAACCATCAGTAGAGTAAAAAGGAAGCTTACAGAATGGGAAAAATCTTCACCAGCTGTATGTGTCCAATAGAACATATGAAGAAATAAAAAGAAAAAGAAATACCAACCAAGAAAACAAACAACCCACTTAAAAACACAGGTTATGGAACTGAGCAGAGATGTCCCCAAAGGGGAAGGAAATAAAATGGCTAGGAAATATATTTTTTTTAAAGTTTTCAGCTTCCTTAGTCATAAGGGGATTATAAATTAAAACTGCTTTGATGGTTTTATCTTACCTCTTATCAGGAAAAAAAAATAGCAGATGATGGCAAGGATGTAAGGAAAGAGGAATACTTATTCACAGTTGATGGGAGTGTGAATTGGTGCAACTACTATGGAAATCAGTGTGGAGGTTCCTCCAAGATAGAATTACCATCTATATTAGTCACTTTTCTGTTGCTGTGACAGAACCACCACAACTAAGGGAACTTACAGAAGGAAGAGTTTTTTGGAGCTTATGATCCCAGGGGAATTAGAGTCCATCATGGCGGAGAGGCATGGTGGCAGGAGGTGCTGGGGCAGGAGCAGAAAGCAGAGCTTCACATCTTCAACCAGGCATGGGAAGCAGAGAGTGGCTAAAGTTTGGCAAGGCTTTTTGAACTCCCTAAACCCATCCCCAGTGACAAGTGTCCCAACACAGTGCCACCATGGGGGACACTCTCATTCAAACAACTACACCATCTGACCCAGCTATATCACTCCTGGGCATAGTCCCAAAGGCCTCTGTATACCTCTACAGAGATACTTGCACACCTGTGCTGCGTTTACAATAATAACGGAATGGAAACAGCTTAGATGCCCAGCAACAAATGAATGGATAATAAAAACATGGCACATACATATACAGAAGGGATTTTATTCAGCTCTCGAGAAAAATGAAATTTGCTAGGGGAGAAGAGCATCAATATTATTACCCAGAGGAAAACCTTGCATTCTACAGTACTGACCTGGCAGACAAGATTTTTCACACTCATGTAATAATGACATGAAGGCTATGGGGGTAACCAACCACTTTTTGATTGGGTTTAGGCCTGTTCCACAGGAGGAGATTCATGCTTGATACTGTATGTATACCTGGGCAAAAGACCTTGGCTCATGGGGTCATATGCTCTACTACTCCTATCTAGCTAAATGCACATGTTGTCAAAGTGCTTCATAAATAGTTATGCTTATACACATATTAGAGCAGCTTCTCTCTGCTGTGGTCAGCAGATAATGCAGACTCACAACTGCTCAAAGTGTTAAGCATATTGACTACTGAGTGCTCAGCCTAAATATGACATCTATATCAACCCCCTTTACCTCTACTGGCTCCCACAGGCTTAAGGAACATTGGGAAAGAAGAGACAGAAAGAATGTTAGATACAGAGGATGGAGAGGAAAGCTGTGAAATGCTGCCTTCTGAACATGCCATGTCACTACACTCCTGAACTCACTGTAGTCGTGGTCCCCTGCACAAGATCAAGCCAACAAGGTCAGTCAGCATTCCAGCAAGCAGCACTAACTGGACTCAGCAGGCTCTAAGAGGCAGGGGAGAGGACACAAAGGGGGAAGGGGACATTTGGCAGTACCTGGGGAGAGTGGGAGGCTGCGGGTGGGAATGACCAAAATACATTGTTCACATGTATGAAATAAGCAACAAATAAATAAAAGATATTCTATTAAGAAAGAACACAAAAGGGAAAAATAAAATGATGAGCTTTTCAGGCAAATGGATGGAACTGGAAAAAAATCATACTGACTGACCGAGGTAACTAACCCAGGCTCTGCAAGCAGATGTCACCTATTCTCTATTGTGTATGGATCCTAGCTTCAAATCTTTAGATTTGTGTGTTTAAATTGGAGTGCATGTATAAGCCAGTAAACAGGGACCACGGTTTGGAGAAAAGAGAACTTATTACTTCTTTGAGAATTTCATACAATGTATTTTGATCCTATCCACTCCACCAGATCCCTCCCAGACCTGCCCCTTCCTCTGTACTCCCTCTGACTTTTTGCCATGTTTTTTCTTAAAGTTACTTTTCAAGTCCAGTTTGTGCTGCCCTCATACTCCTGGGTGTGGGCTGCCCACTGGAGCATGGCTGACCCACCAGGGGCCACACCCATAAAGAAACCTGACTTTCCCCCCCTTGGAGCCATTAACCAGCAATAGTTCTTTAGCTAGGGGTGGGGCCTCAGGAACCCCTCCCTGCTTCCTGGAATGCTGATTTGGTTCATCTTGAACTAGAAAACGATATCTGCCATGAAATCGTGAACTTGGTCCTGTTATGGCCAGAAGACACTGTTTTGCTGTAATCTCCCCAGTCTCTGGTTCTTACCGTCTTTCAGCCTTCTCTTCTAAGGTCGTCCCTGAGCCTTGGGGAGGGGCTGATATCGATGTCCCATTTGTGGTCAGCATTCCACTGATACTTATTTTCTGTACTTTGAATAGTTGTGAATTTCTGGGTTAAACACTGTCCACTGCACAGAGAAACTCCTAATCTGTGGATATAGAGATGCAAATTTAGAGGGTGGTTTGATCCTGTGTCCATTTAGCAGAATGATAGTAGAAGGTTCACCCCTTGGGCCTATGAGCTTCCCAACCATGGTCCTTGGCCAGATTTACTAGTGCTGGGAGTCTTAGTGCCAACTGAAAGAGGGGCTGTGTCCTAATTACTTTCTATTGCTGTGATAAAACAACAACCGAAAAGCAACCTGGGGAGGAAAGTGTTCATTTCAGCTTATAATTTATAATTCATCTTTGACAGAAGCCAGTCAGGAACACAGGGCAGGAACCTAGAGGCAGAAGCTAAAGCACAGACCATGGAGGAACGCTGCTTACTGGCTTGCTCCCCTGGCCTGTGTTCAGCCTGGTTTCTTATAAAAACTCTGGACTACCTGCCCAGCGGTGGCACTACTCACAGTGGGCTGGGCCCTCCATATCACTCGACTATCAAGAATGCTTCACACATGCTCACAGGTCAATCGGATGGGTGTAATTCCCCAATTGAGGTTCTCTCTCCCCAGGTGTGTCAAGTTGACAGCTGAAGGGATCCAGCACAACTTGTCAACTTGATGCACAAACACATCGCTGTTAAACAATAGCCTTTCCATTTCTTGTCCCCAAGATCTTATGTTAATATTAACATTACAGTAGAAAACACAGTAAAACTTATTTTATTTTTAAAAATTTTTATGTGTATGAGTGTATATTCTGCATGTGTGTAAGTGCATTCATGTTGTGGAGGTCAGAAGAAGGCCATGGATCCCCTGGAACTGGAGTTGTGGATGACTTCTTCAAGAGTACTCAGTGTTCTCAACTGCTCAGCCATCTCTCCAGTCCCAATAAAACATACTGCAACTTTTTTTTGTCTTTTTGAGACAGGGTCTCCCTGTAGCCCCAGCTGTCCTGGAATTTGCTCTGTAAACCAGGCTGGCCTTGAACTCACAAAGATCTGCCTGCCTCTGCCTCCCAAGTGCTAGGATCAAAGGCGTGTGCCACCACGTCCGGCTTGTGGCACACACTTTTAATCCCAACATTCAGGAGGCAGAGGCAGGTAGATCTCTGAGTTCAAGGCCAGCCTGGTCTACTACGTAGTGAGGTCCAGGACAACTGGGGCTACAGGGAGACCTTATCTCAAAAAGACCAAAAGGAACAATAAAGACAGTAAGATTATAGCTGAAGCCACTTGCCCATGCACACAGGACAAACAGTGTGGTAAGGAAGGGATAGCCTATCCTCACCACAATCTGCTAGCCACGGGAGCTTGGGACTTTATTTAACCTTGGAGCTGTTTCCGTCACTTGTGAAATAGGGACGGTATGTTCCCTCTTGGCAAGTTGTTTTGCAGAACTGAAGATTAAAGAGGTAGAGAGCTTTACATGCAAAAAGTACAGCCATTAAGATGAGCTGGGCCAGGCGTGGTGGCGCATGCCTTTAATCCTAGCACTCGGGAGGCAGAGGCAGGTGGATCTCTGGGAGTTCAAGGCCAGCCTGGTCTATACAGTGAGCTCTGGTCTACAGAGTGAGCTCCAGGCCAGCTGGGACTTAAAGGGAGACCCTGTCTCAAAAATACCAAAAACAAAAACAACAAAATGAGCTGGGTATGGTGGTGCACTTGGGAGTCAGAGGCAGGTGAACCTCTGTGAGTTCCAGGCCAACTGGGGCAAAGAGATGACCCTGTCCCCACAAAATAAACAAGTTATTATTATTTTTGGTCTTTTTTGAGACAGGGTCTCCCTGTGGCCCCAGCTAGCCTGGAACTCGCTATATAGACTAGGATGGCCTTGAACTCACAGAGATCCGCCTGCCTCTGCCTCCTGAGTGCTGAGCCATCTTTAAAAAAAACTTATTTTTATTTTATATGTGTGTGTTTGTACTACCTGCATGTAAATGCACCATGTCATACAGTCCCCAAGGAGGTCAGAAGAGGGCATAGGCTTCCCTGGAACTGGAGTTACAGATGGTTGTTAGCTGCCATGTGGGTGCTGGGAATCGAACCCTCTGCAAGAGCAGCCAGTGCTCTTAACTGCTGAGCCATCTCTCCAGCCCCAGAGTACCTGTTCTTTTTTTTTTTAATTTTATTTTTTATGTGTATAAGTGTACTGTCTGCATGTAGGTTGGTGCACCCGTGTCATGCAATGCTGCGGAGGTCAGAAGAGGGCTTCAGATTCCTCTGGAACTGGAGTTAAAGACAGTTCTTAGCCACCATGTGGGTGCTGGGAATCGAACCTGGGTCCTCTGCAAGAGCAGTCTGCGGACTTAACAGCTGAGCCATCTCTCCAGCCCTAAGACAGTATTCTTTTTTTTTTTTTTTTTTTTTTGGTCTTTTCAAGACATGGTCTCCCTGTAGCCCCAGCTAAAGATGACATCATGAAGCGTTGCAGGGTAAAGGCGGAGTTAGAAATATCATGCTGAGGAAAGTAACACAGTCCCAAAGAACCAAATGACCACATGGTTTCTCATCTGTGGATGCTAGCGCAGCAATTACCTAATTGTATATGGGAAAATGGACAATGGGTAAGTGGATCTGAAAAAAACTGTGCTTCTTATATTGTTAGAGAAATCCCTGTAAAAATAATAAAAAAANTAGCCCACCACTGTCCTAGAACTCACTTCTGTAGACCAGGCTGGCCTTGAACTCACCAAAAGATCCGCCTTTGCCTCTGCCTTCCCAAGTGCTAGGAATTAAAGGCCTGCACTACCTACACCAGCTTTTTTTTTTCAAGACATATTCTTTTATGATTAGTGAAAGGATGTGACGACACGGTGCCTAAAAAGCCCATAGTGAAGGTTAAAAGATGAATGGAGAGATATCTCCACAAGTCAAGGAAGGCGCAAGATGTCCCCAGAAGTATTGTAGCATTCCTCCCTGAGAGCCTCCGCCCAGCACCCAGGTCACTTTATTTCTGATAAAGCTAGTCACCAGAGGAGTGAGTGGCCACATTTTTCTCTTTAGGATTGACCAGCTCACCATAGTCCACAGCAGCTGGGACACGCCTTATATACATCGGGGGAGAAGGACGATCTGCTCTGCTGCAGTCACACGCACACCCATCTCACCTTCCATTTCGCCAGTAATATCCTCCATGGGAAAAAACACACTAAGAAGGGCAAAGCTGTTTAAACAAAAGACACAGTGTATTGGCCAAGGGCTGAGCCAGCCCACCTGTCTTCGCCCTGCTTCAGCCTGCCTGCCCCACTCAGCTCACCGTCAGACACCTCGTCAGGAAAGTAGATATCCACTTTCTCCCCTTCGTCATCCCCATAGGGGACATTCAGCTCCTTCCTCCTGGTGGCCCGGGCCTTCTTGGTGGCTGCCAAGAAACAGATAAGTTGTCAGTTAGGCTCAGGTATGCCAAGTTCTGTGCGTTGCCTCACCCTCCTTGGGGTGACGCCTTGCCTGCAGAAGGCTCCCTGACTCTGACTGATGTCTGCTATCTGTGGTCCTGTGTTCAGCACTCCTGTACGGCATGCTGATTATACACCCTACACTTTGTCATGTGCTCTGAGAAGCACATGCTTTGGAAAAGTAACCTTTTTATTTATTTGTTTATTTATTTATTTAGGTCTTTTGAGACCAGATGTCCCTGTGCCCCAGCTTGTCCTGGAATTCTCTATGTAGACCAGGCTTTGTTTTTTTTTTTTTTTTTTTTTTTTTTTTTTTTTTAAAATATTTTTTATTATATTGTATTTTATGTGTATGAGTGTATTTGCCACCATGTCGCAATTGCCCAGGATGGTTCAGAAAAGGGTATTCGCCTCTTCCTAGACAGGGGAGGTAGAATGTGCTGGTGCTGTCCATCGGGTGCTGGGAATCAAACCAAACCTGCTCCTCATGATAGGGCAGCCAGTGTGCTCTGAACCACTGACGTCTACCTGTTCTTATAGGCTATTTTTTTTTTGTTAATTTTAAAAATTCATGTGTGAAAAAAGAAAAGCCAGGCAATACGCTCTCGTCTTGGTGGCCTGCACTACAGACAGAGGTATGACCAGTGAACTCACTGCAGAGCAGAAGGAACTGACCTTTCTTGGACTCCTGATCCTCTTGCCTCACCCCTTAATTTCTGGATTACAGGTGTGGGCCACTATCTCTCCAGCCTGGAAAAATAATTTTTCAGGGAAACAAACAGAAACTGCATTTGAAGGTAAACAGGTAATAAATAAGATAAGGAGCTGCGAGATGCCCAGTGGTGCACGGCCTGCTGACGTTTCTAGTTCAATCTCTGAACCCACGGTATGCAGGTAGAAAGAGAATCAACTTGTAAAGGTGGTCCTCTGACACCTACCTGCGCACCCACGCCAGGCAGCTTGCGACCACCTGTAGCGCTACCTGCAGGGGATCTGATGCGTTCCTCTGGGACATCCGTGTTTGTTCCTGTTCTCCTGTGCACAAAATTCCCACTATAGACGCATACATTAAAAATTTAAAATATAACCGCAGGCTTGGGAGAGATGGCTCAGCAGTTAAGAAGCACTGACTATTCTTTAGATGGTCTGTTTTTCAGTTCCCAGCACCCACACAGTGGCTTAAGAACCTCGTGTCAACTCCTCTAGTTCCAGGGGATTTTTTGCCCTCTTCTGGCCTTTCTGCAGGCATTACATAATGTGTTATTACTGACCTACGTGCAGCCAAAACACTCATTACACTTAAAAAATAAAAGTCTTTTAAAAAGGTTTAAAATTTAGAGCCGTCGTGGTGGCACACGCTTTAATCCTAGCACCTTGGAGGCAGAGGTAGGGGGATCTTTTGGTGAGTTCAAAGGCCAGATGGTCTAAGAGTGAGTTCGCAAGGACAGCTGGAGGCTACATGGGGAGACCCGTGTCTCAAAAAGACAAAAAAAAAAAAAAATAAAGGTTTTAAATTGTCTCCAGATAAACTGGGAATTCTGTGACAGTGTACCCCTACAATCCCAACAATTAGGAGGCACTCAACCTCTCCCCCCAGAATTGCTTGTGAAATGGAGGTCAGCCTGGGCTACCCTACTGATTTCTTATGGCAATATGAGAAAAAAACATGCTCTTTTTCATGGTTATATGTATAAGGTGTTACATGATACAATTGGTGAATTTCAATGTTTAGAGCTGGGTCCGTTTCCCCTTCAACATCTCAAGTTACAAATAATGCAAGTATTCTTAAAATTTTTAAAATGGTATCCAAAACTCTTTTTTTTTCGCCGTGTCTGGGGGGGCGGTTTTTTGGACAGGGTCTCCCTATTAGCCCAAGCTGTTTGCCTGGAACTCACTCGTTAGGACCAGGTGGCCCTTGAACTCACAGAGATCCTCCTGCCTCTGCATCCCCAGTGCTAGGAATTAAAGTGGTGCTCCACCACGCCTAGGCTTTTTAAGACAGTTTTAGGTGCCGTCATGTGGATGCTGGAATGTGAATCCAGGTCCTCTGCAAGTAGCAGTAGGTGCTCTTAACACTGATCCATCTTGCCAGCCCCAAGTATTCCAAACTCTTAAACAGTTCAAATGTGGAACACTTCCAGACCAGTGTGAGATGTTCAGCAGGTGAAGGCCCTGAGGTCAAGCCCGACAATCTGAATCTGTTACCCAGGACCTACATGTGGAAGGACAGAACCAACACCACAAAGTTGTCAGCTTGACCTCTATACATGTGCCATTGCGTACGTACACGTGCGCATGCCCAAGAAATAAAAACGCAATAGAAAACTGGACATGATGGGCCTGGGGGTTGCACATCTTGAATCTTAGCACTTGGGAACAAGGCAGATGATCTCTGTGAGTTCAAAGCTGGCCAGATTACATAGTTCCAGGCCAGCTCAGTGACTACATAGTGACACGCTGTCTTAAAAATGTATTCGAAGGCTGGAGAGATGGCTTACCTAGCAGTTAAAAGTGCCGACTTCTCTCACAGAGGATCCGGGATCGATTTCCAGCCTGCAAGGGCAGCTGAGAAACTGTCTTTAACTCCAGTTTCAGGGGAATCCGACACGCTCTTCTTACCTCCACAGCCATTGCCACGACATGAGGTTACACAATTCCATATGCAGGACAGTACATTCACACATAAAAAAAGAATAAAATTTAAAAACAATTAAAAAATGTAATTCAAAAGGCAGGTTCTATTTCTTGGTGGGGGGAAAGGTTAAGATTGTTTCCCTGAAGCCACAGTCAGCCTGGATCTTGCTATGAAGACATGCTACCTGGATTGCACAGAGATCTCTTAGTCCTCTGCCTCCTGAGTGCTGATGGGGATTAAAGGTGTGTGCACCAACACACCCAGGCAGGAGGGCATCGGTTACTGTTACTGACAACCGAATGTTTGGTTTCAGCACCCAAGATCATTAATACTAACTTACGGACCACCTGTAACCCCTATGATCCTGGGGTCTCCTCTAGGCACTTGATTCACATGCACCCCCGCACACTCACAAAAATGATGCACACATTTAAATACCCAGCACTCAGGAGGCAGAGGCCAGTGGATCTCTGTTGGAATTTTGAAGCCAAGCCTTGTCTACATAGTAATTTCTAGCTGGGATCCCATTTAACACGCTTATCTCAAAAAAGACAATTAAAAATAAATAAATAAAAAATGAAAAATAACCATGAAATACTTCAAATTGCACATATCCTGAAGAAGGAATATTTATCCTGGAGGTCCCTTTTCTGTTTCATTTTCTAGCTCAAATCCTGCATTATCGATACATTTTTTTTATACTAGGCAAGGGCTTGCCTCACTTCTGTGCCCTCTGGACCTGTTATACACGAGCTGAGCTTAAAACAAAGTTGAGTGAGCAGTGCTATGATCACTGGTGCTATGACCAGGAGCGCTTGGGTCATATTAAATATACAAATGGGAAAAAAAGGCACCTGACCTCTACCTCACAGCACAAAGGCCAACTCCAGATCTGTTATACATAAAATGGGCTTTCAGAAAGTAAAACGGTAGCCATTTAAAGTATGGGTTGACTGGGGAAGCACCGAGCAACAGCCCTGGTAGGTAAAAGAGAAACAAGGAGAGAAGCAAAGCAGAGTCAGCAAGGACCACATAAACAGGACCCCACACAAAAAATAAGATGCGAGAGGAAGAACCAAAGAACTAAGTATACAATTCCAGCACAGAAAGGCTGAAGCAGGAGGATTGCCACGAGTCTGGGGTTAGCCTGGGCTACACAGTGAGACCCTGCTTCTAAAGAACCAAACCCAGGGGGGCTAGAAGAAATGACTTACAGTGGTTAAGAGCACTGGCTGGCTACTTTTTTTTTTTTTTTTTTCTTTTTTTTGAGGTCTTTTCGAGACTCTTCCTGTATAGCCCAAGCTGGCCTGGACATCTAAGTGTGTCGACCAGGCTAGCCTTTGGAACTTCACAAAGATCCGCCTTGCCTCTGCCTCCCAAGTGCAGATTAAAGCATGCACCACCCAGCCCGGCTCACTGGCACTCTTGCAGAGGACCGCGGTTCAATTCCCAGCATCCCACATCAGTGGCTATACTGCTGTGCTCAGTTCCAGGATTCTGACACCCTCTTCTACCTCCTCAGACACTGCACAATTCACAGATTACCATTTAATCATGCATGCATGCATTTGCCATGCCAGTACACTTATACATGAGCATTTCCTATGTGAGGAGCAAGCACAGGTTCTACAAATTCCAGAGTACATCACACTCATTCATTCAGCCAGCATGCTGTTGCTCTATCCACTGTCTTCACAGCTCCCCTCTTCCAAAGGCAGCCCCCCCCCCCAGGCCCAACCGCACTGCCTAGTGGGAATATCCTGAATCGTTCCCTCTCCACCAGCGCCAAGACTTTCTGGCTCTGCCTTTCCTCGGTTCTGAAAGTCATGACACCCTCTGCTCTCTGCAGCCACCAGGATGTACCTGTCCCAGCAGGCATCTCATATGGCCACCCCTTAGCTGGGATCCCTTTGGGCCCCCATATCAGTCAGCTTGTTGCTGATTACAACATGCCCCAACAGGGGAGGGTGGCTTGAACAACAGAACTGCATTCTCCCCCAGTTCTGGAGGGTGGGGTACAAGATCAATGTGCTGGTTGGTGTCTGCAGTCAGAGCTCACTCTGCGGAATGGCCTGGCGCTGTCTCCAAGCCTGGGCTAAAGGCTATCATAAGCAATTGCCTGGAACAGTCTTGTGCACACCACGCTGAATCTGGGTACACGTTCCTGTGGGACATTCTCCCAGAAGCATAGCTTGGGGAGGTGTGTGTGCCTCGGGGTCAGTCAAAAGCTAATGATTTCATTACGAGTTCTCGCACGCTTTTATCCCACACTCAGGAGGCAGAGGCCAGGCGGATCTCTGTGATTTCAAAGGCCAGCCTGGTCTACAAGTGAGTTCCAGGAGCTGGGGACTACAGGGAGCCCTGTCTCAAAAGACCAAAAAAAAAAAAAACAAAAAAAAAAAAGACTGTAGCCCCCTACTTGGGGTTCACTAGATCACTGTGAAAGGACGAACAGATCTCGGAAACATAGGGGGGAAACAATTCTCAATGGTACAAGAAAGGCTTAGTTTCTTCCCTCTCAGAGTTTTGTTCATGTATTTATTTGTGTGCTTAGTATTTGTGGGGTGGGCTGGGGCCTATCGTACAGTCACAATGGAGTCATAGGGACAATATATGGAGTCAGTTCTCTCTTTCCACCATGTGGTGTCCTGGGGACAATTGAACTCAGTTGTTAGGCTTGGTGGCAAAGCAACCTTTACCTCTGCAACAATCTGGCAGTCCCCTTTTTCCCTTTTCTGTAGGCATTTGTTTAGGGAGAACTACCATCATACATCTTTTTTATGTTCCACGACCCTCCTTTTTTTGACATAGGGTCAGCTGATTCTTCACCCCAGCTGACTAGAACTCACTACAAGGACCAGGCTGGCTGAATTTGTTTGCTTTAGCTGCTGCTGCTGCTGCCCTTCTTTTTTTTTGGGTCTTTTTGAGGACTGGGTCTCTCCTGTATTCCTAGCTTGGCCTAGAACTTGCTCTGGGTCAGATTCCAGGCTGGCCCTGAACTCACTGAGAGATCCGTTCCTGCCTCTTGCCTCCCAAGTTCTAGGTATAAAGGGCGCTTTTGACCACACCGGCTGCCTTTAGCTCTGAGTCTTTATGAGGTCTTGACAGGGTCTCTATAGCCACAGCCAGCTGGAACTGCGACTGAACACCTGATCTCACAGAGATCTGCATGCCTCTGCTGGGACTAAAGTCAGCAACACCATGTCCAGCTGGCCTCAGCTGGGACTGCACCTGTGCAATTTTCAGGCCACGCTACTTGGCCTGAAAATAAAAAAAAGTATTTTCTGGCCTCCAAAGGGTGTAGGAAGCTTCAGTTTTCTTGCTCTGCCATCCACAACACCTGTAGCTTGTCCTGTTGGCCCAGGCCACCTCTAACCTATACCTGCCACCAAACTAGTTGTCATTCCATAGTCCTGGCATCTCTACTATATTCTGGGGTCTTCATGGCAAATGAGGTTTCACTTTCACAAGTGGCATCTCCTGACCTCACATGGTGCCAAGCCTTAGACTTTTTCTTTTATCCCTTCAATTCTGTAAGCTTTTATGATGCTCAAACCAGCACCATGTGGGAAACTCTTACACATTGCCAACTCTGCTTCCAGCTTGAGATGCAGCTTCGGCCCTTTCTGACCATAGCTTCTGTGTGCTGACCCCAAGGAAATACTTCCCAGGGGAGTTCACCTTAATGGTGCTCGTTTCTTGTCAATCACAGCTGATTTTTCAGCCCCAGCTGATAAGAAACCAGAGATTCTCAATTCAAAATATCACACGGACAGCCCTGATAGTCTTTGCTTCCCTTGAAACTCTACAATCTAAGCCTCTTTATTCCTCCAAGCTCCCACAAAACGGCTCATTAAGCTCTGGTCACTCAACAGCTTTTCAACCCAAAGCTCCAAATGCTTCCACAATCCAAAAAACCAAAACAACAACAAAACATGGTCAGGTTCATCCCAACAATACCCTCCTCTGGTACCAATTTCTGTATTACTTTCTATTGTTGTGGTAAAATACTCTGACCAAACCAACTTGGGGAGGAAAGGGTTTATTTGGCTTGCAACTTGCAGTCCGTCATCATGGGAAAGCCAGTGCAGGAACTCAAGGCAGGAACCCGGAGGTCAGTTCTGAATCAGAGACCACGGAGAAATGCTGCTTTCTGGCTCACTTCTCCAGCCCTTGCTCAGCCTGTTTTCTTATACAACTCAGGACCACTGGCCCAGGGATGGTACCACCCACAGTAGGCTGGGACCTTCTGCATCACTAGCAATCAAGGAAATGCCTCACAGCCATTCGACAACTGGAGCGATCCAGCATAGTCTGGTTTGTTAGTGTGCCCATCCTGTGTGCCAAGCCTTCGCATCTGACCCTGTCGGGCTTCAGTTTCCTCTGCTGTAAAGAAGGGCTAGGCTTGTAGTGGTGAATAGCTATTCAAGAGTCATCATATAGATTTACAGTACCAGGCATATGCTTCCTCCTGTGGAGCAGATCTTAGATCCAATCAGAAAGTGGCTGGTTATCTCCCCCCACCCAACATTAGTACCACTAAGGTACGCATGGGCATATCTCGCCATACCGGTCATTATTGTAGTCCATAGGGTTCACAGCTGGGTAAACTGTTTTCTTCCCCTCCCAGCAGCTTATATACCACCTTCCAATATATGAAAGCTAGCCAGCAGAGAGGAAGCTTCCTGGTCAGCACCAGCTTGATTCCATCATGGCCTGTGTCTAATACATGTGGTGTCTTCAGTGATGGGATCTTACCATCAAGTTCTCTGGGGAACCCGGAACAATGGAAAGATTCTGTATTGTTTTGGAGGGGTTTGATTTTGAGCCCAGCCACATCCACATGCTCCTGTGCCCCTGCCCCTGCCTGCCCACCTCATCTAAGGCTGCATTGGTACCACAAAATTCACTGCAGCAGACATGGTTTGGGCCATGAAGCCTAAAACGTTTACTTTCTAGACCTTCTTAGAAAGTGTGCTGACTATAACCCAGGCCTGTTCTTTACAGCAGAGGAAACTGAGGCCCATTGGGGTCAGATGTGTGGGTCTGGGCACATAGGGAAGACACACTCCCCCACCCAGGTCATCTCTCAGCTGGCACTGGGATCCCACATTCCCCCAGAGTCCTGCTGAGAAGCTTTTACATAAGGCTGCACAGTTCAATCAGAAGCTCATTGAGACACAGGCTGCATGGAGAGGGCAGCTGGTCCCCAACAGCTGGTACAGGCTGGGAAAGTGGGTCAGGCCCCAGAGGGCAGCGTGGCTTTAGCCCTCCATTAGGGCCTTATTCATTAATTTCTCCACTTGCTAGTTACTAAGCAGCTCTTTACTGCAGTCCCTGCAAAGAGGACCAAGACTAGGAGTCAGGGCAGAATGTGGTGGGGCTGGAGGGATCTTTGCTTCAAAAACACCCACAGTCAGAGACTAAGAGTACAAAGAAGGTGTGGTCTGTGTGAAGTGATGCCCACTAGCAGGGGCATCACTCCTGGGGCCAGGAGACAGAAAGGCTCCTGACATTTCAGAAGGCTTCATGGGCTAGTCTGGAGGGTAGAGGTGGAGGGACTCCTGTGAGTTGAAGGAAGTCGAAAGGCCTGGAAGTATGACTAGGTGTGTGTGGGGGGCTTCTGGCAGCCATGGAAATGTGACTGGGTGTGGCAGGGGGGAACTTCTGACAGCTATGGAAATGTGACTGGGTATGGCAGGGGGGGCTTCTGGCAGTCATGGAAGTGTGACTGGGTGTGGGAGGGGGGATATCTGACAGCCATACAAGTGTGCAGGTTGAAGGCTGGGGATGGAACAAGAGGGCGGGTGGCAGGAATGGGCCCCCAAGGGGACAGCATACTTGCCTGCGTTCCATAATAAAAGAGGCTCAGTGGGGCCTTAGAAAGGCTACCTTAGAGCCACAGGATAGAAGGGAGTGGCTAGAGGGCTGAGCCAGGTAGAAAAGCAAAGGGACTTGGGTGGAGAGAAGAGGCAAGGTGTCGGGAACTTGGGTGTCAGCTACAAGTGGGAGGAGGAGGAGCTGGGGGATCTTCTGCAGGGCTAGAGGCTGCCTGGGGTTCCCAGAAGTAGGGTGAGGGCTTTCAAACCTCAGTGCCTTAGGGTTGGGCAGGGGCAGTGGTGCCCAGTCCTCTGAAGTCCCTTTCTTGATAGCTGCCTGCTGCCCAGCCAGATGGCCTGGTTCTCCTCTCCCTGCTGCCCAGGACACTGGTGTCTCTGACCCTTCTAAGACTCCATCTTTGTGAACTCTGCAGGCTTAGGGACTCCCCATCTGGTTCCTGGCAATGTCCAGCCTAGTGTCTCATTTGAGGACAGCTTGCCCTGGTGACCACACCTGCACTTTTGGGCTACTGGAGTTCTCGGTTGGCTCTTCTCAGCCTCCCTTGCAGTCACACGCAGTCCTCCTGCTCCCCGTCCTGATGGACGTGTGGCCTCCCTTGGTTTACCCCGCACACTGTCATCATTCTTTGTGTCCTTGGTCTGTCGTTCCTGGTGAGGCTGGGTCCATGGATCACAGTTTGCACACTGGGACTCTCACCAGAGGCTGGCCAAGGTTTCACCAGATATCCAGGACAGGGTGGGCTTTGGTGATGAACGGGGTGGATGACCAGCTTCCTGGAATATAGCCAGGGCCTACTGGAGACCCAGATAGGCTGCTTGCACTCTCCTACCTTGACCCAAATGCCCTACTGCCTTGCCTCTGCCCGCTAGGAACCATCACCTCCTCCTGGACCCTCTCCTTTTTGTGATATGGCAGATCCCCAGTCAAACTCCCACCAGGGTCTCTTTCTGCTGCAGGAGGATCCTGGTCTCTCCCTGCCATCGAGACTCACTGAAGTTCTGCCGTCTACCTGACTGAGATCCTCTAATTGTTCCATCCACACTATCAGTCCATGTTCCCAGAGAAAACCTGTCCCAAGCTCTCTGACTAAGCCACCGCAGGCACAAAGCTGTAGCTGTTAAATAGAAGACCTAGGGTAGAGCCTTAAGTGCTGGATAGAGGAAATCGAAACCCCAACCTTGCTATGAACTGGTCCCCTCCTGAACAATATACTCACCACTGATGAAAGAAGGTGACTTGAACAAAAAAGAAAGAAAGACTCAAACAACAAACCAATTCTACAGGTATAAATCTTAACACAGAAATAAAAACCAAGAAAATCCAAAATAGTGTTTCCGCCAAGAAAATACAAATCCCATAGTAATGGCTGATAATGAAAATAACTTGGAAAAACTTCCACACAAAGAACTCAAAAGAATGATTATAGCTATGGTCAAAAGACTCAAATACAACAAAAACAAAGAGATGAGATGAATGAAATGAGGAAGTTAATCCAAGTAATGGGAACAGAGAGGGAAACCCTGGGCACCAACCAAATTGAAGTGATACTAGAAATGAGACAGTCGATAAGGCAATTAAAAACCCTTGGTGGGCGCACACCTTTAATCCTAGCACTTGGGAGGCAGAGGCAGGTGGATCTTTGTGAGTTCAAGGCCAGCCTGGTCTACAGAGCGAGTTCCAGGACAGCTGGGGCTACAGGGAGACCCTGTCTCAAAACGACCAAAACAACAACAACAAAAAAAAAACCCTTGGTGGAAAATCTCACTAACAGAATGTATCATGTTAGAAACAGAAAAATCAGACATGGAAGAAAGAATAGAGGAACTGGGTCACTTGGTAAAGGCCAGTGAAAAACATTTAAAATATGAAAAACATGGGAGAACATGGAGACAGCATGAAAAGAACTAACCTTAAAATTATGGTCATAGAAGGAGAAGAATACCATAGTTGAAGTAAAATTGTAGATTTTTACTCTTCAGTAAAATTGTAGATCATTTCCTAAACTTAGAGAGCAACAAGAGGCCTCAAAACCACCAAATACACAGGACCAGAAATGGTCTTCATAGCATCTTACAGTTAAAATATTAAAAGCACACAATAAAGAAAGGGTATTAAAAGCTACAAGATTAAAAGCTGTCTCAAAAATACCCAAACACAAAAAAAGCTACAAGAGAAAAAGGTCAAGACACTTGTAAAAGAAGACCCATTGGAATAGTATCTGATTATTGAACAGAAACATTTAAAGCCAGAAAAGCCTGGAAAGATGCATCCATGTCTGGAAGGACCATAACTGTCAACCCAGACTATTATAGACAGCAAAATTATGCATTAAAATCAAAGGGAAAACACAAATGTGCCATGGTAAAAACAAATGAAAGGAATTTATGACTACCAAGCCAGCTCTACAGAGGGCACTAGAAAGAATACTTCAATCTGAACAGAAGGAAGAAAACACTCAAGACGTCACAGGGAACAAAGAAACTGTGCTAGGATAGGCAATGCAAAAAGATCTGAGAAAACACTATAAAATCAACAAAATGACAGGAATTAGTGTACATTGTTCAGTAATGACTCTGAATACCAATGGCCTCAATTTATCATTAAGACACATAGATGGGCAGATTGGATGAGAAACCAAGATTCATCTTTTTGGTGCCTCCAAGAAATATATGTCGCTATCAGTGAGAGATACCACCTTAAGGTCAGAGGATGGGGAAAGGTAGGCCAAGCAGATGACAATAAGAAGCAAGAAGCTGTAGTTATTTTAATATTTTGCAAAATAGACTTCATACCAAAAAACTAGTCAAAAGAGATAAGGAGGGATACTTCATATCCAATAAAGGAAAAGCCTAGCAAGAGGATATTATAATCCTAAACATAATGCATTAAACACAAGGGCACCCAATTTCTTTTTTTTTTTTTTTTTTTTTTTTATATTTTTAAGACAGGGTCTCCCTGTAGCCCCAGCTGTCCTGGAACTCACTCTGTAGACCAGGCTGGCCTTGAACTCACAAAGATCCACCTGCCTCTGCCTCCCAAGTGCTAGGATTAAAGGTGTGCGCCACCATGCCCAGCTAAGCGCACCCAATTTCATAAAATACTTTTAGATCTAAAGCCATAGGTGAATCACTGCATGGCGATAGTAGGTGACTTCAATATCTCACTGTCACCAATAGACCGTTCATCAGGAAAAAATTAAACATAGAAACTCAGGAGTTAAATGACCATATAAATCAAATGGACCTAAGAGATATCTATAGACCATTCCACCCACACACTAAAGAATATACATTCTTCTCTGCAGCCCATGGGACTTTCTCCAAAGTTGACTATATATTAGGATACAGAGCAAGTCTCAACAAACATAGGAAAATTGAAATTATATCCTGTATTCTATCTAACCACAAAGGGCTAAAGCTGGATATCAACAGCAACGGAAAGTACACAAACTTATGGAAACTAAACAACACGCTACTGAATGAAAATTGGGTTAGAGGAGAAGTCCAAAAAGAAATAAAAAATTCCTAGAATTAAATGAAAATGAACACACAATGTATCAAAACCGATGGGACACAATGAAGACAGTCCAAAGAGGAAAGCTTATAGCACTAAGGGGCCAACATCACAAAATTAAGGGTACCTCACATTACTCACTTAATGATGCCCTTGAAGACCTTGAGAAACCAAGAATAAACAGCCAAAAACAGTAGTCAGGAGGAGATAAAAGAAATCAGGAATAAAATGAGCGAAATAGGCACAAATAAAAATAATACACAGTCGATGAAATGCTGAGTTGGTTCTTTGAAAAGATCAACAGGATTGGGGCTGGAGAGATGGCTCAGCAGTTAAAAGCTCCGACTGCTCTTGGAGAGGACCTGGGTTCGATCCCTGGCACCCACATGGTGGCTGAGAACGTCTGTAACTCCAGTTCCAGGGGAATTAGATGCCCTCTTCTGACCTCCGCGGCATTGCATGACACAGGTGCACAAACCTACATGCAAACAGTATGTTCATACACATAAAAATAAATAAATAAATTAAAAATATTTAAAAAAGATCAATAATATTGATGCACCTTTAGCCCATTTAGTAAAAAGAAAGAAGATCTACATTAATAAAATCAGAGACGAAAGGGGAAAATTACAACAGACCCTGAGAAAATTGAGAAAAATAATAAGAACATACTTTAAGTCTCTATTCCACTGGGTGTGGTGGTGCATGCCTTTAACCCTAGCATTTGGGAGGCAGAGACAGGTGGATTTCTATGAGATCAAGGCCAGCTTGGTCTACATAGCAAGTTCCAGGCTAGCTGTTGCTATAGGGAGTCCCTGTCTCAAAACCTAAAGATAAACTCAAACCTAAACCAAACTAATCCATATTCCACCAAACTTTAAAACTGCAAAGAAATAGATGAATTTCTAGTTATATACAGCCTACCGAAGTTAGATTAAGATAAATTAAGATGAAGTGGATAAAATAAACAGACCCAAACAACCAATGATATAGAAGCAGTAAATAATTAAAAATCTCCCAACTAAAAAGATTCTGGAACCAGATGGATTCAGCACAGAATTCTACCAGACTTAAAAAGAAAAACTAGCCAGACATGGAGGCACATGCCTATAATGCTAGCACTTGGGAAGCAGAGGCAGGCAGATCTCTGTGAGTTCAAGGGCAGTCTGGTCTACAGAGTGAGTTCTAGGCCAGCTGGGGCTATAGGGAGACCTTGTCTCAAAAGAAAGAAAAACTAAGATCAACACTCTTCAAATTATTCACTAAAGTATAAAGGAAAGAACACTGAAAAATTCTTTCTACTAAGCCAGCATTACTCTCATACCAAAACCAGACAGGACTGAATGAAAAAAAAATTATAAATTATAGATCAATCTCCTTGATAAACATAGACACAAAAATTTCAATGAAATACTTGTAAACTGAATTCTACTGCACAGCAAAAAGATTATCCACCACAAACAGGCTGGCTTCATCCCAGAGATGAGGGGGATGGTTCAAAATATGTAAGTAACTAAGTAAGTAAGTAAGTAAGTAAATAAATAAATAATTTTACCACATAAACAGACTCAAGGACAAGAACCACAGATTATCTCATTAGATGCAGAAAAGGCCTTTGACAAAATCCAGCACTCCTTCATGATTAAAGTCATGGAGGATCTAAGGATTCAGGTGCCTTATTTAAGCATAAATAAGGCATACATCAGGGTATGAGCCAACAAGTCATTTCCACTAAAGTCAGAAACAAGACAAGGATGTCCACTCTTTCCATTCCTGTTTAATATAGTGCATGGAATATTATCTAGAACAGTAAGACAAGTGAAGGAGGTAAAGGGGTACAACTAGGAAAGGAAGAATTAAAACTCTCCTTGTTTATAGATGATTTGAGTCTCTATATAAAAGACCCTAAAAACTCCCACAGAAATCTGGAGCTGATAAGCACATTCAGAAAATGCGAATACAAAATTAGCACACAAAACCCAGGAGCCTTCCTATTTACTGATATTAAACACACTGAGAAAGAAGCCAGGGGGAAAATCCCATTACAGCATACTCAAAAACATCTTGGAATAAATCTACCAAAGCAAGTGAAAGACTTGCATAAAAATTTAAGACATTGAGAAAAGAAATGGAAGAAGATACCTTCCCCTCAATGGAAAGACCTCCCATATTCATAGTTCAGTAGGATAAATAGGGTGAAAATGGCCATTGTACAAAAGCAATCTATGCTATTCAATGCAATTTCCTTTAAAATTCAAGCACAGTCCTTCACAGAAATTGAAAAAGTAGTCTCAGACTGGAAGGATCATTCCTGAATGTAGTCAAAGCCATATACAAGAAACCCACAGCCAACATCATCCTAAATGGAGAAAAGTTAGAAGCATTCCCCCTAAAGGTAGGAACTCGGCAAGGCTGCCCCCTATAGCCACTTCTCTTCAATATAGTGCTTGAAACATTTGCTAGGGCAATAAGACAAGAGAAGAAAATTAAAGGAGTGCTAATTGGAAAAGAGGATATCAAGCTATACCTTTCTGCGGATGATATAATAGTTTACCTAAGGGATGCTAAAAACTCCACCAGAAAACTCCTAGAAATGGTTAAGAAGAGTTTCAGTAAAGTGGCAGGATACAAAATTAACCTAGAAAAATCAGTAGCTTTTCTTTTTTTAAATTTTAATTTATTTTTTATGTGTATGAATGTAATGTCTGCATGCAGGTTTGTGCACCCATGTCGTGCAATGCTGTGGAGGTCAGAAGAGGGTGTCAGATTCCCCCGGAACTGGAGTTAAAGATGGTTCTCAGCCACCATGTGGGTGCTGAGAATAGAGCCCAGGTTCTCTGCAAGAGCAGTCGGCGCTCTTAACTGCTAGGCCATCTCTCCAGCCCCAGTAGCCTTTCTTTACACCAACAATAAACAAGTGGAGAAGGAATATAAGACCTTCCCACTCACAATAGCCTGAAAAACAATAAAATACTCAGGAACAAACCTCACCAAAGACACCAAAGATCTCTACAAAAAAATTTAAACTCCTTAAGAAGGAGATTGAAGACATCAGAAGATGGAAAGACCTTCCATGCTCATGGATTGGAAAACTTAATATAGTAAAAATGTCCATTCTACCCAAATTAATATACAGAGGCAATGCAATCCCAATTAAAATCCCCCAAAATTTCTTCACAGGCTTGGAAAAAAAATCCTTAATTGCGTATGGAAAAACAAAAGACACCAAATAGCCAAAGCAACCCTGAGTAAAAAGAGCAATGGGGGGGGTGAATCTCTATACCAGACTTCAAACTATACTACAGGGCTATAGTCATAAAAAACAGTTTAGTACTACTACAAAAACAGACATATTGACCAAAGGAACAAAACTGAAGATCCAAACTTGAGCACATACAATTTCAGCCACCTCATATTTGACAAGGGGGGCAAGAAGACTCAAGGAGGAAAGACAGCATCTTCAGCAAATGGCATTGGCAAAACTGCATCACCACTTGTAGAAGAATAAAATTAAACCCTACCTCTCGCCCTGTACAAAAATCAACTCCAAATAGATTAAAGACCTCAATGTGAAACCTAAAACTTTGAAGGTGATAGAAGAAAAAGTTGGCAGTAACCTACAAGACATAGGTGTAGGACAAGACTTTCTAAATCAGACAGCAGTTGTGCAGGAAATAAGGTCAACAACTGACAAATGGGACCTCATTAAAATCAAAAGCTTCTGTACAGCAAAAGAAACAATCAATGAAGTGAAGAGAAAACCCATGGAATGGGAGGAAATCTTCACCAGTGATAAATCTAACAGAGCATTAACTTCCAGAATATATAAACTACTAAAAAAACAAAGAAGTAAGAAAACAAATGACTCACTCAAAAGATGGAGTAGGGGCTGGAGAGATGGCCTAGCAGTTAAGAGTGCTGACCGCTCTTACAGAGGACCTGGGTTCTATCCCCAGCACCCACATGGTGGCTGAGAACCGTCTGAAGCTCCAATTCCAGGAGAACTCCAGTTCCAGGGGAATCTGAGACCCTCTTCTGAACTCTGCTGCGTTGCACGACACGGGTGCACAGACTTGCATGCAGACAGTACATTTATACACATACAGAAATAAGTAAAATTAATAAAAAAAAGATGGAGTAAAGAGCTGAACAGAGACTTCACAAGTGAGGAAATAGAGATGGCTGAGAAACATCTTAAAAGTAGTTCAACATCATTAATAAATAAGGAAATGCAAATTAAAACCACTTTAAGATATCATCTGACTCTGATAAGACTGGCTAAGATAAAAAAACAAATGATATCAAATGCTGGAGAGGTTGTGGGGAAAGGGGAACACTCATCCACTGCTGGTGGGAATGTAAACTTGTACATCCACTATGGAAAGCAGTATGGAGAGACCTTAAAAGACTCAAAATGAGCTTACCACCTAACCCAGTCATATCCTCCTGGGTATATACCCACAAGGCTCATCCTACTGCAGAGATACATACTCAGACATGTTTATTGCAGCTCTCCACAATAGCGAAGAGCTGGAACCAACCCAAGTGCCCCTCAACTAAAGAGTGGATAGAGAAACTGTGGTATGTCTACACAACGGAGTTCTATGCAATGGTAAAGAAAGATGACAAGTTTGGATCTTCAGTTTTGTTCCATTGGTCAAAACTGAAGATGCAAACTTGAGCACATACGATTTCAGCCACCTCATATTTGAAAAGGGGGCCAAGAAGACACAATGGAGAAAAGACAGCATCTTCAGCAAGTGGTGTTGGCAAAACTGGATCACCACTTGTAGAAGAATGAAACTAAACCCCTACCTCTTGCCCTGTACAAAAGTCAACTCCAGACAGATTAAAGACCTCAAATGAACCCACACTCGAAGTAAAAAAAAAGTTGGCAAGCAGACTACAGACATAGGTGTAGGAAAAGACTTCCAAATCAGACAGCAGTGTGAAGAATAAGGTCGACAATGACAAGTGGGACCAAATCAAACTCAAAAGCTTCGTACTCAAAAGAAACAACAAAGAAGTGAAGAGGAACCACAGAGTGGAAGAAACCTTCACATCAGAGACATGACAAAGCATTGATTTCAGAATATTAACTCTCAAAAAACAAAGAAGAAGAACAATGACCCACTCAATAGATTGAGCAAAAGCTGAACAGCTCACAAAAATAGGACATTAGAGATGGCTGAGAAACACTAAAATGCAGTGTCGCTAATAATTAGAAATGCAAATCAAAACCATTTATAATATCATCTTACTCCAATAAGACTGCTAGATCAAGAAAAAAAAAACAAATGATAATGCTGGAGAGGTGTGGAAAGGGAACACCATCCACTGCTGTGGGAATATAAACTCATACAGGCCATATGGACAAGCAGTGTGAGAACCCTTGGAGACTTGAATGAACTTGCCAACCTGAACCAGCCATACCACTCCTGGGGGTACCCCAAGATATCTATCGGCAGATACTCAACCATGTCTTATGCAGCTCGTTCCCATAGCAAGGAGCGGAACACAACCCAAGTGCCCCTCACGAAGAGTGGATAGAGAAGATGTGGTACATCTACACATGGAGTTCTATGCAGTGGTAAAGAAGATGACAATCATGAGCTTTGCAGGAAATGAGCTGTGGCAGAAGATATCATGCGGAGTAAGTACACAGTTCCCAAAAACCAATGACGACTGTAATCCTTCATCTTGTGATGCTAGTGCCAATTACTAATTGTATGAGCAAATTGAGCAACGCATGTGATCTGAAAAACAACTGGCCTTAGTTTGAACCATTAAAATAATCAATAAATAAAAAAGAAAGATGATTCCATGAACTTTGCAGGTAAATGAGCTGAGAACTAGAAACTTATTATTAAGTGAAGTAAACAGTCCCAGAAAAAACAAACATGAAGGATCCTCATCTGTGGATAGCAGCCGCACCAAGTATAGTTGTATGGCAAACTGAGTGAATGTAATGTTGATATCCTCGTGATCTGAACGCAACAGTGCTCTTCATTGGAATCCTAAGCAGTTTTCTAGAATATAACTCAATGTATTTTCAGACTTTGGACATTTTGGTATAGAGGTGGAGGGTATGTATGCAATATTGAGAGTATAATAAAATACAATGGAAAAATGGATGCCTAATCTACTGATTGTGGAATAACATAAGTTTGTTTCAGATGACATAATTTTGTATAGGTGGACACACAACACCCCGACACACACCATAATCATATAATATATATCTATATATATTTTATTTTTAAAAAGATACAATTTGGAGACAATGAAATAGCACTGGAAAAAGGAACCAACTGAAACATGAGTTCTCCACAAAACATATAATCTGCTGAAAAAAAAAATCTGGAAAGATCGACAAAAGCATGCAAGACATGTAGGCAGAGTGCACCTCAATGGGCTGGGGGGATCATGGAAGGGAAAGGGTCACAATTGGTAACGTAAATGATGTATGAATACATGGGAAAAATCAATAAAAGTTATATAATAACAAAAAAAATAAAAAGATAAACAAAAAAGAAAATATAAATTAATACAAATTAACAAAAACCCCAACAAAAACACCACAACACACAAATGTACAGCTCAAATTCCTGAACAACAGAATAAGAGCTGGCGGTGTTACCATCTCTGATTTCAAACTATATTAACAGAGCCATAGTCTATAAAACATAAGACTACACCAACATCAGCTACACCCAATTGCTTGGAGAATACGTGCAGCAGTGGAGCCATATGTCTGTATATCCACAATTTATTTCGATTATTAGCTGCTCTCCCTTGAGGAATAATCTCGTGGATGTTGCACAAGCTTATACCTTCTAGTGATTAGGAGATTTATATGCACATTAAGGCCTTGTCATCTCTCTCAGGAAAAAAAAAAGTAATCCAGGGATTAACCACCATCCAAATCTGTGTCTATACCAAAGTAACTCCATAGTTAATCTAGCAATGTTTAAATACGTAACATCTAAATCGCTTGTGCTTCATTAGTAGGTATGAAAGCTTACCTGGGCATTCAGTCAGCCCACGAAAGGAAACCGCCAGAACTGATTAGAGTCCAAAACGACATCCCAGACAATAGACTGTTGTGCTCTGTCCACCTGGGCCCATCTCAAAGCCTAGAGGAACAATCTGTGGAAGAGGGGAGTGTATATATTGAGGGGCTGTGCTGGGAGAATGGTGAAACACTACGACAATATAGTCTGGACACTTTTGATCAACTGGATTGCCTACCTTTCTGGGATCAAATGGAAAACTCTGTGTTCAAATCCTATTGATAATTTCAATTTTTCTTGCCTTGAAACTAAAATTGGAGGAAAGTTTTATGTTCCCACAGGTAAAAATCACCAAACTAAATGCCTGAAAACATACACTTATGGCTGTGCAGAGATGACTGGGGATGCCACAAGAGGTTGACCCATCTGAACATTAAGGAATGAGAACCCAGACTGCCCGAGTCAGGACACTGAGCATACTCTCTGAATAATATTGGGGTCGATGTTAATAATGGGCCCTATGTGAAGTTTACCTTCCAGATGCTGAGAAACCTCCTACCTCTCCCCTTATAGGAAAAAGAAAACATGTATGGTAATGGAAACCACTCCCTAACTGTAAACTAGAGCCAATTTTACAGTGGTAATTTCCTATAAACAGGCAAACGTATTAATTGATGATAGCATAGGAACTGTGAAAGGATATTTCTCTATCTAAGAAACAATTCAATAGTAAAGTGTTTATAAGTTTGTGTAATTAAGCAAAATATATTATTACAGGAAAGCTCTGACATCGCAATGAATTATTCGCCTAGGAGATGTTGGCTAGGATGGATTCAATCCCCCCCCAAATTATAAAGGCCTTTTGCCTATAAGTGGGATATATGCAAGGAGAAAGGCAGTAAGTCCCTGTTGTCGAAGACCTGGTGTGAGCATGAAAAATGTTATGAGACGTCACTTGCTAGCATACAACTGGCCTCTGAAATGCTAGAGAGCATTACCAAAGGCCACTAAAGCAATACAGCAAAATATTGGTCTCCCTGAGACAAGCAAGACTCCTCTGTCAATATCAGCTACACCTCAACAGCCTGGAGATACTGTGCAACAGTGGCAGCCAAGTGTCTATATATATATCCCAAATTTCTTTGCCCACATTAAATTTTTTTGTCTTTTTTTGAGACAGGGTCTCCCTGTAGCCTCAGCTGTCCTGGAACTCACTGTATAGACCAGGATGGCCTTGAACCCACAGAGATCCATCAGCCTCTGTCTCATGAGTGCTGGTATTAAAGGCATGTGCCACCACTCTCAGCTGCCTGCATTTTCATTTAATTATTTTAGTTATTTTTATTTTATGTGTGTGAGTGTTAGCTTGAATGTATGTAAGCGCACCTGTGTCATGCAATGCCCACAGAGGACAGAAGGGGTCATCAAATCCCCTAGAACTGGAGTTATAGATGGTTGTTAACCACCATGTGGGCACTGGGAACAAACCTGGGTCCTCTGCAAGAGCAGCCAGTACTCTTAACTGCTGAGCCATCTCCCCAGCCCTTGACTGCATTTCTAATGTTTAACTATAATAGGTTATGGGGAGTTTCTTTTCTGGTCCTGTATATTTGGTATTCTGTTGGTCTTATGTTCCTGACTGGGCATCTATTTCTCTGGTTTTGAGAATTTTTATCCTATGATTTTGGTTGAAATTATTATCTATGCTTTGGTATGGCAGTCTCTATTTTCATAATTCAAAGTTTGTGTTTTTTATGGCGTCCTCTTGCATGTTCTGTTCATATTTTTCAGTTTCTCATTGATCTTCAGTGAGTGATCTAATTCCTCTACTTTGTCTTCCAGCCTTGACATTCTGTTTTCCACATGATCAATTCCGTGGGGGAGGCTTTTCATTGAGGGTTTTGAGTTATTGAGTTTTTCATTTTCAACATCATTTCAGTTTGTGTTTTCTTCAGCAGTTCTAGCTCTTCATTGAATTATTGTTTTTGTAGCTTGGATTGATTTTCTCATTTCTTCACCTCGTTGGCTTTGCTCTCTTGGAGTATTTCCATATCTTCTTTGAGTTGCTTGAACATAGTTATAATCATTCCTTTGAATTCTTCATCCGGAAGGTCATTCTCATTGGGGGTCATTAATATGGGGATAGCAATTTTGAAGAGACACATACTGTTTCATATTATCTTTACTTCTTGCACATCTTAAATAGTTTGTTACTCGAGTTTTTCTTTGGTTCAAATAACCTTTCTTCTTTCAGTGGAGTGTGTATATTATATAGGGTAGGACCAAGTTGTAAGGGGATTGAAGTATTACTTTCTTCTGCAGGACTTGGATTGAGGGCTCCAGGTTCTATCCTTAGTTGTCTTTTGAGAGTTGGCTACTGTCTGCACTAAGTCACTATCCAAGGGTCAGAACACCTACTCCTGTTCTCTTTTGCTGTCTTCTGATGTGGTCCTCTATGCCTGGATGCTATGCCCTAGATCAGCTCTCACCAACCGGAGATCGAAGGCATGAGATCTTGGGGTGTTCTAGTTTGCCTTTCAATTGCTGTGACAAAACACTCTGACTAATTCCAACTCGGGGAGAAAAGGGTTGATTGTATTCAGCTTACATCTCATTGGTCACAGTTCATCACTGAGGGATCCCAAAATAGGAACTCAGGGCAGGAACCTGGAGGCGGGAGCTGAAGTACAGGCCATGGAGGAATGCTGCTTACTTGGTTGCTCCCCTGGCCCATGCCCAGCCTGCTTTCTTATACTGTACATAACAAACTGCCCAGGTTGGCACCAACCACAGTGGGCTGGCCCCTCACACATCACTTAGCAATCAAGATAATACTCCACAGATGTGTGGCCACAGCCCAGTCCAATGGAAGAAATTCCCCAACTGAGGCTCCTTCAACCCAGGTGTGTCAAGTTGACACTAAAGGTATCCAGGACAATTGACCCCTTGTCAACTTGACATGCAAAACACATTGCTATTAAATCACCACCTTTCCATTTCTTGTCCCCAAGGTATGATGTTAACATTAGTATCACAACATGAGACAGTACAAGCATTAAGCCCCACAGTCCTTAAAAAGTCCAAACACTTAAAAAAGTTCACAGTCTCTTAAAATTCTCCTGCTGAGCATGGTGGCACATGTCTTTAATCCCAGAACTTGGGAGGGAGAGGCAGGTGGATCTTTGTGAGTTCAAGGCTGGCCTGGTTTACAGAGTGAGCTACAGGCCAGCTGGGACTAAAGGAAGACCCTCTCTTAAAAAAATGACCAAAAAATGTCTCTTAACTGTGGGCTCCTGAAAATCCAAAACAAGTACTGTCTTATGCCAAAGAGAAGAATTAGGCATACCTAAGAAAAACCTAAGTCCAGCAAAGTACTCAGGGCTGGGCACCTGGGATTCACTCATGATCTTCTGGGCTCCAAAAGGTTTCAGCAGCTCCCCTTCTCTGACTCTGCCATCCACAGCACACTTGGAGAAACTTGCTATTGAGTCAGTCAGCCTATGTGGTTTGGAGGAGTGTAGCCTATATGGTGGTTCAGGGATGCAAGATCTGAGAGGAGCTGCATAGCCTGTGGGGTGAGCGGAGCAGAGGCTATTGGTAGTGAAGGGAAGTGAGATCCCAAAGGAGGATGGTGACCTGTGGGATGGGTTGGAGCGGAGTGGAGGGGAACGAGATCTGGGCAACGCATGGGATTTGAAGAACCAAAGCTTAAAAAATGTCAAAAAAACTACTGTAGATGCTTTCCTATCTATCTATATATATAATATATATATATATATATTACTATATGGACATTACTATTCATGAAACACACACACACACACACACACACAGATAAATATATATATATTATATATATCTATATATTTTAATATTAATATAAGATACTATGGAGTTACTCTATAAGGGGGTGACAATGCCCCATTAGATACCACAAGCTAACAAACACAAAGCCTAGTACCAGGAATGGGTTGCCTCTTTTGGAGTTGACAGCCAGCGACTTCCCACAGACCCCAAACATTACAGGCTGTTGCCCTGCTCTTTGTTATGCTCCAGAACTCGATGGTAAGATCCCTATCACAGAAGATACCATGCACTTGAGCCATAGAACACAGAGAAATTGATCTGGCACTGACCTGGAAGCTTCATCCCTGCTGTCTAGCTTTCATCATTATGGAAGATGCATGCTACCATGGAGAAAAGTAATTAGTTTTTTTATTTTTTATTTTTATTTATTTCTGTATGTGTATGAATGTACTGTCTGCATGCAAGTTTGTGCACCAGTATCGTGCAATGCCGCGGAGGTCAGAAGAGGGTCTCGGATTCCCCTGGAGCTGGAGTTCTCCTGGAATTGGAGCTTCAGACGGTTCTCAGCCACCATGTGGGTGCTGGGGATCGAACCCGGGTCCTCTGTAAGAGCAGTCGATGCTCTTAACCGCTAGGCCATCTCTCCAGCCCAGTAATTATCAGTTTTATCCAGCTGTGAACTCTATGAACTACAGCAATGACCTGCCTGGCAAGACACGTCCACTGGTGGAATAGTGGCAGGAAAGATACGGGTCTAACCAACCATTTTCTGATTGCATTTAAGGTCCATTCTACAAGAAGAAACTCACACCTTTCACAAGTATTGGGGTAAAGAATCTGTGGCCAGATGTTATCATAGGCCTTAGGGAAATTCTACTTAGATTATTTTGCTAAATGGATATAGTATTAAACTGACTTCTAATCACTTATCATTATACCCACAGATTAGTACATTTCTGCTCTAGTTTGCTTTCAATAGCTGTAAGAAAACACTCTGACCAATACCAACTTGGGGAGGAAAGGGTTTATTCATCTTGCATTTCTCAGGTCACAGTTCATCACTTAGGGAGCCCAAAGTAGGAACTCAGGGCAGGAACCTGGAGGCAGGAGCTGAAGCACAGGCCATGG
Source organism: Rhizomys pruinosus (assembly GCA_009823505.1). NCBI lineage: Eukaryota > Metazoa > Chordata > Mammalia > Rodentia > Spalacidae > Rhizomys > Rhizomys pruinosus. The sequence continues at coordinate 737,007 of VZQC01007008.1, read as the reverse complement.
AGGAACACTGCTTACTGGCTTGCTCTCCTGGCCCATGCTCGGCCTGCTTTCTTTCTTTCTTTTTTTGGTCTTTTTGAGACAGGGTCTCCCTATAACCCCAGATGGCCTGGAACTCACTCTGTAGACCACACTGGCCTTGAACTCACAGAGATCCACCTGCCTCTGTCTCCCAAGTGCTAGGATTAAAGTCATGCACCACACCTGGCTCAGCCTGCTTTCTTATACAATATACAACAAACTGCCCAGAGTGGCACTGCTCATAATGGACTGGGCCCTTCCACATCACTCAACAATCAAGACACTACTCCCCAGATGTGGCCACAGGCCAGTCCAATTTAGGCAATTCCCCAAATGACCCAGGTGTGTCAAGCTGACACTAAAGAGATCCAGCACAATCTCTCAACCGTCATCACAAAATGAGGGCAGTATATGGTGATTAACACCAGGCCCATAACTGGTCAACACTCGGAGAATAAGAGACTCTGGGACGCTCTCAGCTTTAAATGAGACGTCAGTGTGTCACAGCCTGTTCTAGTTTGATTCCTGTTGCTGTAATAAAACACTGGCCCAAAGCAACTGGGAGCAGACAGTTTATCTCACCTTACAGCTTCCAATTGTATCCCAGAGGGGAGCCAGGGGAGGAACTCAGGGCAAGAACCTGGAGCAGGAACTGAAGGGCAATTTTGACAGATCACACAAGACCTGTGCAAGCTCAAGCCAGACAAAATCCCAGCACAGAGAGGGGAGGCAGTCATGAAGACCCACACATCATTGTGGAGCTATTGGCACTTGATAGCAACTGGTGGAGGGAGAGTCAGTTTTCTTTAAGGATGTGGCAAGATGACCCCACTCCAGTGGATGGCCCCATAGCCCAGAGCATACAGATTAGATTCAATGGGTTTTGAAAAAAATGAGGTGACAAAGTTGGATGGATAGGGAAGGGGTGGATCAGGGAGGAGTTTGAGGAGGGGCAAATATGATAAAAATGCATTTATGACATTGCCAAAGAATTACTAAAAACACAAAGTCCCTTTACATTTACAACAGCTTTCATGGGTAGAAAGAAGAAGCATTTGTAAAAAAAAGAAGCATTTGTACTATATTTTTTCAGTGGATTATAATAAACTGAATGCTTTTAAAATTAAACAAACTTCTTTTTATTGATTTCCCAATTTGTTCAATTTGCCTGGCCATCTTGTGGTGAGACAAAGTGACTTTAGGAAGATTCTCCTTTTTCAGGGAGAATTATATCCACCATGCTCTGAATATATTGCTTAACAAACTCATCATCATGTTATGGCTTTGATTTTTTTTTGCTCTTAAATATGCTATTACATAACCAGCTTTTACAGTAGATTCCATCTGATTTGTAACTCTAAAAATATTTGTTGTTGAGAAGACAGACTTTTTTTTTCAGTTCCACTATTTTGTGCTTATGACAGTCCTCGATATGCATGGAAGTTGGCAGCATATTTTGCATGCCATGCCTTTTCAAGTTATCATCTTGGAAAACATTCCTACATTCCCTGCGAATTAAGCAGAATGCCTTACTATTTCCCTCAACAGCAACAAAAAATAGTCTCTGTCTACTTTTCACTGAACAATCTTCCTTTTTTCATAAATTTTCTTTAAGGAGGTTCTGTTTTCCTTTGGAGGGATTATAGATACCATCTCAGATTAAACTATTAATAGTAAGCCATGCGTTGTATGTAATTTTTTTTTTTATGAACAAATGAACTGACAGGAAAGTTGAAAGCAGGGCTTAGCCTTTCCACACCCCAGATGCTGATGTGTGAATGTGAAGCCAGTGGCTGGTTGGAAGGTGTTGTGATGTGTGAAGAATATTTCCACCACCTGAGGTGTGGAAATATTCCTAATAATCCAACAAGAATACTTAGCTGCTTTCTAAATAACATTAAATGGTATCGTTTGTGATGGTGGGCTAAAACATTACTGATATTCCTGCTTTTCACTTGTCAAGGCACTGTGAGCACATGCACTGTATCTGATGATGTGAACTGAGTGCCTACACTTGGAAGAAAACACTCAAAAACAACATGTAGAATGAAGGCAGACATACATTTATTTTGGGTGACATTGCAACACATTTGTCTCGTACAACTAAATTCTAAAATACCACAAAAGGTTTTATAGTGTTTTAGGTAAGGTTATAATTTCATGTTGGGCCACATCTATAACTATGTTGCAATACATGGAGCCTGCAGGCCATGGGTTCAAGGTCATTATTTTAGATGATATTTCTGCTGCAATAAATCCTTTATGGGTGTGATGCAAGGAGGTTCAAATACTGGGATCATCTGAGAATCTGCCCATTGTGGGTGATGGTTGTTTAAACTATTCCTTTCATGGGACAACCGGAGGTGATAATATACTTTGGGCATAAAATATCCTCCAAGGCGCCCATAATTCTGACCGCTTGGTGAGTTCACCAGTGCCCTGCGGCAACCCCCCCCCCCAGCTTCCATCTCCACACTCACAGGACTAGATGTGATTGCCAAGCTTGTACACAGAATCAGCCTAGAATCACCCCTGTCTTTCCAATAAAAAAAATCTGGGGCTGGAGAGATGGCTCAGCAGTTAAGAGTGCCAACTGCTCTTGCAGAGGACCTGGGTTTGATTCCCAGCATCCACATGGTGGCTAAGAACCATCTTTAGTGCTGGGCTTAGTAGTGTATGCCTTTAATCCGAGCACTTGGGAGGCAGAGGCAGGCAGATCTCTGTGAGTTCAAGGACAGTCTGGTCTACATAGTGAGTTCCAGGCCAGCTGGTACTAAAGGGAGACCCTGTATCAAAAAACAAAACAAAAATCAATACTGAGAATCTCTTTTTTTTTTTTTTTTGTCTTTTTGAGACAGGGTCTCCCTGTCCTGGAAGTCACTATGTAGACCAGGCTGGCCTTGAACTCATAGAGATCCACCAGCTTCTGCCTCCCGAGTGCTGGGATTAAAGGCATGCACCACCATACCCGGCTTCCAACCACATCTTCTTATCTGAGATTTCAACCAAGATAGGACAATAACAAAAATGATCCAAACTTCCTCTCAGTGAAGGCGGCTAGAATTTAATATCAGATGCACAAGCAACAAAAGAAGTTCATGTGCTGAAGCCATATTACCAAACACAGGTAAAATGAAAAGCCAAGCCAATACCCCACCAAATCCCCACTAGCCTTGTGCTACTCTATATTGAGAACTAATTACTGGAACCTCAAGACATGACACTTAAAAGAATGCTGATACACATGATGTGAACAAACTCAATGAACTCAAAGAGGGTAGGAATGTACTGGGCGAGGCTCAGGAAAATACAAATATATAGATGAATGAAATGGCAAAGACAATTCAAGGTCTGAAAAGCGAATTCAGGAAAGAAACAATACTGAAGAAAACTCAAGTTGGAATGAAGATGGAATTAAAAAATCTCAATAACCCAACTTAAAAATTCAGGGGGAGAGCCTTGCTAATAGAATGAATCAAGTACATGACAGAGTAGCAAACAAAACTTGAAGATGAAAGAGATATTTTTGGATCAATCAAGTGGAGAACACAAAAAAATTAACAACATGGGAAATGAATATGTAAGAACTTTGGAACACCATGAAAAGGCCAAATCTATGAATTATAGGCACAGAAGGAGAAAAATCCCAGGTCAATGGCATAGATCAGATCTTTAACTGGATTATAGAAAAAAAATCCCTAAAGCAAGGAATGCCACAGCCATGCTGACGAAAGAAACACATAGGTGTTGAGGTTCTACTGTAGATGTGTCACTTAGGGCTGGGAATCTCTCGCATTCATATTTTCTGTGTGTGACCAGTTGTGGAACTTTGTGACAGTCTCCATTTGTTACAAAAAGGAGCTTCTTTGATGATGGTAGACTTGTCTGTAAACATAAGGATAAATATTTAGCATGCAGTAAGAAATTAATTTGTCTAGGGATCTGATAGAGGTAGGGTTTTCTCTAGGATCTACCCATAGGTGTAGAAAAACTCAAAGCATTCCCATTGAAATGAAGAAAAGGACATGGCTGGCCAGTATCCCCATTCCTTTTCAATATAATGCTTGAATCCTTAACTGGAGCAATAAGAATCAAGAAGTAAATTAAAGGGTTACTAATAGGAAATGAAGTCAAATCATCTCTTATTTGCAGATGATATGGTATTATACATAGAGATCCTGAAAACATTACCAGAAAACTACAAAAAAGTACACTTTCAGCAAAGTGGCAGGATAAAAAAATCAACTTATAAAATCCAAAAGCCCTTTATATACTAATAGCAAGCAGGTAGGATAAGAAATCATGGAAACACTCACATTCACAATAGCCTAAAGTATCCAGTAAGAAAGGATGTGAAGTACCTCTACAACGAAAGCTTTAAATTTCTGAAAAAGATTGAAGACACTAGAAGATGGAAAGGTCGTCCATGTTCACAAATTTGTAGAATTTACATTGTGAAAATGACCATCCTACCAAAAACAGTTTACAGACTGAATGCAATTCCAATGAAAAAAAAAAATCCTCATATTCTTCCCTGAAACAGGAAAAAGCTACCCTAACATTCAAATGAAACCACAGAAGACCCAAGATAGCCAAAGCAATTCTAAGCAGGAAGAATAATGCCAGAGGGAGCATTATGCTAGATTTCAAGCTGTATTACAGAGCTAGAATAACAAGGCAGCATTGTACATGCACAAAGCCAGACATGTAGATAGATGGAACAAAATAAAATGCCTGAAATGATAACTACCTGAAATCTGACAAAGTTACCCAAAACACACACTGGCAGGACATAGCACCTTCAACAAATGATGCTGGGAAAACTGGATGTCCACATGTATAAGATTGAAATTAGCTACATATTGACAATGTTGCACACATAACAACTCCATATGGACCAAAGACCCCATGCCAATTCTGTAATGGTGAAACTGTAAGATGAAAATATAGGCAATACCCTACAAAATACAAATGTAGGAAAGGACTTTATGAATTGGACTCCATCCAGGCAGGGATTAAGGTGAGCAATTGACAAATGGGACCTGATTAAAGTAAAAACTCCTGTATAATGGGCTGGAGAGATGGTTCAGTGGTTAAGAGCACCGACAGCTCTTGCAGAGGACCCGGGTTCGATTCCCAGCACCCACATGGTGGCTAAGAACGGTCTTTAACTCCAGTTCCAAGGGAATCTGACGTCCTCTTTTGACCTCCGTGGTATTGCATGACACCGGTGCACCAACCTATATGCAGACATAAAAAAATACACATATACATAAAAAATAATAATTAAAAAATAATTAAATATAAATAAAAATAATTAAACAAACAAACAAAACAAAACAAAAAACTCCTGTATAACAAAGGAAATAATCAGGGAAGTGAAGAATTCCACAGAGCAGGAGAGAGTATTTTGCTAGCTATACATCTAACAGAGGATTAATATCCAAAATATCCAGAGAACTAAAAAAAAAAAAAGCTACAAAGAATTAAGAAAACAACCTAACTAAAAATGGGCTCCAGATCTGAACAGAGTTCTCAAAAGAAGAAATAAAAATGACTAAGAAACATTTTTTAATAAAATACTTTTGATTTTTATGTATTTCATACATCATCTTTAGCCCAATTTAGACACATTCCCCTCTCCCTGTCCCACACCCCACCCCAGTTCATGCCTTCTGCCATACATGTCTTGCATCTTTCTCTCAGTCTTTCCAAATTCTTTCTCTGCAGAGGCTTGTTGTTTTGGGCAGAATTTAACTGTATCAGTCAGTTCTTTGACCCAGTCCTTATGTTGTTGTTTTTCCCTCCCCTTTGTATTGCTCCAAAATGTGTATATATATATATATATATATATATATACCTTTCTGTTGTTGTTGTTCAAAATGCTTATGCCCAACTGCTTTGCTACAAAAGCTCAGGGGGCCTACACAAGAAATACTTATAGGTAATTGGCACTAGCATCACAGATAGGGACCATTCATCGTGATACCATTCGTTGTTTTTTCTGGGACTGTGTTACTTCACTCAGCATGATTTCCTCTAGCTCCAGCCATTTTCCTGCAAAGCTCTGATATCGTCTTTCTTTACTGCTGCATTAGAATTTCCATTGTGTAGATGTACCACATTTTCTCTATCCACTCGTCAGTTTGAGGGGCATTTAGGTTGGTTTCCAAGCTCCTTCGCTGTTGTGAAGAGAGCTGCAAATAAACATGGGCCAGTCTGTATCTCTGTGGTGGCAGAAGTCTTAAGGGTACATGCCCATGAGTGTTATGGCTGGGTTGGGTGGCAATTAGTTCCAATTCTTCCAAGTGCTCTCCATCTTAAGGGTTCTCCACACTGCTTCCATAGTGGCTTACAAGGGTTTACATTCCCACAGCAGTGGATGAGTGTTCCCCTTTCCCACAACCTCTCCAGCACTTGGTATCATTTGGTTTTCTTGACTCCTAGCCAGTCTTATTGGAGTTAGATGATATCTTAAAGTGTTTTTTCATTTGCATTTCTTAATGATAGTGAGTGTTGAGCAGTTCTTGAGGTGTTTCTCAGACAACTTCTTATGTTTCTCTGAAGTCCTCCTTGTTCAGTTCTTGTTGCTCCATCTATGAGCGGGTCGTTGTGTTTTCTTTTTTCTTGTTTTTTGAGTAGTTTATATATTCGGAATCAATGCTTTGTCAGATGTATCTCTGCGTGAAGGTTTCCTCCCATTTGTGTTCTTCTTTCAGCTTCCTTGATTGTTTCTTTTCTGATGTACAGAAGCCTTCGAGTCTTGATGAGGTCCATTTGTCAATACTGTGACCTTAATCTTGTGCAGCTGCTGTCTGATTTAGGAAGTCTTTTCCTACGCCTATGTCCTTGTTAGTCTGCTGCCAACTTTTCTCTTCAGCACTCCAAGCAGTTTGTGGGTGTTCACGTTGCGGTCTTTCAATCCATCTGGGGTGACTTTTGACAGGTGGGAGAGGTAAGGGGTTTAATTCATTCTTCTACAAAGTGGTGATTCCAGTTTTGCCAACACCCTTGCTGAAGATGCTGTCTTTTCTCCATGTGGTTTCTTGGCCCCCTTGTCAAATATGAGATGGCTGGAAAATTGTATGTGCTCAAGATTTGGATCCTTCAGTTTTGTTCCATTGTCAACAGGTCTGTTTTTTGTGCCATACCAGGCTGTTTTTTAACTATAGCCTGTAGTATAGTTTAAATACTGTATAGAGATCCCTTCCTGGTGTAGATCTTTCACTCAGGATTGATTTAGGCTATTCAGTCTTTTGTTTTTCAAAGTGAATTTAAGAACTTTGTTTCAAGCCTGTGAAGAAACTTCTTGGGGATTTTGACTGGGATGTGCAATTAAATCTATACAAGAGTTTTGGTAAAATGGACATTTTACAATGTTAAGATTCTCCCAATCCATGAGCATGGGAGGTTTTTTCCATCTTCTTGCTGTCTTCTTCAATTTCTTTCTTTAAGGGTTTAAAATTTTGTGTGTAGAGGTCTTTGTTCTTTGTTTTTAGGTTTTTTTTCTTTAGGTTCTTATTGTTTTTTTTTTTTTTAGGCTATTGTTAGTGTGAAGGGTCTCTTTGGAATTTTTTCTCCAGTGCTTTGCGTTGTTGGTGGTAAAGAAAGGCCATTGATTTTTAAGGTTAATTTTGTACCTGCCACTTTTCTGAAGCTGTTAATCGTTTCTAGAGTTTTCTGGTGGAGTTTTTTGCATCCCTTAAGTAAACAATCATATCATCAGCAAATAGGATAGTCTTGACTTCCTCTTTTCCAATTAGTACTTTTCCTTTAATATCCTTTCTTGCCTTATTGCTCTAGCAAGTGTTTCAAGCACTATGTTGAAGAGGAGTGGTGATAGGGGGCAGCCTTGCCGGGTTCCTACCTTTAAAAGGGAATGTTTCTGTCATTTCCCCATTTAGGATGATATGTGCTGTGGGTTTCTCTGTATATGGCTTTGATTACATTGAGGAATGATCCTCCAATCCAATTCCCTCTAGGAACTTTAAGCATGAAGGGATGCTGGATTTTGTCAAAGGCTTTTCAGCAATCAATTGAGATGATTGGTGTGGTTTTT